>QPKB01000007.1:12189001-12203984 GCA_003546025.1 Camphora micrantha
ATAATGAGAGATCATCTATTACATGTGCGCTTGCAATGCTGGCATGCTCTTTGGTCCCGTGCTCGCTTCTTGAAACTGAGTAATTCTCCACATATCCTATGCTATCCAGATGCCCAAAGAAGACACTTGTCATCTCTAATCATAGATTCTCTTTTGAAGAGAATCTAATCCCAGAAGACACATGCTGAAATGAGTTATTTTCACTCGAGCTATTAAATTGTGCCCAACTACCTGTCATCTCATCAATGCACCATCATTAGGCTCAGTATGTAACAAAAAGAAGGGGGAAAAAGACATCATCAATCGGCTTAAGAACTGAAATACAGAACAGCAAAAGCCAAGTTGGGAAAAGCTCATCAGGAAGTAACATACCAGGAGGAGAGTTGGCTATTGGTGAACCAACTTGTGTGTTCGGTAACTTCTGGTTTCATCTTGTTCTACCTACAAGATCAAAGGAAAAATTTCTGAATAATTAGAAGAAGAAAAAAGGACCAGATGTCACACACCAGCACTCTTGCAACTAACAAAGACAATTGGGTTCCTACAGATGCCAAGGTGTTTTAGTAGAACTTATAATATAGCCTTAATGCTGAAACCATCTATACATAACAGCAAGAAATAACATGAAGGAAACTAACATGTATCATCATCTTAATTTCTACATAAGAACAGTGAAGACTCCTGATTGTTACCAAGGTAGCAGAAAAATTAACTATAGGGGAGAATAAAAATGTATAAAAGAATATTAATAAGTGAAGATAAAAAATTATAAAAAACTATTAAACATTGTGTTGGTATACAAGAAGAACAAGGCCTCTATTCTTAATTTCTTTTAAGACTTAGTTTAATAAAGAGATAAGAGTGTTGGTATACAAGAAGAACAAGGTCTCTATTAGTTTAGTGTCGCTGTAACCTTCAAAGCACCTCCCACTCTAAGCTACAGTTGAACTTAATGGCTTCCTCTGTTTTACTCATAAATAAAGCACCTGACCTTAGATACATAACCAATTTCTTTAGCAACCAAGCTCACAAAGGCAAACATCTTATGCATGCAGGTTGAGGTTGTTCTATGCCAAATCGAGTAGATTCCATTCAAATTAGTTCAGCAGGATCTGGGCAGAATCTAAACTATGTCTTATGGGTCAGGCACAGGAAAAAAGGTAGAGGAAAAAGGACTCTGGGCACTATTCATAGCAGCAGAGGGAAGGCAGGATGCTAGGTTGGAATCAGCAGTGGCAACATAAGTGGAATCACCATGGTTTAGTTAGAGACAAAGGCCCCTACATTCTGTGAATGATAACAGAAATTCCTGGCATAGCCCAGAATTATCAATTATAGAAGAGTTAATTCACTGCTGAAGCAGTTCCTATGGGTACATTTGCTTCAAATAACTAAATACCATGCACATTCCACAACAAGAAAGAATAAACTTCTCCAAAGGGAAAGCTCTCATCGCATGGGCTCAATCCCTATACATTACCATTTAGGAGGAGAAACATCTCACATCCCAATCCTAAAACTAGGAATCTTAATGAGCATACTATAGACAACTTCACTAATTACTTATGAGAATTAGGCTAATTCTTCCAATTTTTTTTTTTTTCACAAACTTCAACAAATTAGGTGCAGAACAAAAAGGAAAACAGATAGAAGAAAAACAGTAGCTGGAGCCCAAACAGTAGCAAATCATGCACTACATAAGAAAACTTACTTGCTCAAGGGAAAATGCTCAAAGGGCCCAATGGTGGGAATTGTTCCACACAAATCGTTGTTTGAAACGTCATTGAAAACACAGACAAATGTTTCATGAACATACCAGTAAATGTATACCAAGGTGCTAAAGCAAAACCAAGACCAAGACCAACTTTGAGGCTAGCAATGTTAATCAACCCCCTAGGGATTGGCCCATTTAATTTATTGTCATTAAGCCGCCTATCAAAGCAAGGTAACAAATTAGCATTTGAAAAGGTGTTGGAGAAGAAACTTCAAAATACACTGCCAAGAGGTGGACAATGGATGGACAGGTGCGGGAAAATACACCTAGTGCCCAAACTAGAACAAGCTCAATCATTTGGCTGGATTACTAGGCAACTCCAAAGTATGGGTGTGTGACACATTTTCTTCCTTTTCCTTTTAAGCCACCAAGTTGAAGGCTGCTGACACTCAACCCTGGTGACTAAATTTTGAAATAATGATCTTTTTTTTAAAAATGATTAAAATAATAGATTTAATGATGAGGACAATATGGAAACAGCTCAGATATAATCTGTCAATAGCAAAAGAAATGAGAACTGAAGGGCAGAATAAAGTGTGTTTTGTGACTCACAAGAAAACTAGAGACTTTAATTTCCCCAATGATGGAGGTATAATTCCTGAAAGGTTGTTGTTATACAAGTCCAAGATGATCATGCTCTTCAAATTTCCAAGCTCAACTGGAATTGCCCCTTGAATGTTATATTTGTAGAGTTCTCTGCATCAATCATTTAAGCAAAAAAGAGTTCACACAGAACTATGCATGTATGGTGACTCAAAAACAAAAGGAACTGTAGAAAATCTTGTTAATATATTTTTGATCATTTTGTTTATTCACCAAGATCATGTTGATACAGATGCATCTGGCCCCCACACAGACACAACCATTACTTTTGCTGAAATCCAATCTGCTTATTGATTTCAAAGAAACAAACATATGGAATGAGCCAATTGCACTTGTGATCTTATGTGGGGCCCAGCTTCCCAATTAATGGTAATGCCAACCAACTCCCTTAACTTTGTACCCCTTACTGGCAATGACCATGTTTGGTCCTAATTAGAGAGACATTTTTTTTTTTTTTTTTTTTGGGATTAAATCATACTGGCCTCTTAAATCAGGAGGTAATCTGTAGTCAATATTCATCCACCCCTACACAATGATTTGTGATGGTCCATTGTGTGACCCACAAAGAGAATCAGACTGCAAAAAAGGTTTGAATGGATTGTACTGTAGTAGGCCTCTGAATTTTGGTATAGGATTTATTACAGAGAACTCTCTTAGTTATGAACTAGACCTCATAATTTCTCAACATGGGAAATGCAGAGATTCTGTTTTGCTTCAGCTATTGCTCTCTATTCATTCTCATCTATAGAAATTGCTGAAATTGTTAAGGGATTGAAAAGCACAGGTTTTTAAAAAGTCTTAACAGTTTCATTCATACACAGCATTATATAATAATTTAGCACATATAATTTTCTAAAAAGAAATTCTGTGTACACTAGCTTACATGTGGGATCAAGCAATAAGGCAATTTAAAAAATTCTATTATCCTTTGTCTTTATAGCCATATTTCTAGTGAACATTATTTAATTTCTTCTAGTTTCTATTCATAACTCACCAATCCGGTTGAGTAGATGTTAGAGTTTGGCTGTCCAGAACTTGAACCATATACGAGAGAGAGGCCAGAGCTGGCAGAACCACCAGATGAACCAGGTTGACCAGCAGTAACAGCATTTGAACTCTGGGTTGACTGATTTTGCCATTGAAACCTAACAAAATCCTAATATACAAGTAAAAAAGATAAATAAATAAAACAAATGTATAAAAGTATCAGGATCATCATGGTTATTAAAAAAAAAAAAAAAGTATCAGGAACATCATAAAAGAATCATAGTGATTTCTGAGATCCTCTTAAGGGGAAAAAACAAAAAACAACAAAACAAAACATTAGAAAACCAATTCAATGTCAGAACAAAAGATAACAAAAAATAATCAATTATAATTTTGCAGTGAATAACACTTTGGAAGAAGAGATGGAAGACAAATAGTAGAAATGATAACTGCTACACATACCAGAAAATCATCAGATGAAGTAGCAATTTTTCAGTTTCTGATTGACACCTGCGAGACATTAGAGAGAGAGAGAGAGAGAGAGAGAGAGAGAGATATGAAGCTCATGGAAACATAGAATGCATTGGCAGATTGTCTTTATAACAAATACATACCAATCTACAGCAGTAACTTCTCCTTAATGGCCTTTCAATTCAAAAACCTACTTCAGGGTTTTTATCCTTCATGGACCTTTTTTAAATGATGAAACTATGATGGAGTGAGAGAGAACTCTGTAGTTACAAAAGTCAAGATAGGTCTATAGTTACAGAAGTCAACATGACATAGTCCAAAAATAGCATGTTATAACAATAGAAGTCAACCAGTTCAATTCATTCACTCTCTCTGATGTTTCTTTTTTTCTTTTTTAAAGAAAAAAGGAAAAGTAGCATGTTGTGCCCATTCCAAGTATAAGTAACAGGCAATGTATAAGTAAACCATAAATCTGAAGACAAGTATATGTAACTCTAAATCATAAATCTGAAGACAAGTATAAGTAACATGCCATGTATCATGTTGGGCCCATTCCAATTGTGTGTAACTGTACATTCAATCACCATTTCAATGTTCCAAGACTAAAGTAGCATAAACAAAAGTAGCAAAATAAACCTAATCCAACACATTGAACTTGTTATCAACTGGATTTACAAAAAGATCTAAGAGATATGTTTGATCAACCTAATATGTGAATATGGTAAAAACCTCTGGCCATGCTACAAAAGATCCATTCCCAACCTCGCCTAAAGTCGAATGACATCCATCTGGATAAGGCAATTTGACATTTGCTTTTTCAATAACGTCAATAGAAACCTTATAGTCACCTGCTGGAAGAGATTTTGAGTGAATCTGTTGGGGCCCATTCTCAATATAAGCTCTGCCAACAGCGACCACCTCTTGTTGCCAAGACATCATTTTGCATGGCCGTAATGTCAATGGAGATTGATCGTTCCCTATGGTGTTGGAAACCGCAACTGACTCTTTGTTCTTATGTGGAAGTGTTGCAGTTGATTGTGATCCTGAAGTCATGCTATGCTACAATAATAGTCCAATGCATGTGTTATTCATTAAGTAAATGTAGAAAAAATCTGATATTATGAAACCTTATATAAATAAATAAAAATTCCATAAAGGCATTAATACCTCAATCAACTGTTTAAGACCCTTAAATTCTTCCATTAGGCCTTTTTGTTCTACCCTTATGCAGTTCACTTGGGACTCCAAATTTTTAACCATTGACGACTGCTCGGTTACTTCCTTATCCTTCATTGCTAGTTTTTCTAGAGCTGGCGAGGACGATATAATTTGAGATCTTGATACAATGTTTCCAACACCCCGAACACGCCCCATCTTATCAATGCCAAATACTTTAGTCAAAGGATCGTTTCGGATGTCTTGGGAATCAACTTCTTGGTTGCAAAGTAAGTCTTGTACTCTTTCTTGTCAAATTAAATAATCATCACATAAGTAAACTTTGTAAGTATTTTTTCTATCCCAACGACTTAACTATAAGATGATGAACTCACCATGTGTGAAGACACATCAATGGGTATAGAACCATCCTTTCTTTTATGTGCTTTGATCCACACTTCAGCCCTAGTAATCGGGGGGTGGGGGCGCGGGCATCTTCATTTCTTTGGAGCTTCTATATTTGCAGGGACTACACATTATTAGCTTTTGTGGAATAAAATAATCAACGTTTTCATGTTACATAAAAATGCCAATACTTACCATCTTTTCCTCTAGTCTCGCGTGGCCATGCCTGCCACTCGTATGATAAATTTTCATTTTCTTCTGGATCTCTGTATTTTTTTCACGTTGCTCTATAGTTTTTGGATCCGCATTATGTTTAATGAACGCCTCCCAATCTTCAGGCCTAACTCCTGGAGGACGATTGTTCAGTTTTTCTTCTTGAGTTTTGTGGGGATCAAGGTATTGCATCCTCAATTTGGTTTTGTATTTCCTCATGCTTTCAGCCATGCTTCTAAGGCATTTGTCTTTGTATGACCGAGAAACCTCAAAGTCTTCCTCTAAAAAAAAAAAAAGGAGGTTGTTTAGGCTCAACAACTAAATAGAGAACAAGTTAAATATCAAGCCATTTCAAAGATATACAAGCTAAGAATTTCATACTAGGAGGAGCTTCTAGAGTTCATCTTTTTTCTCATTTGGCACCGCACGCCAATCCTTGTATGAGATAGGGACAATGGTGCGAACCAGGTGTCCACATCTAGATGACAACTTGGTTGAACTATCTCCCACTGGTAGGCCATGATCATTTAAGGTAATCACCATTCTTTGTTTTCGCGGCATGGAAGATTCTAAAACAGAAAATGAATGTTAAAATTAATATCATTTAAAACTTGAGTACGAAACTATATAAATAGTGATGAAATGAATTTCTTCTAACCTGCATTCAAATGATCATTCCCTTGCTCAGCCATCAAAACACCTATGTCTCAAAGGACATAATGAAACTTAGCACAAACAAGTCACATGTATGCATGAAATAAAATCAACATATTCAACTACTTGAAAATTCATAATCGAGGCACCATAAGCATAAGCATAAGCATAAAGTGCATATTTTATAATCAAGGTACATTCATAATCAAGGCACCATAAGCATAAAGTGCATGTTTCACATATTCAACTACTTGAAAATTCCACTACTGTAAAAATAGTTAAATCAAAGTAACCATGTCCAGCGCTACAATTCATAGTTAATTTCTTTTAAAACATTTTCTAAATTTTCAACTGCGCTAACAATGGAAGAAAATAGACACGGATCTTCAAGTGCGTCTACATCTTTTGTCAATCTCTTTGGGGCGAGTAGAACAACAGCCCATCAAGGTCTGGTTTGATCTTTGGAGTAAAAAACTTGACTTGCTTGAGACGCTAATATGAATGGCTCGTCTCCTTCCTTATCTTTTCCTTTCAATTTTTCCATGTTCACCATTGTCAAATTTGTATCGGGATCAACAATGCACCCATTAGTCTTGTCCTCTACTTTGAACCAATCACAATAAAATACTGTTTGACGAAAATCAATGTAATCCAACTCAATTATCTGTTTCACAACTCCATAATAGGTGGCCTCAACTTCCTTATACTTTTTATCTTTAACGCTTGCCCTGTATAATGTGAACGCTTTCACTGAGACCCCGCTATTTTGTGTTGATTTGTTAGTCTCGTAATCAATTGGAGAGAATACATGCCCATTGACACGGTATTTGTTATAGCATTTGGCCTTAAACATTGGTTCAACTGCTAGTCGTTTCAGTATCGGCTCTCCCTCAACATATTCCATCTGCACATTAAGAAGAAGGATTAAAGAGTACTCAGCAATTATAATCATGTATATCATCAAATAGTTAGAATTAAATAAACAAATGCTTAATTACCTCCTGTCGCAACCAACTGATAAAATCATGCTCAATGTTCTTAGACACACCGCCCTTCTTTTTTGGACCTTTGGGAGTGGTTGTACTTAAATATGTCTTATACTTCCTGTATCAATGAAAGACACATTACTTTGTATGATTGTGTATGCGTTATCGAATTACTGCACCATATATGT
Organism: Camphora micrantha; assembly: GCA_003546025.1. Lineage (NCBI taxonomy): Eukaryota > Viridiplantae > Streptophyta > Magnoliopsida > Laurales > Lauraceae > Camphora > Camphora micrantha. The sequence continues at coordinate 12,196,438 of QPKB01000007.1, forward strand.
TAATTTAGGAAATTTGTCAACTCACATATGCCATTCCGCAATTCCCTGATAGGAGTCCAAAACCCATCTACGTACTTGTTGATGTTGAATGTTAGTTAGGTCTACATTCCGGCCTTCATCCAAAGGCTCCTCATCACACTCACCGTCATCGTCTAAGAACCTTTGATGTGTTCTCTTGTGACTACCTCTATCACCATCTGGCATGTACTCCATACAATACAAAATAGATTCCTCTATAATGTAGCGCTCTGCAATGCACCCTTCAGGGTGTGCCATGTTCTTTACGTATCCTTTGTAAGTTTTCATTAACCTGTTAAGAAATCTCTAATCAGCACTATACTCTACTAAACCAAAGACAACTTTGAAGTTAGAATTTTACCGTTCAAAAGGGTACATCCATCGAAATCTAACTGGACCACAAGCTAATGCTTCATCAGCTTAATGCACCATGAGGTGAACGCTAATAACAAAAAATGATGGTGGAAAGAACTTTTCCAAAACGCACACTGCCACGATTAGTCGATGTTTTACACCAATTATATTATCTGCACTAATCGTCTTTGAGCACAAGACATTAAAGAAGTTACAAATTTCTTGAAAAGCAGCTTTCAATGGCTTATGCTCTAAGAATGCATGCTGTAACAAAACAGGTAATAACTGTTGCATTATGACATGATAATCGTGTGATTTGAGCCCCTTTATTTCAAGGTTTTGCATGTTCACGAAATGTTTAAATCTCAAACTATACCCCGTTGGAACCTTCAATTCATGCAAAGTATGACAGAATAATTCCTTTTCCTTACGACTTAGAACAAATGGTGCCTTCGGTTTAATAGTTCTCCCATCTGATTCTTGTAACCATAGCTCTTTCCTAATGTTCATTCTTTTCAAATCCTCGCGTGCACTTGTGCCATCCTTTGTTTTATCTTTGACATCTAGGATTGTTGACAAAAGGTGGTCACCAACATTCTTCACAACATGCATCACATCGAGGTCGTGACGAACTGGCAAATCCTGTCAAAGTATTAAAACAAAGTAAATTTCTACTTGTCTGTATATTAAACTACAAGAATATGAAATGTAGTACCAAATTGAGAAAACCACCTTCCAGTATGGTAGGTTGAAAAGAATCGATCTCTTGTACCAGGCAGTTATATTATCAGCCGATTCATCATCATAACTTTTTCGTTTCTTTCCCTTCGATTTTCCAATATCCATCTGAATACCGGCCACCTTGTCTTCAACCTCTGAACCACTCAATCGACGAGGAGCTCTTCTTTCTTCTGTTTTATTGTTGAAAGCCGCCTTTTGAGTCCTAAAAACGTGATTAACAGGAAGGAATCTTCGATGACTTTGATAAGAGTACTTTTTCCCACTCTTAAAACGTTCGGAAACGGTTCCTTAGGCGCAAACAGGGCAAGCGAACTGTGCATGTGTTACACAACCCGATAAACTCCCATATGCAGGAAAATCATGAATTCCCCACATCAACATAGCTTTCAAATTAAAAATTGTCGTCGAATGAGAATCATACGTTGACACTCCATTAAGCCATAGCTCTTTCAACTCGTCAACCAATGGTTGTAAGTAAAGATCAATGTCTTTACTTGGTCCTTTTGGACCTGGTATCAATACTGTCAACATTGAAAATTCTCTTTTCATGCATAATGAGGGGGGTAGATTGTAGGACACTATAATGACAGGCCAACAACTATAGACGCTACTGAGATGTACAAAAGGGTTGAACCCATCGGTCGCAAGTCCTAAACGAACATTTCGATGTTCCTCAGAAAAACTTGGCCACTTGGTATTTACTACCACCCAACTTGATAAATTAGATGGATGCCGCATAACACCACCATTCTCTTTTGGTTGAGCATGCCAAGTCATTTGCTCTGCTATCCATGGCACACTACATAACAATGTAAAAATAATAATTAGTTATTAAAATTTAGAATCAAAGGCAAATAGAATGACCTAAGGAATCTATCATTAACCTTGAAATCTAACCTGTAAAGCCTCTGTAGCCTTGGTGCCAATGGAAAATACCTCAAAACCTTTAATGGAACTCTAACACTTTTTTTTTGGCCAAGTAATCTGACCTCCATCTGGATGTATGACATATTGGACAACTTTGTCTGTCTTTGTACTCTTTCCAATAAAGAATACAATCATTTGGGCATGCATGTATGGAATCGTAGGTCATTTGCAACGAGTTGATCATCTTCTTAGCTTGATATGTGCTTTCTGGTAATGTGTTTCCTATCGGAAGCCACTTCTTCACCAATTGAAGGAGATCATTTAAACTATTGTCCGACCAACCTTTTTGTGCCTTTAAACTGTACAACTCAACAGTAGCTGACAATTTTGTGAGTTCCTTAGGACAGTTAGGATACAAAGATTGTCTTGCATCATCAAATAAAGACTTATATCTTCTTTCTTCTCCTTCGTCTTCACCTTGAAACTCTTGGGAGCCTTCATGAATATCTCTGTTCCTCATGAGATCATCCATGAGAGCATCAGCATTTTCACCAATTCTTCCAAATGCATCATTAACGAGTTCCTCCATTCTAGGATACATATTATTGGGTTGTTCATTAGGATTTGATATTGATGTTTTCTCACTAGTTGTTGCCATACATTCTCCATGTAGAATCCAATGTGTATATGACTCATCAATACCGTTAATGAGCAAGTGCTCATGAATCATATTAAGGGCGATCATTCCACTCCCATTTCGACATTTAGCACATGGACAGGGAAAATGCTTAAATCCACCACCATGTTTCTTTGTAAACTCAAGGAAATGCACAATTCCATCTAAATGTAAGGAAATTACTTTTAGGTCTATTACTTGGACCACAAGTCCTTACCTTTCCCGAATTGTGGTCATTATAGGAATTCTGTTTTCATAGGATATATGCTATTCAAAATAGGTTTCTCAATGAGATATATTCCATATTTATCTCTACCTTGATGGACGGTTGAGATTAAGTTTAAGGAAACCCTAAATTGGAAATTCGGTCCTCTCTCCACCTATAAATAAAGCCTTTTGTCCATCACAAAGGCTACACACAAAACTCAACACATTAAGGGTTTATAGGCAAGGAGAGAGATACCGAAATCATCCACCCAGTCTCTTCTTCGACGGATCTCAATATCAATCAGCACCAGACAGCAGGATCGAAAACCTCTCTGCATCAGGATGGCTGGAGGTACTCTTCTATTTATTTAAGATTAAATCCTACACGTGATTATCATGATGTTCAAGATCTTAGGGTTCATATTAATAATAGCTTTACATGTGGTATCAGAGCCCAGGTTTTAGAACACATGATCGTCCATTAATTAGGATAACTTTGCATCGCCATAATCGGCAAATATAGATCCGTTTCTGACCTTGTTTTAAGCAATTTATTGATCCAACTATTATGGCCTGCATGAATGGTTCAGATTTATGTTATTCCGCAATTTTAATTTTACCACGACTGTTTGATCATGATTTATTTAAAGTTTTAATATTTTATTATTATTATTAATATTGCTGCATAAAACTCCTGCGTGAAAGTCAGTCCGATCGATCGGACCTGAAGCCCGATCGATCGGCCAGGAAACTGTCTCAGTTAAGTGACAGTCCGATCGATCGGACCTGCAGTCCGATCGATCGGCCAGCGGCGAATCATCTTTCATATAACGAATGATCTATCATGAATGCATGCAATATATAATGTTTATATTCATATTAAGCCTTTTTTTATCATGAAAGTTGTACGTTTAGGGTTAGGTCTCACTCCGTGACCCTACCAATGAAACACTGAATTTTGGCCCTAATAGTACCATCATGATGTTGTTCAAGCGCATGCAGCTTTTAGTCGCCCACAGGCAGATTATATTCATACGTTCAAACAATAATTAAGGAGTGTTTGTTCATAATTAAAAGTAACATCACTCATTAACACCACTTTGAATATGACGACCTTAAATGATATAATGTGTAAAAATTATGGTGACTACCAACAGGAGCACCTACATATATTCTAAGTCGTATATATTCATATATTATGCATGTGTTGTCTTATTTTAATTGAAGCCTTATTGTTGTCTCTCTATTACAGTTATTGCACCCACTACTCTGAATTCGCATGCTACATCTGTCACTAAGCTCAATGGAACCAACTTCTCAGAATGGAAAGAGCAAGTTGAGTTCACATTGGGGGTACTTGAACTGGATATGGCTCTTCTTAAAGATAAGCCAGCTCCACTCACTGAAACAAGTACCGCTGAAGAAAAGAACCTCTTTAATGCTTGGGAGAAGTCTGACAGACTAAGCACTATGTTTTTGCGAATGACTATTGCCACCAACATCAAAACATCCCTTCCTAAACCTGAGAATGCTAAGGACTATATGAAGGCCATTCAAGATAGGTTTAAGACTGCAGACAAATCCCTTGCTGGGAAACTAATGGCAGATCTTACAACCATGAAGTTTGATGGCACTCGCTCAATGCATGAGCATGTCATTGAGATGACCAACCTTGCAACTAACCTAAAGAATTTGGGACTATCAGTGGATGAGGCTTTTCTCGTCCAATTTATCCTAAACAGTTTACCTCCTCAGTACGGGCCTTTCCAAATTCACTACAACACTATTACGGACAAGTGGACAGTGAATGAATTGGCTAACAAACTGGTTCAAGAGGAGGCCAGGCTGAATCAACAAGGTATTAAATTAGCTCATCTCGTTCAAGGAGCTGGACATAAAGCTGGGAAAAAGTATAATTCAGGCCAGAAAAGGGCACCACCCAGATCTAATGAGGCTGGTCAGCACCCCAAGAAAAAAAAGAAGGAAAACGTATGCAAATTTTGCAAGAAACCTGGACATTTTCAGGCAGACTGCATTAAACGTAAAGAATGGTTCGAAAAGAAAGGCAACCCTATGGGTTTCGTAAGTTATTTCGAATCAAATCTTACTCATGCTTCTTCTAATACTTGGTGGATTGACACTGGTGCTAATGTTCATGTTTCCAATACAATGCAGGGATTCCTTACGATCCAAATCATAAACCCAAGTGATAACTTCCTTTTTATGGGCAACAAAGACAAAGCTCCGGTTGAAGCTATTGGAACTTTTCGTCTTGTTTTAGATAGCTGTTATCAATTAGACTTATGTCAAACTCTTTATGTTCCGTCTATTTCCCGTAATTTGGTTTCTGTAAGCGCACTTGATAAAGTTGGTTACTCGTTTGAAGTAGGAAATGGTAATTTCAGTTTATTTAAAAATTCTAGTCGCATTGGTTCTGGAATTTTGATTGATGGGCTATATAAATTTCATCTTTATAGTCAATTTGCTGAAACTCATCTTACCCTACATTCTAAGGAAACAAAACGAAAGTCATCTAAAAATGACTATTATTTCTTGTGGCATAAAAGACTGGGTCACATATCCAGTGAAAGAATCAAACGATTAGTAAAAGATGGTGTCCTTCCGGATCTAGATTTTACTAATATTAAAGTGTGTGTGGATTGTATTAAAGGCAAAACAACACAACACACAAAGAAAGGAGCCACAAGAAGTACTCAGCTTCTTGAAATAATTCATACAGACATTTGCGGACCCTTTGATGTTCCAACCTTTGGGGGAGAAAAGTACTTCATTACCTTTATTGATGATTACTCACGTTACTGTTATTTATACTTGTTGCATGACAAATCTCAGTCTGTGAATGCTGTACAAGTGTTCATTACTGAAGTCGAAAGACAACTAGACAAAAAAGTGAAAATCATAAGGTCTGATAGAGGTGGTGAGTTTTATGGAAGGTATGACGAAACAGGACAACATCCTGGACCTTTTGCAAAACTTCTCCAAAAGCTTGGAATTGTTGCCCAATACACAACGCCTGGTTCTCCATGGCAGAATGGTGTAGCTGAAAGGCGAAATCGTACATATATGGAAATGGTTAGATCCATGATGAGTCATGCTAACTTACCTATATCCTTATGGATGGATGCTCTACGCACAGCTGTTTATATCTTGAACAGGGTTCCTAGTAAGGCAGTTCCAAAAACACCATTTGAATTGTGGAAAGGATGGAAACCTAGTTTAAGACATCTCCAAATTTGGGGTTGCCCAGCTGAGGCTAGAGTCTACAATCCACATGAAAAGAAATTGGACCTTAAAACAATCAGTGGTTACTTTATAGGTTACCCAGAAAAGTCCAAAGGATTTAAGTTTTACTGCCCTAACCATAGTACGAGAATTGTTGAAACCGGCAATGCCAGATTCTTTGAGAATGGCGAAATCAGTGGGAGTAATAAATCTCAAGATGTGATCATTCAGGAAATCAGGGTACCTATCCCTTTACCCTCTATTCCGAAAGATGTTGGAAATCCTGTTGTTGTTGAACCATTTAACAATGCAGCAAATCCAATAAATGATCAACAACTCCATAATGAGATTGTCTCCAATGAACATATGGATGAAGCACCAGAGGAACCAGCATTAAGAAGGTCTCAAAGACAAAAGAGATCAGCTATTTCCAATGATTACATACTTTACCAAATAGAATCTGAAGAAGGGACAATTAAAGACCCGGTTTCTTATAAACAAGCCATTAAGGATGTTAATTCTAGTAAATGGATTGATGCCATGAAGGATGAATTGAAATCTATGGATGAAAATCAAGTATGGGAAGTTGTTCAATTGCCTCCAGGGCACAAACCAGTTGGTTGTAAATGGGTCTTCAAGACCAAACGCGACTGCAAGGGCAATATTGAACGACATAAAGCCAGACTTGTTGCCAAAGGTTTTAATCAGACAGAAGGCATCGATTATACTGAGACTTTTTCCCTTGTGTCCAGGAAGGATTCTCTTAGAATTGTCATGGCATTAGTAGCTCACTATGACCTCGAGTTACATCAAATGGATGTGAAAACTGCCTTTCTTAATGGAGACTTAGAAGAAGAAGTCTACATGTGTCAACCTGAAGGCTTCATAATTGAAGATCAGGAAGACATGGTCTGCAAACTTAAGAAATCAATATATGGACTGAAACAAGCTTCGAGGCAATGGTACCTAAAATTTCATGAAATCATTACTGATTTCAATTTCAAAGAAAACATAGTTGACCCTTGCATATACCTCAAGATCAGTGGGAGTAAGTTCATATTTTTGGTTCTGTATGTTGATGACATATTACTGGCTAGTAGCGACCTTGGTCTCTTACATAAAACAAAGGATTATCTCTTTAAGAACTTTGATATGAAAGATATGGGTGAGGCTTCCTATGTGATAGGAATAGAAATATTCCGTGACAGGTCACTTGGTATCTTGGATTGTCTCAGACAGCATATATTGACAAAGTTCTAGAGAAATTTGGCATGATGACCTGTTCCTCTAGTCCTGTTCCACTGCATAAAGGAGATAAGCTTGATCTTACGCAGTGTCCACAGAACGACTTGGAACGTAAAGAAATGGAAAAATATCCTTATGCTTCTCTTGTAGGGAGTTTGATGTATGCACAGGTCTGTACTAGACCTGACATTAGTCA
>QPKB01000007.1:12204084-12232869 GCA_003546025.1 Camphora micrantha
GATATCTGGTGGTCATTGTTTGCTCTAGTACATGAAATGGTTTCTCATTTATATTGCAAGGATCCAAGTGTTGAAGCAGAGCTACCCTATATAAACTTATATCATGTGTGTCATGTCAGAATAACATGATTCTGATACTAGTAAGGGCCTGATAGGTTCAAGAATTGTATGAATTCCTAAAATGGTGTTCAATTGGGGCTGTTTGCTGATGTTTTCATCTCCAGATTTCATGTTTAAATGATGGAACATCGTTGGTTCCTCTGCCCTTACTCTATTAGGGATATGGCTGTGTGAGTAGCATGCGCTGTGTGAGTAACATGCGTGAGTTTGAATCACTAATGTAGAAAAAAGAAAAGAAAAGAGAGGTGAAACATCATTCTTATAAATTTTATAATTCTAAAAGTGCATTTTCACTTACCTATCCCCTCATTTTTAGAATCATTTTTTATGCCAATATAATAATGTAATGTTTTCATTCCATTCCATCCCCACTAATTCCTCAACCAAATTGCCTAGTCTTGATCCTAGTTTTATGGTTTAGATGAAATAGGAGTAGCAATGAAGGCGTGTGGGATTTGTGTTTGGAACAGATTTTGAAATTTTAAGTACTGAAGCCCCTCCTTTCAATCTCCATTGTGTTGTAAGCATCAGTTATGGGTGATAATTTCTGTGGTTTAACTTTTGTACGTGGAGGGTTGCAAGTGATTGGTTTTTTATTTTAATAAAATCTGTTTGTTACTGAAACAAATCCAGATTCTTTTGGATATCTGAAAAATCTCTCATTGTTCTCTCCATTAGATGATTTGGAACCTTTGGACTGAGATACAAACTCTAGTGATCTGAATTTTGAGATGGTACTGAAAGTTGCTACTCAACTTTGATTCCAACCTTTCTACCTTTTTATGAAAAGAGTTGATTAAGTAGTTTCACTCCTTTTGATTATTAAGGGTGCATTTGGACGAGTCTAGAACTTTGCAATTTACAGTATTATGATAATTTAATATGGTCATATTGATTACTGCCTATGTCGAATACTGCAGTCCTAAGATATTTTGTAGGAATTCAGAGTCCCTGTAGTATTTGTCCTTCCACTATAACTGAACCTTGGTTATGTGGTGAATGTCACCAATATCGGCTACCAGACACGATCTTAAGGTTGAAGCCCTTGCATCTGACTAATATGAGGATCAGGCCTGTACTCAACTCTTAATTATGGAAGCAGTTTGTTTAGGTGCTATTTTTTGAGCAACTCTTAATTAATGGAAAGTGATTGTGTAGGTGCTCCTCTTTGAGCTTTCTTGTTCATTTGCAGGATGAGGAATTGTGCATTTGTCGGTTTTAAGGATGCGGCTATAGCTTCTCAAGCCCAATCTCAGCTAAACAGGTGGACAGCTATTGTGGAATCACCACGGCACATTTGGCTTCCTATTTATTTTAGCCACCCAATTTTCATTTCTTATATTGATATTCTGCATAGTTAAGCTGTGCAAGTAAATGTTTGGTTGGTCTAAAGGGGACATGTTTCCTTTTTTTTTTTTTTTTCAACTATCATTTGATGCTATAAAATTGGCCTATCTAAATCAAATTCTTATCAGCCATGTGCATTTTGCTTCTCTCTCTCTCTCTCTCTCTCTCTCTCTCTCTCTCTCTCTCTCGTTTGTTTTTCCAGGTTGAGGTTTTTAGGAAAAGTGTTATCAGTTGAGAGGGCGGGTAAAGCATTGTCAGATAATAAGAACAGAGAAAGTGAAGGACAACTGGCAAAAGATTCATCTTCTTCAGCAGCATCATTGTTGAAGGGTACTCCTATAACTGGCAATCTTGCTAAAGGAAACATCCCTGGTTCAGAACCTATTTCTGAACCCATTGCCCCGAGACTTGGGGTGGACTACCAATTTCCTCCTCATCTTGAGTACGTTTTCTTTTGTTTAAATCTCTTCGTATCTTATACAATTATAAACCTTGAACAAATGGTAATTTCATTAGGTATAGTCTCCACAACCATCGATTGTTAATTTTTTTTTGTTTACCATTGGCATTTCACTCCTTTTGCTAGGATTCATTTGGTCTTTTTTATTGGTTTTGATATTTTTATATTTCTATTGGATAATAGAATTCCATCTATTGTTCTTGCATAACGTGAATTGTACTTGTATTGCGTGCTTTGAGTTCAAGACATCAATTGTTGTGTACAATTGTTATTTTTCACAGAGTGAGCCATTTTAGGATTATGGGATAAGGCAAGGTGATGATGATGATGAATGTGCCATTTTAGGATGATGAATAGATTTATAGTGAAATCTTATTCTAAGTAGTCCACCATGAGGCCATTTTTTGTCGATTTTGCACTCGATAAATGCTTCTAAGTTTATTAAAAAGCTGACTGTACTTCTTGTTTTATAGGTATGCATATCCACCTCCTGACGGGAATATATTGACCAATATCGTCAATGCTCTCATAGCAGTGCCCCGTTTTTATACATAGGTTGTACGGTAATCTGCTTCACCATTTCTCAAGAATAAGTTGCCTTTTCTTGTTCTCATTTCTTTCACATGATCATTGATTACTAACTTTTCTTTTTCTTATTATGAGTTAAGTTAAAATCTTCACCTCATTTATAGGTTTTGCATTTGATGAACAAAATGAATATTCTAGCTCCATTCCGCATGGCGTTGCCCGCTCCACCTTTACCACCTTCACAGCCTGCTCCACCTGTGCCACCTCCACCACCTCCTCAAGCTGCTGTGAGGCATCACTTGGAAGATCTATCAAGTGACGAGTCTGAACTGGAGTCTTCAGAAGAAGTATTCTCATGCTTAACAACTCTAAATGCACCATTTTAAAGGGTAGAAATTTACTTGATTGATGTTTTGTTACTGCTTCAGTTATGAAGGACTATCATTTTTGCTATTTTACAGGATGATGCTAATAACAAAGACAACTCTGGTCTGCGCAGTCGAAAGCGTACTAAGAGGGAGGCAATTGTAGGTCCTGCAGTTGATAAGAGTGTGCCACATGAAGCTGTTGGAGTAAAACCTGCCACCCTGGTTCCTAAAGAAATCCCATTGATAAAAAAGAAAAATCATGTTGTGCAGGTTTTATGCTCACTTTTAAGAGAGTTAGTTGGTTATGGTTTGAAATGCCTTTTCTTCTTCATAATTTATGTTTTCTTTTTGGTGTTCTTGATTTGATCTCAGATCAAAATTGCCCCAAAGCCAATGCAAAGTGAAGTTGTGGATGATGACACCACCATGGAAGAAGTTGGTGAGCCAGCTAAAGAGGATTTGGAACTAAAACCTTATGCAACACCGTAAGAAATAGAGGGTGGAAGATTGCCTCCGGAGGAAATCTTATCACTTCCTATATTTAAGGTAACATATTGTAGATTAGTACTAATTCTCGATAGTGCATGGTGGTAGGTTAGTTACTACCTCTATAGAAGTAGACCTGGTTTCGTTCAAGAAGTTTTATACTTGATTGCTTGCTTGATATCTGTCAGTATGATACCCAAATCCATATCCCTATGCTCATTAGTATGGGTATATGGCCAACCCTATTTTCACATATTGTCTTCATTTCATTTGTTACTTTTCTCATTTTCTCCTTTCCATTGCTTTCTAGAATCTAGATTTTAACACCAACCCCCTCCCCCGCACTCACCCCCGCAAAAAAAAAAAAAAAAAAAAAATCCTAAATGCCAAATATATATATATATATATATATAACAAAGTCTTTTTTTTTTTATAAAGTTTTTAAGAGTATGCCAAAATTGAGCAAGTGATTCCATTCAGACCACTATGTGTGAACACTAATTCTAGACACTTACGGTTCTTGATAGGATATTAAATGATAGACCTCACCTGATTCATGTGTCTGGCAAGTTCATAAATGTATTGTATCAGTAGGCCCAATAGGGAAAAGTCTCATTTATCTGAAGTTTCTTATCTGTTTTGCAGCTGGAATTACGCCTTTCTTGATCGCAGGAATTGAGTTTGGGAAACGGATTGTGAGTTTTTTTTTTTTTTTTTTTAAAGACTAGATCAACCAGGCCAATCTACATGATCCAACCATACTTTAGTGTAATTATTGTTATTATTGTTGTTGTTGTTGAAGTTGGGTACTCTTATCTTGAGGGGGAATTAGTTGGGTCTGATTGGCTCTCTATTCCCTAGTTATGAAACTTTGATTTTGACACAAATCAAAAGTTTAGATGCTTGACTGCAGTTTTGCAGTCTTTTAATCTGTCCTAGCTGTGAACTTAGCCAATTGGATCATGAAAAACAGAAAAAGCATCAAAATATAATTGCAGGTGGATTATGATTTTGTTGATTAATAATATTTCATTATAATTAAAAAAATAAAACACATAAACCTCAATCATAAGGGAAAGTTATTACTGTCAGAAATAGAACATTGTATGCTTTAATGAGAATTTTAAATATGGGTTTTTTGTTTTTTCTTCCTATGTTGATGAAACAAATTCATGTTTTTTATTCTTCCTGTGCAGAGGAAGGATTGACTGCTCTGATTTAAAGCCGGTTGTGGGACTTCTTCTCACTGTGGAGCCCATCTAGATTCATCCAAAACCAAATCTTTCTCTTCTTCAAGTTATTTTTGTTCCAACTTACAAGATTCTAAAGGTAAGCATGAATGAATCTTCCCCCTTTTTTTTCTTTTATAAGAAGAATTAACTCATTCATTAACATGGGTTTTTGTTTGTTCTTCTACTTTTGAAGACCCAATTCATGTTTTTTATGTTGGTAGTGAGAATCCATAGCTGTCGATTAGCACTTAGGTTTTTATGAATTTTAATTTGAAACTAGTTCATGGCTATTTAATGAGAATTCATTCCTAAATAAATATTGGTTTTTTTTTTTTTTTCCTATGTTGATGAAACAATTTCATGTGTTTGTTGTTCTTCTGATTTTGATGACCCATTTTTATGCTTTTGATGTCTGCACTAAGAATCTAAGGTTGCACATCTGTAATTTGGTATTTATGAGTTTCGGTTGGGGAGTCAATTTATTTTTTAAGCTGTGGAAATAATGTGCTTGAAATATTCAGTGGCTGTTTGTTTGCATAGAGAAAGACGTATTGGATTTTATCTTTTGAAAGTAGAAATTGAGGCTGGAGTAGCCGTTTGTTTGCATAGAGAAAGAAGTGGCTTTAGAAAGTAAAGTTTTTGAACATGAGAAGTTATAACATCTAGGTATGTGAGGGCTGCTTGTGAGGCGAGCTTGAAGAGGCTCGATGTGGACTGCATCGACCTCTACTACCAGCATCGCATTGATATGAGACTCCCCATCGAGATCACAATGAGTGTTTACAAAATTTTTACTTTCTTTTGCTGTTTTAATGCTTTGCCTGGTCTTGGAGATGCTTGTTTGTTGTGTATTTTTACTAGATTAAAGTCATATCCATGAGATTATTGATATAATTTCCCCCCCAATGCTTCTCTTGTTATGATGTATAATTTAATTACTACTCAAAAAAATGATGTGTAATTTGATTCTATCAAGTGTCTTTATTTTCAAGTGGTAATTTGCAGAAGGGTGGGGGTGTGGCCATTACTCATATGACCTGTTGTGATGTTTTGTTATGTTTAAATAATATTGTGCAGAAAGGTGTGTCCTTTCATGTTTATTGACATGGTTTACTATTGTGCAGAAAGGGCTATACATGAGTTGCTTTTACATCCCAATTGTGCAGAAAAGGCAGCACATCCCATCACTCATATGAGAGAGAGAGAGTACATAAACATATCAAGATTCAAGAGAGCACACTCAAAGGAGTTGCATTTATTTTCATCCACACTCATAGGATGTAAAAATTTGTACTATGTAACGTAGGGAGTGTAGAATGCCTTAAAATAGTTTGATTGATCTTTAATCTTCATAATAGGACTTTTGGACTGTTTAATCATTATCACGCTGCTTCTAGAGGGCTGTGGACCTCATGTAAGTGTGCCTGCATCCCTGTAGGGCACTCTGGCCTATCTTCTGAGTTTAATATTGATCTTCTTATTTAACTGTGACCTTTTGATGGTCCAGACTGTCATTTTATTATTATTTATTATTAAGTGATCAAATCAACATATTATGTGCTTCTTGTTTTTGATTTGCATATAAGTATGGTTGCATGAGTATTCATTTTTTGTCTTCATGCACAAGATGGGAGAACTTAAAAAACTAGTTGAAGAAGGGAAGATCAAATATATTGGGCTATCTGAGGCCTCTGCTTCTACAATCAGGAGGGCTTATGCTTTTCACCCAATAACTGCAGTACAATTAGAATGGTCTTTATGGTCAAGAGATGTGGAGGAAGATATTGTTCCCACTTGCAGGTGAGATCTATTAATACATTTAGTTTCAATCTCCTTAGGAGAAATTACAGTCTCAACCTTAATTCTGATGTTAGTTACCCTTCATATGTTAATCAGAGAACTTGGTATAGGCATAGTTGCGTACAACCCTTTGGGGAGAGGCTTCCTATCTTCAGGGCCAAAAATGCTTGACAGTTTGTCAAATGAAGACTTTTGAAAGGTGAGAATGCCATGCATTTTACTTGATTGAGAGAACTCTGTATAACACTGCTGCATTAACTGAGTTTAACCTCCATACAAGCACATCATGCATATACCTAGTGCACCATCCATAATATCATTTAGCGAAATATGGATGTAATACAATAAATGCAGAGTTTGGATGTTTTGTTAGTATCCTTCTATTAACTGTAAAAAATAGTTGTTTTATGTTTTAAGTACAACTTTTGATTTCATAATATCATAAGCCCATCTCCTCTTTCAGAATCAAAGCTACAAAGCTGCCTCCAGGAGTATGTTTCTTCTATTTGCAGCCAGGATTTGGCAATTGGCTGTAGGTAGAAGTGGTTGAATTTTAAATTCTATTAGTGATATGATAGCAGGTGGAGATTAAATTCATTAATTCTACTTATATCTTTTTATCATTTGCCTTTTTATAATCATGGTAGACCATTATCAATAAATGAGGGTTCATGCATTTGAACTTTGAAAAACCTGAGTTACCTGCAAGTAACAGTTGCTTTGTTCATTTCTATAATTAGTGAAAAGCAAATAAAGTTAAAGGGTGTCCAGACCAAGTTCCAATTCTGTCGTAGTGTTCTTGCAGGAGGGCCTTTATGTTCATTCATTTGAGAAATATGCTCATGGGATTGGTCTCAATTCAGTTGCAGTGTTATTGCAACTTCATTTTCTCTTTTGTTTCTTTTGATTTATAGTATGACTATTGATCTTGTTTTCATTGGCTAGTTTCATCTTGTGCTAACGATACCTGGAGGCATATAGAGAGGAAATGATGTGTCAGGTCCACCTTGTTCTGATTTTGATTTACTTCAATACTTGATTGGTGTATCTCTTTATATGTTTTTTCTTTTCTGGTAGAAGTATTTCTTGATGCAATATCAGTACAAATCCAATTCTGATAGCCATGTTGTTATACCATGTTCTAAAAATTATAAGGTTTTGGCCTATGTATTTAGTCTGTACTTGAACTCCATTCTCAATACATTTATATTCTACTTTGTTGCTCTGTTTACATCTAACACACTCTAAAGCAATTAAAAGAAATGAAAGTTTTGCATTACTGGCATACCTTTGCCTGCGCCTTGCCGGCGCAAGAGAAATCGCCGGGAATAGTTCTTCCCGGCGTTTTATAGACCTTTCCCGGTGCTTATTTAGCGCCGGCAAAAGTGCACATTGTTGTAGTGAGTCAGGAACAGAGAGAGAGAGAGAGAGAGAGAGAGAAAGACCATGAAGGTTTTGTGGGCTTTTGTTGTTGTTCAGTTTGTTCTGGGCAGATGGGTCGATGGTTTTGAGGATTTAAATGTGACTGAGCTTTTTTCATATGTTGGGGTGGCCAGGCCTTTGATGGTGCCTCTCACTCTTATTCCAGGAGCTGCAGCTAAAGGAGCTGGTATTTTTCACAAAAATCTCTCCTTTTCTCCTCCATCCCTGAAATACTTTTTTTTTTTTATCACTAGATTTATGGGTGTTTTTTTTTTTTTTTCTTCTTCTTCTTCTTTCATCCTCATGTGGAATGCTTGTGATTTACTGCTATGGACTGATGTTATTACAATTTCATATGAAAGAATTTGTTTGGTCCGATCAATACAAAACTTATTAAGGTAATAAAGAAACACTGCATTTGACACTTAATATTAAAGAAGAATCCATCCACAATGTAACTGTGTTCTTATCAGATGAATGTCTATTGGGATGTTTATAACATTGGGGTTTCAAAAAGAAAAAAAAAATTATGAATCATCTTCAACTAACATTGGGGTTTATAACATTGGCTAGGTCTCTAGCTTTGTAGTTATTGTCCCTTGGCATTACTGTTGTAGTCCCATTCTTATCGGATTAACCTCTGATATAACATTTTGAAAGCTTAATTTGAATAAATCAAATTCAAAATATTTGTTATTCATCAAAATCAATTGAATTATAATTTAAATAACCTTGGGGCTAACATTTAAAATAAGTTAGAATCTCCTAATTATTTATCGTGAATTTTTTCTTTTTTTAGGAATTATCTATGACTTATCTATGACTTATCTATTTTTTGCAGGATCAATTTGATTTAGAAGGAGACCCTATTGATATAGAAAAGGCAATGAACACAAAATTTGGTTGGAGATTGAGTAACAATACTTGTAAGCTGCACAAACAATTCAGGGAGTTGAAGGATGCTAAAGGGGAGGAGTACGCAAGAAACCATCCACCGAAGGATGTCGGTCCTACTAAGTGAATAGATCTTATTGATAAAAAGTGGAATACTATAAAATTGTGGATATTTTGTGGATATTCAATTGTGGATATTCAATATTTTATTATATTAGGATGAAATTATTTGTAATGATGAATGGATATTTTCATTTTGTTAATTCGTAAATTTGTTTTTGTCTCTATTGGTAGCTTTTTAGACAAATTTTTTTCGTATTCTTTTATATTAAACGCAACAAAATTATTTCGTCTCTATTTCTTATATTTATGACAAAATATTTTTGACTCTAATTTCTTCCTGTAATGACAAAATATTTTGTCGATAATTACTTACAAGTATATTCCCACAGAGTAGATTAGAGACAAAAAAAATTGTCATCTACTGGTACTTTCTTAGACAAATTGTTTTCGTCTTCATTTATATTAAAAGCGACAAAATTATTTCGTCTCTATTTCTTATATTTATGACAAAATATTTTTGTCTCTAATTTCTTCCTTTAATGACAAAATATTTTGTCATTAATTAGTTACAAATATGTTCCTGCAGAGTCGATTGGAGACAAAAAAAATCGTCATCCATTGGTAGTTTTTTTGACAAATTTTTTTCGTCTTCCTTGATATTAAATGCGGCAAAATTATTTCGTCTCTATTTCTTATATTTATGACGAAATATTTTTGTCTCTAATTTCTTCCTTTAATGACAAAATATTTTGTCACTAATTACTTACAAGTATGTTCCCAACAGAGTGTATTGGAGACAAAAAAAATCGTCACAAGTTTACCTTTTTCAATGACGAATTTTTTTTTTCGTCACCAATACCTTTTAGCGACAAGGCTTTGGCGACAAAACGGTGACGAAAAATTTTCGTCTTAATTAGTTTCGGTGACGAAATATGTACATTTTGGGACAAATTTGTGTCGTCCTTAAACCCCAAATTTCTTGTAGTGTGTATTTGAGGAAATGTTTACACCTCACAGCGCTTTTTGATTTGGATGGGACATGATTGGAGCCATGATGCATTTGATTAATGTTGAAAAAAATTTAGAATACATTATTTAATGATAAACAATTGAGTGTGGATTATACAAACACTACATTCTTATTGGTGATTCTTGTCGCACAGAAAGCACAGAAAACACGGATGGGGCGAGAGAGAGAGAGAGAGAGAGAGAGAGGGGGGGGGGGGGGGGGGGGGGGCGGGCGACACCATTGTCCGGCACTTTTTGTTGTATGGTCCCTGTACATGCATCAGCACGTCAGTTGGGGCGGCACCATTGTCCGGCACTTTTTGTTGTATGGTCCCTGTACATGCATCAGACGTCAGTTGGGGTCACTCTTTTTGGAATATTTGTGTACGTGCAACTTTTTCTCTTTGACACCAGGACTCATGGGCACGGCGGACTCATGGGATGTGCCCACCCATTCAGGGGCGGCGCCACATTGATCACAGTGGGGTCAATTGACCCCACTGAGATCTGAAAAATTATTTAAAAATAAAATCTTTTATGTCATGAATTGAACTTATATAAAGCTTTTGACCCCACTTAATTTAAGAGTTTCACCACACATTAACTTAACTTTACAAATTTTTTTTGTTGCTGTGGTAGTGAATAAAAGTCACCATAAAATACCCACCGTCTAAGTTAATGGGCCAACTATCTATCAAAATATAAAAAAGATTAATGGGCCCATATTGCTGATATGCTCTTTAGCAACGAGTTTTTAGAACTAAAGGAATTGGTGACACTGCTAGAAAATTAGTGAAGACAAAGAAAGATATCGTATACCTATTGGTTTATTTGTTTCTAAAATTGACGTTGATTTTACCAGTAGCTGCAACGGTAGAAAGATCTATTTCAGCAATGAAGTACGTAAAAAACAGATTGTGTAACCGAATGGGGGATCAATTGATGAATGACTGTTTTTTCACATATATTGAAAATGTTGTGTTTGCTAGTGTTGATAATAAAGCAATTATGCAACAATTCCAACACGTGAAAACCTGATGAGGGTAGCTGTAGGAGTTTATGTATTTGGATTTTCTTTTTGGATTAAGAACTATTAGTAACAATATATATATATATATATATTATTTTGATAATTCAATATTATCTTTGTTGGATTATCGGAAATAGAATATTTAAGAATTTTATATTGTATTTGTCGAATTATCGAAAGTAGAATATGACAAATGTTGATAAAGGGAAAATAATTTTTTTTGATTTGCGGAAGATATCTCTTTCATTGACCCCATTTATTTGAATTCCTGGAGCCACCACTGCAGGTGGGGCTATCATGACCGGAAAAATCTCTTTTAATTTTTAAAACATTTGCATTGAAGGTAGGCACTTGTTAGGCAATACATCCCAATCAAAATAAGGGACACCATTTATTATTAGAATTAGGTGGTTAGGTGGTAGTTAACTATGGTTTTCATTCTGAGGGAAGCTCCATAAATCAACAAATTAAAATCAAGAGCCCTCCCATTGACTTAAATCAATTAGCCAAACCTCAATCAATTAAAGTCGCCCGTACCCTATGCCGCAAATGATCTCTGAAAATGCTGCCCTTCTGAGTGTCCAAAAGTAAAACTCTCTCTTCCACATATTGGTCTAGGCTCTAGGGCGAGGCAAACCTTTCTCCAATAATGACTAAGCCAGCCCAGATTGATCAATTTTATATCTGACTCCACACCTTTTTGTACTGTGTATTTCATACATATGGTAGTTAAATTTCAAGGTGGTGCCTCCTTACCGGATAAATTTTCCTCAAAGTCTTTGCAAAAGGCAAGGCAATTATTTTGAGTAATTTGAATCATATATAAAGCCCAGGGAGGGGTTTTCTCTTCTTCCTGGCATCTGAGGATTCAAACTATTCTTAGAACTGAAAGGATCTATTTGGACTTTTATTTATGTATTTATCATTATATTATATTTTTTGCTCTATTCTGGAGCAGTGATATATAGTACTGTGATAATAATTCACATGCCCAGGGAGTGATTTCTATAATTAAGTTCTTCTGATTGATGACTTGATGTTATGAAAGCTAACTAATCAGAGAACATTTTAATGTTCACAGCCATGCATGACAAGGAAATTCAACTAATTTTTAAAAATATCGCTTGAGCCCATTTAATATTTGGTAATCCGTCATAGGAGGAATCATGAAATGACCCTGTCTAACATTCATGGGCGGCGCCACATTGATCAATATTTAAAAACAAAATCTTTTATGTCATGAATTCAACTTATATAAAGCTTTTGACCCCACTCAATTTAAGAGCCCCACCACACATTAGCTAACTCTACAAATTTTCTTTGTTGCTGTGTTAGTGAATAAAAATCACCATAAAATACCCACCGCCTAAGTTAATGGGCCAATTATCTATCAAAATATAAAAAAGATTAATGGGCCTACATTGTTGATATGCGCTTTGGCAACAAATTTTTTGAACTTAAATGAATGGGTGACATTGCTATAAAATTAGTGGAGATAAATAAGGCTATTGTATACCAATTGATTTATTTTCTTCTAAAATTAGCGTTGATTTTGTTAGTAGCGACTGCGACTGCAACAAAAGAAAGAGTTTTTTCGGCAATGATGTACGTAAATAACAGGTTGCGTAAGCGAATGAGGGATTAATGGATGAATGACTGTTTGGTAACATACATTAAAAAGGATGATGTTGCTACTGTTGATAATGAAGCTATTATGCAATGATTCCAACACATAAAAACCTATTGAGGGTAGCTGTAGGAGTTTATGTATTTGGATTTTCTTTTTGGATTAAGAGCTATTAGTAACAATGTATAATTTTTTTTTTTTTTGAGAATTCAATATTATCTTTGTCGGATTATCGGAAATAGATTATTTGAGAATTTTATATTATATTTGTCTAATTATCAAAAGTAGATGACAAATGTTGATAAAGAGAAAACAAATTTATTCGATTTGCGGAAGATAAGTCTTTCATTGACCCCACTTATTTGAATACCTGGAGCCGCCCCTGCACCCATTCAAAATTCCAAATTAAAGGGTCTATTCTCCATGAGTGTTGTCCCTATAATATTCTTATTGCCAGAATGACTGGTTGGTGCTGAGCCTGTTATAGAACGTTACGTAGGAACGGTTCTCATCTATCATTTCTCTCATGCATGCTTACTGAGGAGAAAAAAATAGAAGTAACTTCAATGGAAGTAATTTTCAAAAAAAAAAAAAAAAAAAAAAACCTTTGATGGAAGCAAACTTTAATAAATAGTAGTGCTAAATAAAAGGTGGGACAAGAATGGCCACTTACTTCATTGGTAACTCACGGCAGTTCTCACCTGATTGTCTAGAATTTAAATCTAAAATACGCCACCTTTTTCTACTTACATGAGTTTTTTTTTCACTTATGCGGGCTGGCTTCCCATGTGCACGAGGGAGGACTGCGTTACCAAATTAAAAAAAGCAAAAGGTAGGACAGTCATTTTAAGTTTAACAAGTGGGACCCACCGATGTATTTATAGCGAGGGAGGCTACTTGTCCCGAACATTGGGACCGATCCATGGACCGGTCCCAATGTTTGGGACCATTATCATCATCCATGGACCGGTCCCAATGTTTGGGACCATTATCATCCATGATAATGGTCCCAAAGTTCGGGACCGGTCCCAAAGTTCGGGACAAATAGACTTTTTCATTTATAGCTGCGGACTCCGGATATGGACTCACTAAGAAAAGATACCATGTTTGGAGCTAAAAGATAAATGAATACCTCTCTCTCTCTCTCTCTCTCTCGTCTTTATAAACAGAGTAGGAATCTTTAAAAAATTGCAAAGCCTCCTAGGCCACAATCTATCACCTTACCCTGCTACTATGGCCAACCCCATTTCCCTCCCTCTCCAAGAGAAACTCCCTCGAAAGAACACTCTCAAAAGAGCTTCAGAACTCTTCATCTTCCTTCTCCTCCTCTCTCTTTGTTCTTATCGTCTTCTCCACCTCAATACACATGGACCTGTGTTCCTCCTCGCCCTTACATGTGAGTCATGGTTCACCCTCATGTGGTTCTTGATGATGAACTCAAAATGGAATTTGGTCGACCACAAAACATACCCAGACCGCCTCATAAAAGGGTATGCATCAATAATCAAATAGCCAAGTGGGTGTTTCATTAAACCATGGTAATCAAAATCTTCATTTTCATTTTTTCCTTGACACTGTTTGGTTGTGTATATATATATGCTATGTTATTCTTTAGGGTGAGAGAGCTTCCACCAGTGGACATGTTTGTCACAACTGCAGATGTTTCGCTCGAACCACCTATCGTAACGGTGAACACTGTGCTTTCTCTATTGGCCGTGGACTACCCTTGTCACAAGCTTGCCTGTTACGTATCGGATGATGGATGCTCTCCTATCACCTTATATTCCTTGATTGAAGCTTCCAAATTCGCCCAGCTCTGGGTTCCTTTCTGCAAGAAGTATAGTATTAGAGTTAGAGCTCCTTTCATGTATTTCTCGACCAGACCAGAAATTCCAAGTGGGGTTTTGGAGGACGGCTTTCTACATGATTGGAGAAGGATGAAGGTAATTGAAGATCAGGGAAAATTTACAGATAGACACCTTATACTTCTTATATTTACATAAACAACCTCTAATTTTATTTTTTCCAATTTTTCTTTTTCAAATGATGTCCTATATGTCCATCATACATCAACAGAATCTTCCAAGTATTTCAGTTGGTTATTCTAACTAACATCATCAATTCATTGGAAAAAACAATAATTTTGATTCTCGAACGATATCGGAGGTTTTTTTCGTAATTTTGGGAATTATATTCTCACTGCCATTAGTATTATCCCTACCAAAAAAAAAAAAAGGGAATAGAAGAATCTCATAATTTTAATAAATTCATTAAAATTCCCGATTTTCTGAAAAGAATTTACATTTAGATAGCCAATCACCTCAATACTGCTCAAACCTTTTTTTTCCAATCTCATGTTGACCAAATCCAACTAGTGTTTTTCTAAAGTACACAAAATGTGCTTATCTTACAATTATTTTCAGTAAACCTAATGTAGGACATGGTTAAAATAATCAAAATATTAAATATAGATGCTAACTGTAGTTAAAGAGCAATTTCTTCCTTTTTGAGTGTTTTTAGTGGAAACTAACCTGTCAAAATGGATCAAGACTTTCTTGGATTTTGACCATGGTCAATGTTGTAGACAAAAATATAAATATGGTATTCACTAAAATATTGAAAAAGCAACTCATTCGCTGATTATTTTTTCCTGCCGTCAGTTTTAATGATTTTTTGTTGGTTGGTTTTGTCTGGGTCACTGGCCTCTTCTCTATGGTGGATTGGTTTGGTTTTCCTTTTTGGGCAAAATTGGATGGTGATTATTTTTTCTTGGCTTTGAAAGTGTAGATATTTATGTACACGAACGTACGCAGGAGAAAATTATCCATAATCTATGGTAAGTTTAAGATGTGTTTGTCGAAACAGTGGTCCCAAACAGATATATAGTTAAGAGAATCTAATTTTACCAGTACAAGAAATGGTGCTGATCATTTTAACATTGCTCCTGAATTTTTGAAGTAAAACCACAATCTAATCTAGTGTCCCTATAAACACTTCAAACTTCTCACCATGTGCATGTTTGTTTCCTCCTGTGTGCAGAGTGAATATGAAGAACTAAAACGAAAAATAGAGGAAGCAGCTAAGAAACCCCTTCCATTTCCTCTCACTGGTGAATTTGCAGAGTTTTCTAACAATGAGCGTGGAAACCATCCAAGCATAGTTAAGGTATGGTTTGGTGACTAAGGAAGTACCTAGTTAGGGTAGTAAATGGGTCGGTTTCAGTTCGGATCTATGGTGGATCTGGAACCGGAACTGTTAAGAAAAAGGTGGAACCCGATCCCGACCCGGAACTGGTTTCTTGGCTCCGGAACCGGAACCAGAACCAGAACCATATATGAGACGAGTCTGGATCCGGGTCCGGATTTGAGTAAAGAATGACATTAAAAGAACATAGTTTTTAGGAGAAATCTTTTAAAATTGAGGTAATATATCGGGTCTCGGGTCCTTTTAACGGGTCAGAACCTCCGAATAATCGGAGAATCGGAAATCCATTTACATCCCTATAGTTAGTGACCTTTCTTAAACAAACATTTGAGGATGTGTGAGCTTTAATTTCAATTTTTTCTGTTTTGTAATGATGTATGTAGGTTGTATGGGAGAACAAGGACAAGGTTCCAAATGGGGTGCCACATCTTGTCTATGTTGCCAGAGAGAAGAGGCCAAAGCAAGCTCATCACTTCAAAGCTGGGGCCATGAATGTTCTGGTAATTTGTAAAACCTTACGTACTAAATAGGCCCAACTTAATTGGGCCAGACAAAGATCTGCTTAAGTCGGTTGGGCCCAATAAACTGTATATTGGATCACCCCCTGCCCAACTCTAATTGTTCGGAGGTTGGATCAGGAACCAAGCCCAACCCGAATGAAACCCGAAGCCAACTCAAACTATGAATTCCCTACTCGAGTGCGAATTGGATGGACCCGATTGACTCGGAGTTGACTCAGTTATGCGTTGAATATAACTTATTGGGTGCTCTTCTAAGGGAATAAAATTTGGAAATATATATGCTTTGTATAAAGTATAGTGTCTGTTATACTAATACAAAGTATATATATATATATATATATATGAGAAATATTCAAATACATCTATCCCTCCCTCACCATTTGTGGTGAGGGACACCCTTTTTTGGAGTGTTTCAAGTACAAAAGGGGATTTTTCCATCAAGTACAAAAGCCCTTTTGTACTTGAAATTTTCCCAAAAGGGGTGTTCCTCACCACACATAATGAGGGATAGATACACTTGAATATTTTCATATATATATATATATATATATATATATGGAAATTTACATATATAACAGCCTGCATTTGTCTTATAGTTATAAGAAACCACTTCTACTTTTGAATATTACACAAAAAAACTTGACTAGAGATCAAAAGCTAAAAATAATTGCTCAGAAAGATCAAAACCACCATTTAACCACAGCAACTCTCCATAGTTTATACCATTACTTAAAGTTAACCTTGAAAACAGACTATAATAATTTAAACTAATGTAAAACTGCCATGTATGCATGGTAACAATGGGTAATTTACAAATAGGACTGTAACCAGCATCTTGGTGCATGTGGGTTATTCTAATCAGTTTCAAACAATAAGTTCATGAGAAACTATTGTAAGATAAGAATATATTTGTCTTTTTATACAAAAGGTAAGTTATGATGGTTGTTTGTAAATGTAGAAAAAGACACATTGTTACGTACACCCTTTTGAGATATTAGAGGTTTTGAGAATTTCTCTATATTATTATAAATATACATAATATTGTAGATAAGTGTGGCCACTTGGGTTGAATTTGGGTTTGGTTCAAAAACCTCAAGATATCTAAAAAACCAAAATACAAACCTCAAGATCAAAACAGTAAAAAGAAAAAGTTAAAAACATGATGGAAATGTTGTGCCTACCAAGTGGTTTGAAGCAAATGGGAGGAAGTGAACCGTATGGCTCTTTTAGGGCATGTTTGTGTAACACTTTTCCGCAGAAAAGTGGACGGTTTTCCACGAAAAACTCATTTTTCCATCGTTTGGTGCGGAACAATTCTGTGGATATGCTTTCCTGCTTCATCAGCATTTTCCTTGATAATTGTGGAAATGAGTTTCCTATGGGAGGTATGGGAAATGGATTTCATCGGAAAACTTCTCCCTCTTTTCCTCACTTTTGTCCATTTCAACTCAAAAACCCTACAACTCTTTTATTTTTTATTTCTTTATATAAATTATTATTTAATGTTGAATAAATAATATGCATGTTATGTTATTTTTCTTTAAAAAATTATATTATCAAATAAGATTTTTTGATTTTATACAAGGAATCCATAGCCGCACCAAACAACATTAGCTTCAATTCAATGAGGAAGCTCCTTTTGCACCAAACATGAATTTCTAAATTCTACGAAATTTTTTTTTCTAGATTTTCATTTCTATAAAATTTACTGACATGACAAATTCCTCTTTCCACGAAAAGGGTGTGTACACTGACACGCCCTTACACATTTAGACCCCAAGAAGAAAGGCCAAACAGTAAATGGCAATCGTATTGTACCCCTACCCTGACATGATGGGTGCAAGTCCAGACAACGAAAAATTAGATTTACAGCTACCAAACAGGATTAGACACTTACAACACAAAGTTGACTCAAATCACTTTTGCCCCCATGTGATGTTCGTTTGTTAAAAATTGAGTGTGAAAGTAACTCCAGCCAATACCTTTTTTTACAATAAACTTTGGGACAAGCCACTTTTTTTCTTATATCTAAATTAAGATAAAGTGTGGTAAAGTAAGTTTATGTTGAAAAAAGCAATTACTTTACCACTCTTTCTTTTTTTAATTTTTTTATCACACTTTACCTCAGAAAATAAATACAAACATTACTTCACTACATATTTTATTTCACCTTTTATGTCAATTTCACTATTGATGGGAGATTTACATCACCCTTTACCACACATGTATGAGACTTAGGGTGCATTTGTTTGACAAGAGTAATCAATAGTAGAATTTTTTTTTGTTTTGTTTTTGTTTTTGTTTTTATCACTTTGGAAGCATTTGTGCAATGTCAATTCCGTGGAGACAGTGAAGATGTCAGACACGTTTTTTGTGCAGCATCTGCCAGTGTCATTCGGTGCAACTTGTTTTGCCAAGGTGAAAAAGACGAAAATGCATAGATGGGAACACACATTAGGACAATATTTTTTCTTCTACGGCGTTTGCACAAACATATATTCCTCCTTTTATCTAGATGGAAATCTAAGGAGGGTTAGCGGTGTTTGACTCGTGTTTCCATGTGATGTGAGGAAAACCAATTCATAATAAGCTATTTTCAATAGATGATTGCATTGCACAAAACCATGACTTACTGTATACATAGGAAATAAATGTTCCACTTTTATGAAAAACTTGTTGCACAAACGTGTTCTTAGTGTTTTAGTTAAAATATAAATATAAGTTAGCTTAGTGTTAAATTAGTGTTACCTTAGTTGGGTTGGATTAACTTCAGACAACGTGGAGCTTTTTTATTTGAAGAAAAGGTCTCCTCTCTCTTTTGATTGCCTAAAATGGCCGAATGTAATGATGGATTTAAAAAACGCTAGTAAATAGTACTTTTAGAAATAGTTTTAAAGTTTACAAAGTTCTAGAATCCCTTTTAGGGGATATTTCTGTGCATCATTCCCTCACATATGGTGAGGGACAAACTGAATGGAGCTTACCTAGGGACCCATTGATCATGGGACTTGTGGGGGCATGAGAAGAGACATCTTGGATGAGACCGTATATCAAATTTGGGGTCAATCCCATGCCTCTAACCCATTCATCCGTGGGCTATAAATTTAATGAATTTATATTAAAAGAAAAAATTTGTCCCTCAATCCAACGGTCCAATCAATTTGGATATGTGAAAATTCAATGGTCTAGTGTTTTTAAAAGGGTTCCATGTGTGTGGATGGTTCGAATGTGTTATAAAGTCAACTCTACTATGTTGTCCCTCACCAATACATCACCACAAACAAAACCAATTAAGCTTAGCAAAGTTATAAGCATGCCAGTTATATTCTCTAAGTACAAGATTGAAGACTATTCTACTAAACCCCTGCCTATGCAAAAACAAATAGACGTTCAAGACCAATCTTCCTCTCCCTTAATATCTTTCATTATTTCAAGAGCATATGACATAATGTGGATGTACTCTGGAGGAGCAAAGTTTTTGTCCCTTGACTAATCTTGCATAAAGATTATTCCCATTGCGGACCTTCATGAAATCAAAGGTAGAATAACCATTAGCAACTCTAAATGTTGCGTCTGCAAAAGTTGTAACAAGATAATTCCCTTCCTCCCATATGGGATTTGGATTCCTTTTCTCCTTGGTCTCTATACTCAAGTTAAGATCATAAGATGCATTTAAGATATTTTTAGCATATGCTGATAGGGTAGGACCTAGGAAATTGATCATGGGGGGGCTCTTTCCATTATACATGGGTCTGCCCTTGATGCTAATGTGCCCAAAGGAGAGTGATCATGCCCATACAAATATAATTATTTCTAGCTTTACAAATGGACTGTCATAAGGCAACAACCCAAGCTTCAGATTGAGGGTTATTGAGACCAAAGAGATATCTAAAGTCTGATGATGTTTAAAGGAGGAACATTTTAAAAAATCCCTTTCATATAATGTAAACTAGAATTGTAGCCAAAATTAAACAATGGAGGTTTGTACATGGAACATAATGGATCTGATGACTTTACTCCATAGGGGCCCATTTGTTTGCATGGAATTGGATATATACATTGGAATTCTTCAAATGGGCTCCAACAAAGAATTATCATATATGTGAGGGGACAAGGATAAAGGGTGAGATGTAGAGGGGTCCTCCCATTTCTAAGATTTGAATTATTAGGTGATGGCTTTGTATTCATTTTTCATCACCCCTTTGTTCATTTTCTATCAAAGAAAGATTATTTAAAGGCCACTTTTGGTTATTCACCTTAGTTTCTTCAATTTTAACCACTTCCAGAAATGAAAATATCCCATATCCAGTCATGCATAAAAGGTCTTCTTTTTGGTGATTGATGAACAGACAAGGGTTTCAGGAGTGCTGACCAATGCTCCATTCATGCTGAATGTCGACTGTGACATGTTTGCAAACAACCCACAAGTAATTCTTCATGCAATGTGCATCTTGCTTGGATCCAAGGAAGAGAAGGATAGTGGATTTGTGCAGTTTCCACAGATTTTCTATGGTGGCCTCAAAGATGACCCGTTTGGGAATCATATGGTGATTGCAAATGAAGTGAGTAAATATTACTTAACCTTTAAATTTACTGCATAGTGGTTCTAAAGCCTGTAGCTCCCCCACCCCCACCCCCAGGCACACCCCAAAAAAATGAAAAAAATTTTTTTTTTTTCAACAACTGAATAGTCAAGTAGAGCCTTCATTTTTAACTTGCGTTTTCTCGACAAGAGCCTTAGCATAGTTGGAAGATGCTCAGGGTCTCAATCAATCGCAATGTTGTTTGTTCATGTTACCATTAAGGGAGAAGACAATTGAATTCACCACATCGGATTCATCACCCACCTGGGAGTTTTGTGGAGTGGAATAAGGTGTGGGTTTGCTCCCACTTGTTGTGCTTGAAAACACCCAAGATTTGCCTGGTGTGCATTTATACAAGTTTTAGCGGGCGCCACACGGGAGATTAGTCTTGTTGGGTCAAAGATCTCAAGGATACGTACCCATGACATCACCGAAAAAAAAGAAAGTTAGATTCATAAATGTTGGCTTGCATAAAAACATTTATTTTGCATTTTCTAAATATATCACAATATTGTGGCAATTAAGCATTCATGCTGCATAATTTTTCGTACTTCAAAACCATTAAAAAAAAGAAAGAGAGAACATAGTTTTATAATCGGATTTTGCACCACATTGCCTTTGTTCCATCACACTCAGGCATAGAACGAGCGCGGGCAGAGCTACCAGTGCATGGAAGACCCTTGAGTTGATAGATTAGGCTAGTTTAGATCTAGAATAGTTTATAATTCACTCGATCCCATATATGCAAGAAAAAAAAAAGGTGATCAATGTCCTCTTTATCTTCCCACAATTAACACTTTGCTTTTTTTTTTTTTTTTTTCTCTTTTTGGCTAGCTCCAATTTATAAGTAAAAAATTGTATTTAATTAGGCATTTTTTATGTGTGGACAGCTCAACCTTCGTGGAATAGCTGGAATTCAGGGCCCATTATCTGGAGGAACCGGATGCTTTCACAGAGAAAAATAATTTTATGGGCAACCACCAGATAATAAAGGGACTCAAGGTAAAGAGTTCAATCCATATACTAGTAGAAGTTTCAACCTCAAAGCATTTCCTTCTGTTTTTATGCTCTCTTGTTTTTTTTTCCTCCTAAGTTATTCATTGCCCATTAATGTGAAACTAGCCTAATATAGCTTTTACTTCATACAGAAGGAAGTGATCATGTTATTTAACTAGTGTGAGGCCCTTATATATCTCCATGGTGATTAAAGGTTTTTTTTTTTTTTTTTTTTTTTTTTTTTTTTAAGAATTAGTGTAGTTCTTTATTTTCAAATAGTAATAGATTACATGATTGAAACCCTATCATCCAAATAAAATACATAGGATTCAATAATTTATCATTTATGCCCACAGCCCGGACAACAAGCTACAAACCAGTGTGAATTCATGGTGTGATATCTACTAATGTTTTCACTATCTGAAATTTAGGCCAGTTCCTATGTAGTAATCATCATGTGATATAAGGTGGATTAGAGCAGCCAATTATTAGGCACATTGAGGTCAAGTAGTTCTCTAAGTCCTAATATCTTGAAATTATACACATGATCTAACCCATCATCCCTTAAAAGGCCTAAATTGGGTTGGATTGGTTTCATTTATAATTTAGGCCCTTGGAATAAACCTAGCAGTAATTTTTCCTGTCCAATGGCCAAAACAAATAGCCAAGGCGCAAAGTACAATTAAAATGC
Organism: Camphora micrantha; assembly: GCA_003546025.1. Classification (NCBI taxonomy): domain Eukaryota; kingdom Viridiplantae; phylum Streptophyta; class Magnoliopsida; order Laurales; family Lauraceae; genus Camphora; species Camphora micrantha. The sequence goes on from QPKB01000007.1 coordinate 12,226,465, forward strand.
TTAATTTTACGGGTTTGCTACAACATGATATATTCAACGTGAAGGAACATATGACAACAACGGGTTGCTCAGTTGGATGGGTATCCTAGTCTTCCCCTTTATGGGCTTCTCTTCACACACAAATGCACTATCTATCATTCCACTTTGTGGGCTTCCTCTTCCCACTTGTATGGGCTTTCTTGGGTCCCAACCCCTTGGCTGAGGTTAAAAAAAAAAAAAAACCCGCATGAAGGAACATATGACTTTGTAATATGCTATACCTATGGCTAACTTCCCAAGTCAACAGGCTGGATCCACAGTTGAAATATCATGCCCAATACCCTAAACAAACTGCATTTGGACAAAACTTAGTCCAATCCCGGCCTTGACCAGTCTTATGATCATAGATTCCTAATTGTAATAATTTGTGTTCAAGTTGATGAGCATGGTTCTTTTGTTTAGGTCAAGTACCTGAAGTATCGAGACAAAGATATGGACGCTCATGGGAATTGTTAAAATCGATGGTGAAAATCATGTCAGGAATGACTGAAGAAACATCTACTTTCCATTGTAATTCAAGCAATCTTGAAGCAGCTAAGGAGGTTGCGAGTTGCCGTTATGAGTTTGATACCTGTTGGGGAACAGAGGTGAGTATGATGACATTGATTCTTTGCTTAAAACCACCAAAATATTTTTTTTCTGGTATTATTCTTTGACGTCTCGTTGGTATTGAATTGCTAATTGGTTGGTACGGGAAAAATATCAAAGAGATGAGGATTGAAGGATATAAGGTGGAGAGATAGATCGATGAGGCCCTCGGCCGCCCTCCTTTACCTAATTTTGATTTGCTAGGGTGATAGTGGGTAAGCATTTTCTATAGAAGGAGGAGATGACCATTTGTGGTCTCCATCTATGTTCCTTCAGTTTCAACTCCAAACAGATGTCTTATCATTCTTAGGAAGTCAATAACAAATGAAAAAAATGAGTAATACAATTAATTTTAACGTTTTTCCATTATGACTTAACGTTTTTCTTGATTCCGTGGAAAATCCAGGTTTGGGTGAAGAGCGGAAAAGTGAGGATTTTCCAAATCCTCAATACCCATAAAAATCCTCTCTTCCGTTGATTCATCAATCTCCACCTCCCCCAATCGAGTTTTTTAAATCCACGGAGGTAAAGAAGCACTTTTAAGTTACAAAAACTGACTTCCCCTAGGTGGTTTCCGAAACCTAGAATGCAATGAATCTTCTCCTCAAAAAATCCTTATAGAGGATAGATAGCGTGGCTCTTGGGGAATGAAGGAATCATTTGGATAAAGGATTCCTCTCTTTTTACCAAACGTGTAGAATATTATAAAATGGACTAAATGAAAAATTAAAACTATTTGTTCTAGAGATTGCAAGCGGGCCCTTAGCTTGTTTTCAAAGTGGAGCATATTAAAAGTTCACTATTTTACAACATTGTTATCTTATTAGATAAGTTAAGATTTCTCATTTTTAATTTTTATTTTGCATCTTAGCTTGTGTCATTGAGTAGATTACAAGAAGCAGCACTCAGATTATTCAGATAGCACTAAAATGATGATGATGAAGATGATGGTTGGTGATGATATAAAATTATTTGAGCTAACATGATAAACTGATCATATCCATTGATCTCATCACAGGTGGGCTGGATTTATGGATCAATGACAGAAGATGTACTCACAGGACTGAGGATTCACTCACTAGGATGGACATCAGCCTTCTGTACCCCACAACCTCCAGCCTTTCTTGGGTGTGCGCCCATGGGTGGACCTGCATGCTTGACTCAATTGAAGAGGTGGAGCACAGGCCTTCTTGAGATTTTAATTGGAAATCACAGCCCTTGTTGGCTGCTGTCACCAAAAAGCTTAAGTTCCGACAATGCCTTGTGTACATCCTCTGTAGCATGTGGGCCCCACGCTCCATTCCAGAGTTTTTCTATTCTGCACTACCTGCTTACTGTCTCCTCTCAGGCACATCCTTCATGCCCAAGGTACTTTACTCCCCACTGAACCTAATTAATTGATATGTAGCCCCCCTCTGTTGATGAAGGTTGATTTTATTTGAAAGAAACTGAATTTATAGGAATTCATGGTAAGTTGAGTTCCAACGAAAAAAGAAAAACCATCGAAGTGGTTACTGGTGGATGATATAATGTGAACATGTTGATATGACCCGCACTTTTGCATAAAATCCGTATGACATCATGGGCTAGTCCGAATGAGATTTATCAGTTTTTGTGACATACATTGTTCTCAACATATCACCGATTCTGGAGCAAACAAGTTAAAAAAGAGAAAATGTTGACAAAAGTCAGCAACTCTCATGACATTATCTAAATTGCGGTCGTTAAAATTGGGAAACCGAATTTAAAGTGTATTTAATATGTCCAAAGTAAAGACTACTAGAAGGTATTGTAGTGTTTTCCTGCAGTATCTGTAAAGGTAACATGCTTGACATTCATTTTTGTGTGTATGCACTCAGGGTATCAGATCCATGGATATTGGTCCCAACCATCCTCTTCATTTTTAATAACCTCTACACTCTATCAGAATACCTAAGTGTGTGGCTTCCTTCCGCACATGGTGGAATAACCAAAAGAATGCAACGGATCACCTTCTTGACTGCCCTCTCTCTTTGCTCTCCTTGGGGGTTCTTCTGAAAGTGCTGGAATATCAGAGACCATCTTCGAAGTCACACGAAAAGGACCAAAACATCTACAACTCTATTAATGATTGCAGAAGGTGGACAGTTTACCTTCGACTCATCGGCTCTCTTCGTTCCAGCCACAGCACTCGTGATAGTGCACATGGTCGCGCTCATTGGATTCTTCATAGCGGTGCAACCATTGGCTTTTGATGGCCTCAGAAGTCAGCGCTTGGAGAGGACGTTTGTAGTATTTGGCGTGCCTGCTCAGCCTCATGCCCTTTTTGAAAGGGCTGTTTTTGGAAAAGGAAATTTTGGGATCCATGGGCCACCATATGCAAGGCTGGGGCTTGGCATTTCCTATTCATGCACTTAGGTACAAAGGTTATATAGGTAGCCCTTCTCAAAGGTTCAGCCATGTTTATGATGCAATTGTATTTTGTAGTAACTAATTAATCAAGGATATGCGACATATTATGATGTGTTGATATGCTTCCAAATGGGTGGACACTTTTAAGAAACTTCCAATTGAAATGAACCTCTTGTAACTTTATGTTGTATATTTTCTAAAATTGTTAATGGTTTTTTTTTAATCATATTATCAAATGTCAAAATGGGTTATTTTAATTCTCATTATTGATAATTTGGGTGTGTAAATTAAGTAGTTTATTTCGATATTTAGTTAGATTCAAGTAAGTAATTTCATTTCATCCAACTTGAGAAAGCCTTGATAACAAAATATTGTAATTTTCCTAAAAGTTAATATATGATATACCAAAACTAAAAGAAAGAAATATAATATATTTCTCATGATTATATATCTGTTTCAATTATTTTATGATGAAATGCCTAATGCACATGCAACATATATAAATTTAAACTAAAGCAACTATATTCATAAGAGACATGCATGGTGGTGAAGTGAAATTCATATGAAAGTTTTTAGAGAACATTTGTGGACATGTCCGTTGCTATAATATTGTCTACTTTAATGGCCAGATTCATTCCAATTTGTGTGGTTTCTTGCCTATGTGATCTCTTTATGTTCTATCCATTATGACTCTCTTTTGTATTTAAATGGCCTTTAATGACCAAAATTTAGCCTTCAATTCCATGGGTGATCTCATGCTACTTCGTGGGTTTATGGTTCACACCATTACCGGTCCACTCATATGAGCTCTCTTAGTATGGTGCATTTCATGCTGAACTCAGGCCAATTTGTGGCTTCTATACAGGTCACCAGTCATGGCTCCACTCATTGAGCTCTCTTTTGTATAATGCCTTTCATGTCCAAGTTCAAATCAAATGCCTTTGTATGAACTAAATACAGCCTTTTTATTATGGCTAGACTACTGCCAACTTATGAATGACAGATTATGGGTCACCATTTTATGTTCCACTTATATAGATGAGCCTTTCTTTAGGCTACTTATATGGTGCCTTTCGATGGCCGAGTTTTCAAATTAAATTGGTCTTACTGTTGAACTCATGCTAGTTTTTTCGTGGGTCACCCCCCCCCCGCCATTATGGGTCCACTTATATGAGAGTGACCTTTAATGGCCGGAGCTCAAGTTAAAAATGGTCACTCCTTTATGACCTGGAAACTAGTCTATTCTGAGGCTAAATCATGCAATTGATATGGCTTTATGGGTCACCATTTAATGGTTCCCATCGTATGAGCTCCGTTTTGGTATAGAGGTCTTTTATGGCAAGCTACCAAGTCACATGTCTTTTATAACCTTAAATTTACCTCTGAGGACTGAACTACTCAAGCTACATTTATGACTTTATGGTTCACCATTTAATGTCAACTTCGCTAAAGATTCAGCTCTCTTTGTTATAGTGCGCTTTTGATGGCCAAGTTAAATGGTCTTTCCATGACCTGAACCTTGCAGCCTGTCATGGCTGAACTCATGCCAAATTTGTGGATTGTATGGATCACCCGTTTATGGTGCCACTAGTGTGAACTCCTCGTTGGTATAAAGAGCCTTTAATGGCCAACTTCAAGTTAAATGGGACTTTGGACTAAAGCTATGGATCTGAAATATTAACAAATACAATTGGAAGAAAACAAAATCTGTTTGCTGATATGAACTACAATAAACATCTCTGCATCTATTGTGGTACTCTTGTTAGTGGTGAGAAAGAGAGGGTGGGGGGACAGGGGGGGTTGGTGTGGGGTGTGGGTGGTGTGGGGGTGGGGGGAGGGGTGGGTGTGGTGTGTGTGGGTGGGAAGAGAGAGTTTTCTGTTTGCGAGATGGCATCCTTCACATTGCAGCTAGCAGAAGCAGAATATGTGCTTATGGAAACCAGAGCTTTAAAAAGATGGAATGAAGGAACTTGAAACATATTTTTGTAGGCGCTGTGTGGGTTGGTGAGGGCGGTGACTGCGTAGGATTGCCCCACATCGGGGGGAGTGAGACATTGTCATTGGTGGGAGTGGGTCGTAAAAGAGGGACCTGGTGGAGGATTAGCAGGAGATGCAGAGATAGTGGAGGTTTGGTTAGGAGATGGCGGAGCTGGTGAGTAGGGAGGGTGGCAGTGGAGGGCGCGATGGTCGGGTCGATTCAGAAGGTGTCGGGTGCAGGTGTTGGTGCGGTGTCACAGGTCCCTGGCGTAGCGTGTAGAGCTGAATGGGCCCAATGAGTGATGGAGTAGTTGAGAAGGTCGGTGCTAAAGAGCGAGGGAGAATTTATTGGACGCGCCATGCAACAGGCACACACACATTTGGAGTCTTCTGGGCTGCATGGTCCGACAAGCAATTCACCCTCATCCTTTCATAGCAGCCTGATATCCACCAACTTATAGCATCTTCTCATGCCTGGCCCAGAAGTAATTGGTCTGAAATTTGTGAGATTTGCAATGCTAGAGCAACCCAACAAACACTCTCTGGGACAATACAGGAGACTTGTTTGTTCGAGATGTCCAATATCTGCTAGTTTTTTCAGCCCTGATAAGTCTTGGGCCAAGTCCCCTGCCTCTCTAGCGAGTTCGATCTACACTGATCACAGTTACATTCCCTAGCTTCCCAATTTCACGGTGGAAGACTGCCAGTGAGCCCGTATGTTCGACAAAACGATTTTCATTTAATGATATTCTCCATCTTGCCAAATGCTAGGTGGATATTGCGGCCGGCCGAGCGTAGCCGTTTATTGGCAAGGACCAGATGCAGAACACAGGGGAGTCGCCTTAGATTCTTGGTATAAGGGGAATTGAACGCATTGATCATTTAAGAACAAGCATACCAATTCCTTATTCAAACGAAGATCATAAGTAACTGCCCCTCAGAAGCGATTGAATCGAAGGCTCGAGGTATTTCAATTTCGGAATTCTCTAGAACGACAGTTGGGGAAGAATCCCACAAAGTGGTTGTTGCCTTGACATCAAGCTTCTGGAGTAGCGAGACTTAGAGAAGCTCTTTGGAATAATGCCAAAGAATCTATGGAATGATGTGGAAGATGGCGAGATTCATCTAGGAGTACCTAAGCCTCAGCAGGAAGGATACCCGGCGATGTCTCCATGATTGAGATCAACGCGCGAACTACATCATCAGATGAGTTATCGATGGGCTGATGGACGAGACAGAAGGCGCCTTATACACAAACGTCTGGGCCATCCCAATTGGTGGTGTAATTCAAGGGGTCTGAGTAGATGGCCTTCTTCCATGCTTGGAGTGCAACATAGGCACATTTGAGCCTCTTATTCTTGAATGTAAATGTGATGTTGGCGTCGCAGTCATAATTTTCAGGGAGGTAAC
>QPKB01000007.1:12233869-12479512 GCA_003546025.1 Camphora micrantha
CGAATAATCGGAGAATCGGAAACCCATTTACATCCCTATAGTTAGTGACCTTTCTTAAACAAACATTTGAGGATGTGTGAGCTTTAATTTCAATTTTTTCTGTTTTGTAATGATGTATGTAGGTTGTATGGGAGAACAAGGACAAGGTTCCAAATGGGGTGCCACATCTTGTCTATGTTGCCAGAGAGAAGAGGCCAAAGCAAGCTCATCACTTCAAAGCTGGGGCCATGAATGTTCTGGTAATTTGTAAAAGCTTACGTACTAAATAGGCCCAACTTAATTGGGCCAGACAAAGATCTGCTTAAGTCGGTTGGGCCCAATAAACTGTATATTGGATCACCCCCTGCCCAACTCTAATTGTTCGGAGGTTGGATCAGGAACCAAGCCCAACCCGAATGAAACCCGAAGCCAACTCAAACTATGAATTCCCTACTCGAGTGCGAATTGGATGGACCCGATTGACTCGGAGTTGACTCCGTTATGCGATGAATATAACTTATTGGGTGCTCTTCTAAGGGAATAAAATTTGGAAAATATATATGCTTTGTATAAAGTATAGTGTCTGTTATACTAATACAAAGTATATATATATATATATATATATATATATGAGAAATATTCAAATACATCTATCCCTCCCTCACCATTTGTGGTGAGGGACACCCTTTTTTGGAGTGTTTCAAGTACAAAAGGGGATTTTTCCATCAAGTACAAAAGCCCTTTTGTACTTGAAATTTTCCCAAAAGGGGTGTTCCTCACCACACATGATGAGGGATAGATGCACTTGAATATTTTCATATATATATATATATGGAAATTTACATATATAACAGCCTGCATTTGTCTTATAGTTATAAGAAACCACTTCTACTTTTGAATATTACACAAAAAAACTTGACTAGAGATCAAAAGCTAAAAATAATTGCTCAGAAAGATCAAAACCACCATTTAACCACAGCAACTCTCCATAGTTTATACCATTACTTAAAGTTAACCTTGAAAACAGACTATAATAATTTAAACTAATGTAAAACTGCCATGTATGCATGGTAACAATGGGTAATTTACAAATAGGACTGTAACCAGCATCTTGGTGCATGTGGGTTATTCTAATCAGTTTCAAACAATAAGTTCATGAGAAACTATTGTAAGATAAGAATATATTTGTCTTTTTATACAAAAGGTAAGTTATGATGGTTGTTTGTAAATGTAGAAAAAGACACATTGTTACGTACACCCTTTTGAGATATTAGAGGTTTTGAGAATTTCTCTATATTATTATAAATATACATAATATTGTAGATAAGTGTGGCCACTTGGGTTGAATTTGGGTTTGGTTCAAAAACCTCAAGATATCTAAAAAACCAAAATACAAACCTCAAGATCAAAACAGTAAAAAGAAAAAGTTAAAAACATGATGGAAATGTTGTGCCTACCAAGTGGTTTGAAAGCAAATGGAGGAAGTGAACCGTATGGCTCTCTTTTAGGGCATGTTTGTGTAACATTTTTCCGCAGAAAAGTGGACGGTTTTCCACGAAAAACTCATTTTTCCATCGTTTGGTGCGGAACAATTCTGTGGATATGCTTTCCTGCCTCATCAGCATTTTCCTTGATAATTGTGGAAATGAGTTTCCTATGGGAGGTATGGGAAATGGATTTCCTCGGAAAACTTCTCCCTCTTTTCCTCACTCTTGTCCATTTCAACTCAAAAACCCTACAACTCTTTTATTTTTTATTTCTTTATATAAATTATTATTTAATATTGAATAAATAATATGCATGTTATGTTATTTTTCTTTAAAAAATTATATTATCAAATAAGATTTTTTGATTTTATATAAGGAATCCATAGCCGCACCAAACAACATTAGCTTCAATTCAATGAGGAAGCTCCTTTTGCACCAAACATGAATTTCTAAATTCTACGAAAATTTTTTTTCTAGATTTTCAATTCTATAAAATTTACTGACATGACAAATTCCTCTTTCCACGAAAAGGGTGTGTACACTGACACGCCCTTACACATTTAGACCCCAAGAAGAAAGGCCAAACAGTAAATGGCAATCGTATTGTACCCCTACCCTGACATGATGGGTGCAAGTCCAGACAACGAAAATTAGATTTACAGCTACCAAACAGGATTAGACACTTACAACACAAAGTTGACTCAAATCACTTTTGCCCCTATGTGATGTTCGTTTGTTAAAAATTGAGTGTGAAAGTAACTCCAGCCAATACCTTTTTTTACAATAAACTTTGGGACAAGCCACTTTTTTTCTTATATCTAAATTAAGATAAAGTGTGGTAAAGTAAGTTTATGTTGAAAAAAGCAATTACTTTACCACTCTTTCTTTTTTTAATTTTTTTATCACACTTTACCTCAGAAAATAAATACAAACATTACTTCACTACATATTTTATTTCACCTTTTATGTCAATTTCACTATTGATGGGAGATTTACATCACCCTTTACCACACATGTATGAGACTTAGGGTGCATTTGTTTGACAAGAGTAATCAATAGTAGAATTTTTTTTTGTTTTGTTTTTGTTTTTGTTTTTATCACTTTGGAAGCATTTGTGCAATGTCAATTCCGTGGAGACAGTGAAGATGTCAGACACGTTTTTTGTGCAGCATCTGCCAGTGTCATTCGGTGCAACTTGTTTTGCCAAGGAGAAAAAGACGAAAATGCATAGATGGGAACACACATTAGGACAATATTTTTTCTTCTACGGCGTTTGCACAAACATATATTCCTCCTTTTATTTAGATGGAAATCTAAGGAGGGTTAGCGGTGTTTGACTCGTGTTTCCATGTGATGTGAGGAAAACCAATTCATAATAAGCTATTTTCAATAGATGATTGCATTGCACAAAACCATGACTTACTGTATACATAGGAAATAAATGTTCCACTTTTATGAAAAACTTGTTGCACAAACGTGTTCTTAGTGTTTTAGTTAAAATATAAATATAAGTTAGCTTAGTGTTAAATTAGTGTTACCTTAGTTGGGTTGGATTAACTTCAGACAACGTGGAGCTTTTTTATTTGAAGAAAAGGTCTCCTCTCTCTTTTGATTGCCTAAAATGGCCGAATGTAATGATGGATTTAAAAAATGCTAGTAAATAGTACTTTTAGAAATAGTTTTAAAGTTTACAAAGTTCTAGAATCCCTTTTAGGGGATATTTCTGTGCATCATTCCCTCACCATATGGTGAGGGACAAACTTAATGGAGCTTACCTAGGGACCCATTAATCATGGGACTTGTGGGGGCATGAGAAGAGACATCTTGGATGAGACCGTATATCAAATTTGGGGTCAATCCCATGCCTCTAACCCATTCATCCGTGGGCTATAAATTTAATGAATTTATATTAAAAGAAAAAATTTGTCCCTCAATCCAACGGTCCAATCAATTTGGATATGTGAAAATTCAATGGTCTAGTGTTTTTAAAAGGGTTCCATGTGTGTGGATGGTTCGAATGTGTTATAAAGTCAACTCTACTATGTTGTCCCTCACCAATACATCACCACAAACAAAACCAATTAAGCTTAGCAAAGTTATAAGCATGCCAGTTATATTCTCTAAGTACAAGATTGAAGACTATTCTACTAAACCCCTGCCTATGCAAAAACAAATAGACGTTCAAGACCAATCTTCCTCTCCCTTAATATCTTTCATTATTTCAAGAGCATATGACATAATGTGGATGTACTCTGGAGGAGCAAAGTTTTTGTCCCTTGACTAATCTTGCATAAAGATTATTCCCATTGCGGACCTTCATGAAATCAAAGGTAGAATTACCATTAGCAACTCAAAAGTTGTAACAAGATAATTCCCTTCCTCCCATATGGGATTTGGATTCCTTTTCTCCTTGGTCTCTATACTCAAGTTAAGATCATAAGATGCATTTAAGATATTTTTAGCATATGCTGATAGGGTAGGACCTAGGAAATTGATCATGGGGGGGCTCTTTCCATTATACATGGGTCTGCCCTTGATGCTAATGTGCCCAAAGGAGAGTGATCATGCCCATACAAATATAATTATTTCTAGCTTTACAAATGGACTGTCATAAGGCAACAACCCAAGCTTCAGATTGAGGGTTATTGAGACCAAAGAGATATCTAAAGTCTGATGATGTTTAAAGGAGGAACATTTTAAAAATCCCTTTCATATAATGTAAACTAGAATTGTAGCCAAAATTAAACAATGGAGGTTCGTACATGGAACATAATGGATCTGATGACTTTACTCCATAGGGGCCCATTTGTTTGCATGGAATTGGATATATACATTGGAATTCTTCAAATGGGCTCCAACAAAGAATTATCATATATGTGAGGGGACAAGGATAAAGGGTGAGATGTAGAGGGGTCCTCCCATTTCTAAGATTTGAATTATTAGGTGATGGCTTTGTATTCATTTTTCATCACCCCTTTGTTCATTTTCTATCAAAGAAAGATTATTTAAAGGCCACTTTTGGTTATTCACCTTAGTTTCTTCAATTTTAACCACTTCCAGAAATGAAAATATCCCATATCCAGTCATGCATAAAAGGTCTTCTTTTTGGTGATTGATGAACAGACAAGGGTTTCAGGAGTGCTGACCAATGCTCCATTCATGCTGAATGTCGACTGTGACATGTTTGCAAACAACCCACAAGTAATTCTTCATGCAATGTGCATCTTGCTTGGATCCAAGGAAGAGAAGGATAGTGGATTTGTGCAGTTTCCACAGATTTTCTATGGTGGCCTCAAAGATGACCCGTTTGGGAATCATATGGTGATTGCAAATGAAGTGAGTAAATATTACTTAACCTTTAAATTTACTGCATAGTGGTTCTAAAGCCTGTAGCTCCCCCACCCCCACCCCAGGCACACCCCAAAAAAATGAAAAAAATTTTTTTTTTTTTCAACAACTGAATAGTCAAGTAGAGCCTTCATTTTTAACTTGCGTTTTCTCGACAAGAGCCTTAGCATAGTTGGAAGATGCTCAGGGTCTCAATCAATCGCAATGTTGTTTGTTCATGTTACCATTAAGGGAGAAGACAATTGAATTCACCACATCGGATTCATCACCCACCTGGGAGTTTGTGGAGTGGAATAAGGTGTGGGTTTGCTCCCACTTGTTGTGCTTGAAAACACCCAAGATTTGCCTGGTGTGCATTTATACAAGTTTAGCGGGCGCCACACGGGAGATTAGTCTTGTTGGGTCAAAGATCTCAAGGATACGTACCCATGACATCACCGAAAAAAAGAAAGTTAGATTCATAAATGTTGGCTTGCATAAAAACATTTATTTTGCATTTTCTAAATATATCACAATATTGTGGCAATTAAGCATTCATGCTGCATAATTTTTCGTACTTCAAAACCATTAAAAAAAAGAAAGAGAGAACATAGTTTTATAATCGGATTTTGCACCACATTGCCTTTGTTCCATCACACTCAGGCATAGAACGAGCGCGGGCAGAGCTACCAGTGCATGGAAGACCCTTGAGTTGATAGATTAGGCTAGTTTAGATCTAGAATAGTTTATAATTCACTCGATCCCATATATGCAAGAAAAAAAAAGGTGATCAATGTCCTCTTTATCTTCCCACAAGTAACACTTTGCTTTTTTTTTTTTTTTTTTTTCTCTTTTTGGCTAGCTCCAATTTATAAGTAAAAAATTGTATTTAATTAGGCATTTTTTATGTGTGGACAGCTCAACCTTCGTGGAATAGCTGGAATTCAGGGCCCATTATCTGGAGGAACCGGATGCTTTCACAGAAGAAAAATAATTTATGGGCAACCACCAGATAATAAAGGGACTCAAGGTAAAGAGTTCAATCCATATACTAGTAGAAGTTTCAACCTCAAAGCATTTCCTTCTGTTTTTATGCTCTCTTGTTTTTTTTCCTCCTAAGGTATTCATTGCCCATTATGTGAAACTAGCCTAATATAGCTTTTACTTCATACAGAAGGAAGTGATCATGTTATTTAACTAGTGTGAGGCCCTTATATATCTCCCATGGTGATTAAAGGTTTTTTTTTTTTTTTTTTTTTTTTTTTTTTTAAGAATTAGTGTAGTTCTTTATTTTCAAATAGTAATAGATTACATGATTGAAACCCTATCATCCAAATAAAATACATAGGATTCAATAATTTATCATTTATGCCCACAGCCCGGACAACAAGCTACAAACCAGTGTGAATTCATGGGTGTGATATCTACTAATGTTTTCACTATCTGAAATTTAGGCCAGTTCCTATGTAGTAATCATCATGTGATATAAGGTGGATTAGAGCAGCCAATTATTAGGCACATTGAGGTCAAGTAGGTTCTCTAAGTCCTAATATCTTGAAATTATACACATGATCTAACCCATCATCCCTTAAAAGGCCTAAATTGGGTTGGATTGGGTTTCATTTATAAATTTAGGCCCTTGGAATTAAACCTAGCAGTAATTTTCCTGTCCAATGGCCAAACAAATAGCCAAGGCGCAAGTACAATTAAAATGCTTAATTTTACGGGTTTGCTACAACATGATATATTCAACGTGAAGGAACATATGACAACAACGGGTTGCTCAGTTGGATGGGGGTATCCTAGTCTTCCCCTTTATGGGCTTCTCTTCACACACAAATGCACTATCTATCATTCCCACTTTGTGGGCTTCCTCTTCCCACTTGTATGGGCTTTCTTTCCCATTTGAGTGGGCTTTCTTGGGTCCCAACCCCCTTGGCTGAGGTTAAAAAAAAAAAAAAAAACCCGCATGAAGGAACATATGACTTTGTAATATGCTATACCTATGGCTAACTTCCAAGTCAACAGGCTGGATCCACAGTTGAATATCATGCCCAATACCTAAACAAACTGCATTTGGACAAAACTTAGTCCAATCCGGCCTTGACCAGTCTTATGATCATAAGATTCCTAATTGTAATAATTTTGTGTTCAAGTTGATGAGCATGGTTCTTTTGTTTAGGTCAAGTACCTGAAGTATCGAGACAAAGATATGGACGCTCATGGGAATTGTTAAAATCGATGGTGAAAATCATGTCAGGAATGACTGAAGAAACATCTACTTTCCATTGTAATTCAAGCAATCTTGAAGCAGCTAAGGAGGTTGCGAGTTGCCGTTATGAGTTTGATACCTGTTGGGGAACAGAGGTGAGTATGATGACATTGATTCTTTGCTTAAAACCACCAAAATATTTTTTTTCTGGTATTATTCTTTGACGTCTCGTTGGTATTGAATTGCTAATTGGTTGGTACGGGAAAAATATCAAAGAGATGAGGATTGAAGGATATAAGGTGGAGAGATAGATCGATGAGGCCCTCGGCCGCCCTCCTTTACCTAATTTTGATTTGCTAGGGTGATAGTGGGTAAGCATTTTCTATAGAAGGAGGAGATGACCATTTGTGGGTCTCCATCTATGTTCCTTCAGTTTCAACTCCAAACAGATGTCTTATCATTCTTAGGAAGTCAATAACAAATGAAAAAAATGAGTAATACAATTAATTTTAACGTTTTCCATTATGACTTAACGTTTTTCTTGATTCCGTGGAAAATCCAGGTTTGGGTGAAGAGCGGAAAAGTGAGGATTTTCCAAATCCTCAATACCCATAAAAAATCCTCTCTTCCGTTGATTCATCAATCTCCACCTCCCCCAATCGAGTTTTTTAAATCCACGGAGGTAAAGAAGCACTTTTAAGTTACAAAAACTGACTTCCCCTAGGTGTTTCCGAAACCTAGAATGCAATGAATCTTCTCCTCAAAAATCCTTATAGAGGATAGATAGCGTGGCTCTTGGGGAATGAAGGAATCATTTGGATAAAGGATTCCTCTCTTTTACCAAACGTGTAGAATATTATAAAATGTACTAAATGAAAATTAAAACTATTTGTTCTAGAGATTCCAAGCGGGCCCTTAGCTTGTTTTCAAAGTGGAGCATATTAAAAGTTCACTATTTTACAACATTGTTATCTTATTAGATAAGTAAGATTTCTCATTTTTAATTTTTATTTTGCATCTTAGCTTGTGTCATTGAGTAGATTACAAGAAGCAGCACTCAGATTATTCAGATAGCACTAAAATGATGATGAAGATGATGGTGGTGATGATATAAAATTATTTGAGCTAACATGATAACTGATCATATCCATTGATCTCATCACAGGTGGGCTGGATTTATGGATCAATGACAGAAGATGTACTCACAGGACTGAGGATTCACTCACTAGGATGGACATCAGCCTTCTGTACCCCACAACCTCCAGCCTTTCTTGGGTGTGCGCCCATGGGTGGACCTGCATGCTTGACTCAATTGAAGAGGTGGAGCACAGGCCTTCTTGAGATTTTAATTGGAAATCACAGCCCCTTGTTGGCTGCTGTCACCAAAAAGCTCAAGTTCCGACAATGCCTTGTGTACATCCTCTGTAGCATGTGGGCCCCACGCTCCATTCCAGAGTTTTTCTATTCTGCACTACCTGCTTACTGTCTCCTCTCAGGCACATCCTTCATGCCCAAGGTACTTTACTCCCCCACTGAACCTAATTAATTGATATGTAGCCCCCCCTCTGTTGATGAAGGTTGATTTATTTGAAAGAAACTGAATTTATAGGAATTCATGGTAAGTTGAGTTCCAACGAAAAAAGAAAAACCATCGAAGTGGTTACTGGTGGATGATATAATGTGAACATGTTGATATGACCCGCACTTTTGCATAAAATCCGTATGACATCATGGGCTAGTCCGAATGAGATTTATCAGTTTTTGTGACATACATTGTTCTCAACATATCACCGATTCTGGAGCAAACAAGTTAAAAAAAAAAAATGTTGACAAAAGTCAAGCAACTCTCATGACATTATCTAAATTGCGGTCGTAAAATTGGGAAACCGAATTTAAGGTGTATTAATATGTCCAAAGTAAAGACTACTAGAAGGTATTGTAGTGTTTTCCTGCAGTATCTGTAAAGGTAACATGCTTGACATTCATTTTTGTGTGTATGCACTCAGGTATCAGATCCATGGATATTGGTCCCAACCATCCTCTTCATTTTTAATAACCTCTACACTCTATCAGAATACCTAAGTTGTGGGCTTTCCTTCCGCACATGGTGGAATAACCAAAGAATGCAACGGATCACCTTCTTGACTGCCTCTCTCTTTGGCTCCTTGGGGGTTCTTCTGAAGGTGCTTGGAATATCAGAGACCATCTTCGAAGTCACTCGAAAGGACCAGAACGACTCAGACTCTATCAATGATGTAGACGCTGGGCGGTTCACCTTTGACTCATCTCCTCTCTTTGTTCCAGCCACAGCACTTGTGCTACTGCACTTGATCTCACTCATTGGATTCTTGATAGGGGTGCAACCATTGGCTTTTGATGGCTCAGAGTCAGGGCTTGGAGAGGTGGTTTGTAGTATTTGGGTACTGCTCAGCTTCATTCCCTTTGTGAAAGGGCTTTTTGGAAAAGGAAATTTTGGGATTCCATGGGCCACCATATGCAAGGCTGGGGCCTTGGCATTTCTATTCATGCACTTAGGTACAAAGGTTAATAGGTAGCCCTTTCTAAGGTTCAGCCATGTTATGATGCAATTGTATTTTGTAGTAACTAATTAATCAAGGATATGGACATATTATGATGTGTTTGATATGCTTCCAAATGGGTGGACACTTTTAAGAAACTTCCAATTGATGAACCTCTTGTAACTTTATGTTGTATATTTTCTAAAATTGTTAATGGTTTTTTTTTAATCATATTTATCAAATGTCAAATTGGGTTATTTTAATTCTCATTATTGATAATTTGGGTGTGTAAATTAAGTAGTTTATTTCGATATTTAGTTAGATTCAAGTAAGTAATTTCATTTCATCCAACTTGAGAAAGCCTTGATAAACAACATATTGTAATTTTCCTAAAAGTTAATATATGATATACCAAAACTAAAAGAAAGAAATATAATATATTTCTCATGATTATATATCTGTTTCAATTATTTTATGATGAAATGCCTAATAGCACATGCAACATATATAATTTAAACTAAAGCAACTATTCATAAGAGACATGATGGTGAAGTGAAATTCATGAAAGTTTTAGAGAACATTTGTGGACATGTCCGTTGCTTAATTGGTCTTTAATGGCCAGATTCATTCCAATTTGGTGGGTTCTTGCCTATGTGATCTTTTATGTTCTATCCATTTGACTCTCTTTTGTTTTAAATGGCCTTTAATGACCAAAATTTAGCCTTTCATGGGTGATCTCATGCTACTTTGTGGGTTTATGGTTCACACCATTAAGGTCCACTCATATGAGCTCTCTTAGTATGGTGCATTTCATGGCTGAACTCAGGCTAATTTGTGGCTTTATAGGTCACCAGTCATGGTCCACTCATATGAGCTCTCTTTGGTATAATGCCTTTCATGTCCAAGTTCAAATCAAATGGCCTTTCGTGAACTAAATACAGCCTTTTTATTATGGCTAGACTAATGCCAACTTGTGAATTTATGGGTCACCATTTATGTTCCACTTATATGAGGCTTTCTTTGGTATAGTGGTGCCTTTCATGGCCGAGTTCAAATTAATTGGTCTTACTGTTGAACTCATGCTAGTTTTTTCGTGGGTCACCATTTTTGGTCCACTTATATGAGAGTGCCTTTAATGGCCGAGCTCAAGTTAAATGGTCTTTTATGACCTGAAACTAGTCTTTCTTGGCTAAAATCATGCCAATTGATATGGCTTTATGGGTCACCATTTATGGTCCACTCGTATGAGCTCCGTTTGGGTATAGAGTCTTTTATGGCAAGTACAAGTTACATGGTCTTTTATAACCTTAAATTTAGCCTTCTGAGGCTGAACTCAAGCTAATTTATGACTTTATGGTTCACCATTTATGGTCAACTCGTAAGATCAGCTCTCTTTGTTATAGTGCTTTTGATGGCCAAGTTAAATGGTCTTTCATGACCTGAACCTTAGCCTTTCATGGCTGAACTCATGCCAATTTGTGGATTTATGGATCACCGTTTATGGTCCACTAGTGTGAACTCTCTTGGTATAGAGCCTTTAATGGCCAACTTCAAGTTAAATGGACTTTGTGACTAAGCTATGGATTGAAATATAACAATACAATTGGAAGAAAACAAATCTGTTTGCTATGAACTACAATTACATCTTGCATCTATTGTGGTACTCTTTTGTTAGTGGTGAGAAAGAGAGGGGTTGGAGGGGGGGTGGGGGGGGGGGGTGTGGTGTGTGCGGGGTGGGAGGAGAGAGTTTTCTGTTTGCGAGATGGCATCCTTTCACATTGCAGCTAGCAGAAGCAGATATGTGCTTATGGAAGCCAGAAAGCCTTTAAAAGATGGAATGAAGGAACTGAAACATTTTTTAGTAGCCTGTGTGGGTTGGTGGAGGCGGTGATGCGTAGGATTGCCCCACAATCGGGGGGAGTGAGACATTGTCATTGGTGGGAGGTGGTCGTAAAGAGGGGACCGGTGGAGGATTAGCAGGAGATGGAGATAGTGGAGGTTTGGTAGGAGATGGCGGAGGCTGTGAGTAGGGAGGTGGCAGTGGAGGGGGCGATGGTCGGGTCGATTCAGAAGGTGTCGGTGCAGGTGTTGGTGGCGGTGTCACAGTCCCTGGCGTAGGTGTAGGAGCTGAAATGGGCAATGGTGATGGAGTAGTTGAAGAAGGTGGTGCTAAAGGCGAGGGAGAATTTATTGGACGGCCATCGACAGGCACACACATTTTGGAGTTCTTCTGGCTGGCATGGTCCGACAAGCAATTACCCTCATCTTTCATAGCACCTGATTCCACCAACTTATTGCATTTCTCATGCCTGCCATGGAAGTAATTGTCTGAAATTGTGAGATTTGCAATGCTAGGCAACCCACAAACACTCTCTGGGACAATACCAGTGAGCTTGTTGTTCGAGATGTCCAATTCTGCTAGATTTTTCAGCCCTGATAAGGTCTTGGGCAAGTCCCCTTTTAGCGAGTTCGATCCTACACTGATCACAGTTACATTCCCTAGCTTCCCAATTTCAGGTGGAAGACTGCCAGTGAGCCCGATGTTCGACAAAACAATTTCATTTAATGTATTCTCCATCTTGCCAATGCTAGGTGGAATGCGCCCTCCGAGCGGGTTATTGGCAAGGACCAATGCAGAAACAGGGGAGTCGCCTAGATTCTTTGGTATAGGGGAATTGAACCTATTGTCATTTAAGAACAAGGCATCAAGTTCCTTATCAAACAGATCATAAGGTAAACTCCCCTCAAAGTCGTTGAATCGAAGGTCGAGGTATTTCAATTTCGGGATCTCTAGAACGACATTGGGGAAGGAACCCACAAAGTGGTTGTTGCTTACATCAAGCTCATGGAGTAGCTTGAGCTTAGAGAAGCTCTTGGGGATAATGCCACAGAATCTATTGGAATTGATGTGGAAGATGGCAATGTCATCTAGGAGTCCTAACTCAGCAGGAAGGTACCCGGCGATGTCTCCATGATTGAGATCAACCGCGGCGACTACATCATCAGATGAGTTATCGAGGGCTGGAGAGCAGAAGACGCCTTTATACGAGCAAACGTCTGGGCCATCCCAATTGGTGGTGTAATTCAAGGGGTCTGAGTAGATGGCCTTCTTCCATGCTTGGAGTGCAACATAGGCACATTTGAGCCTCTTATTCTTGAATGTAAATGTGATGTTGGCGTCGCAGTCATAATTTTCAGGGAGGTAACCATCCTTGGGCAGTGATAGGAGTTGGCGACTCGCAATGAAGGCGGCCTCACCATCTGAAAGTGCAGAGGAGAAAGAGGTAAAACACAGAAGGAAGAGGGAGATAGAGTGGATAAAACAGCCTGAGGCCTGCATATTTTAGGGGTTTTGCCTCTTGGGAGAGGCCCAAGGATGCATGATATAGGAAGGGGATTTTAGGAAGAGGAGCAGAAAAGTTGTTATAATTGATTAGAGAAGATTTAAAAGAAAAAATTTGATAAGAGAAGGAATGGGTGTATGGTTGAAGGGAATACTTTCAACTGTCTTCCTTCTCATATTTCAGTTTTTTCTGTTATTGTTTTGGCCGTTGTGAGCTGTTGTCGTCCAGATATGCCATTTCGGAACCTCCACAAGATGTAGTGAGGAAATGCTGACTATCATTGTTTGACCAGTCTTATGAGGTGGGTGTCTAATTTTAGAGTCCTGAATTCTTTGAGAGGGTAATTCAGAGATTTTGTATCCCATAAATTTGTCAACAAATCCCACCTTTGAAATCCAAGTCGTTTAAAATCATGATCCCCCATCTTTGTTCTATCATCAAGGAAAAGATTGGCCTGAATTAGAGTTACACCACAATCAGATTTATCGCATCTACAACTGATTATGTAACTTTTTCTCTTACTATGATGAGTCCAGAACTAGTGAGGGAAAACCCCACGGTGACCGTGAGTGGGGACCATTCCCAGTCCGCCATGTCACTGCGGGTAACCTGCCATGCATCTGAGCAGGCAAGGGCAATCCGCGGTGACGTGGCGGACCCTGAGTGGTCCACTCATGATGATCACCGTGTGTAAGGCCACTAAAAGGATCTCGATTCTTGTATATCATATAACGTTGACTCCAGCCTGTTTATTACAAATAAAATTTCCTCTTTAGGTAAAAAGTTGCATTATTAGGCATGACTGATTGGAATGAATGATGTGAATAGTATGGTCCTGAGTAGTTTTAATTTAATAGGTGGGGCCCACTGATGAATTTATAGGTAAGGGACTAAGGTCCCTTAGAAGATGGGTTAGTTTCAAGAGTCTAATTTCCACAATGCCCTGCCCTCCACAATGAGCCCTTTTTTTTTTTTTTTTTTTTTAATTCCGGGTGTATGCAATGGACCCAAATCTGGGTCCAAATGATAATGGATCTAACTATTGGACCTATACCAATTTTTTCAATTTAATTCCTTCATGTGTATTTTTTTTTTTTTTTTTGTTGCTCTGGTAGTAGTACACACCCACACACAGAGGCTACCCAAAGTCCCCCTCCAATCCCTGGTGGTTTTATGAGGAGGGATCAGGCTCCTTACCACTAAAGCTATCAGTGGATTGGCCAGGTATGCATTTATTTGAGGACCCATTTTCACCCTAGTTTTACCTGGGCACATATGGCCAATCTCAATATCTGTTGATTGGATTAAAAAAAATCTCAAACCACCACTCAATGGATCCAAACTCCCTTAACAAGAGCTTCTTTATTATTATTATTATTTTCTTTGGGTCTTTTATTAACATATTAAACAAGAGTAGGGCCCACCTTTGGAAAATCCAAACCGATCCACATCCGTAAGACCCATTGTATACTTGAATATTCAAAGTCTATTTCAATGGACCAACCAATGGATTGATCACCAGATTTCGTGCATAAAAGGCTCCTTCCATTTCTATAAATTAAAAAGAGAAAAGTAAAGAAAGTTAATCACAGATTTCAGATTTTAGTGTATCCAACGGTGGCCATCTCATTAATTTAAATAAAAATTTATCATTTGACCACTACAATGGTAGTAGGACTAATAAAAGGTTTGGATTTTCTAAAAGTGGGCCCCACCCATGTTCTTAACATCGGCGCCGCACGTGGCTGCATGGTAGTTCTGCCCTGTTAATGTTAAGTATAATGTAACTATTGAATACAAGGCAAGGCAGCTACTATAAATGTGGAGTTAATCAGTCAGACTTGCACATTTCCACTGTATTAAAGAAGATTTAGCAATTCAAAAAGAATGCAAGGGAATTCTCTATTATGGCAGAAATTTTGGCTATCCAATGAGCTTTGGAATTAACAATTCACCATGGGTGAAGAAAGTAGGTTCTCCAAGACTTGTTATTAATTTAATAACAAAGCCTCAACATCTTTTCCCATGAGAAATTTATATGTTATAGGATATCCTAAACAAAAAAAAGATGTATTTACTAGAGTGCACTTTATAGTGATTAGCAGAAGTATTAATGGTGAAACACATGGTTTAGCGAGAGCAGAGCTTTGTACTGATGCCTATATTAGTAATCATGCTGTATCTTTCTCCAATAATTAATAAATAGGCTTTATCTTCAAAAAAAAAGAAAGAAGAGGAATAAAAAGATTTAATGAATTAGCCACAGAGCTTATTGAATGTCGTTGGCTTTCTAATGAAAGTAATGTTTTAGAAAAATTATCTTATTTCATTTTTTCCTTCCACTTTCATCTTCTTGCTCTGGTTAGTTAAATAATAAAAACCGATCTCTTTACCAAAATAAATAAACAAAAACAAAAAACCACACCTTATAATCAAATTCTGAAAACCCCAAGAGGTAGTTCAGTTGGTCAGGACTACGGTTTGCACCCGGACGTTGTAGGTTTGAAACTGCACTATCACACTGGGGCTATAGGGGAGTTTACCCGGCTTCCCTCTGGACCAGGAGAGATTAGTTCAGCCCAAAGGGTTGGCAACCCTCCAATGGCGCAAAAAAAAAAAAAAAAAAAAAAAAAATTCAAATCCTCGAACTTTCATGTTTGCATTTCTACAACAAGTGTCTAAAAATGAATAAAAAAAGGTGGAGGTCCAAGAATAAAACTCCAAGCAATTTATGAATAACCATCCCATTATCCATCCTATGGTAAAATCTCAGGTGGGGCCAGCTCAATTTAAATTTGGGTACGTCCCAGGGTGAGGATGCTGCTTTTGAACGGCTAGGATTTTGCATAAAAGATGGACCACTGTTTGGATTTCTCAAGCTACAAGAAAAATAGAATCTGATAAAACAGCGACCCAAACTTGTCAATTTGTCACAAGCCTCGCTTTTGTTGCCCGTCCACTCGGTCTCCAATCAATTCCCAAGGAGACCAGCTTCATTTTCATGAAATTCATACATCAAGGTCATCCAGTCCGTTTAAGATGAATTCCATCCATACAAGCACATATCCTCTCAAAAGTAGTGGATCCCACCATACAATTGAGACCCGCGACGGAAATATAATCACACCAAGTCCGGATCCAACGCGCATGTGGTGGACTGTGGGCCAGGACCCGCATAGGAGCCTGATACGATTTGCGCCGGGTCCCATCCCTACGAGAACATATTTTTTCAAAAGGTAGTGGGTCCCATCCTGCGATTGAGACCCAAGGTAGAAATATGATGACATTGAGTCCAAATCTCGTGAGCATTTACCCCACGGTGACTATGAGTGGACCAATCATAGTCCGCCACGTCACTGTAAACAGCTTGTCATGCATATGGGCACGTTGCCGAGTGTGGCTGGTCTACTCACGATCACTATAGTCAAAAGAGAATCCGGGGGCTAGATAAGACCACGTCTGCCGCAATGCCACTAGGGTTGTAAACGGGTATCCAATTCTCCAATTACCCGAAAGTTCCGACCTGCAAAAAAACTGAGTCCGGAACCTATTTTAGGTTCCGATTCATAAATGGGTTCGGGTCTGAAACCCAATTTGAATTCCGATTGATAAACAGGGGCAGTTCTAGGTCCATATAAGTTCCGACTCATGGACTTGAGACCCGCCATATGAATCTTTAGAATTAAAAATTTGTACCTCAAAATAAACTTTTTTTGACAACTTTATCTATAATACTGGAAGTAGTAGTATGCTTATTTTTTTTAAAAAAAAAAAAGAGAATAAAAAGAAATTAAATTTGATTTTGGAACTAGATTATAGTCCTCTATATGGACTCAATTTTGGAATCGGATCCGGATTTTCATATCGAAACCGGGTTTAGAACCAACAAACAAGATCCAAGTCAAAACCAGTTCCTATTTAAAAACGGGTCCGGGTACCTTTGGGTTGAAAAACAATATGTAAATATATTACTTTTCTTTGATTAATATGACCATGTCTATAATATGTGATATGATTGTATTGAATATAATCCTTTGGGTATAAATCAAATACAAGCAAAACACATTTATTAACCATGTCATATTCCAATTTCAAATTGTGGACAATCATACCTTTGGGCTTAATCAATCCATTTCCTTTATGAAATTTCAATTTTAAGTGTTGTCATATTCAAACAATAGAGTTTGTAATACCTTAACTCAATTTAAAGAATTAAACAATTGTCTATAATTAGGTCGCTTTGGCGGCTACCAAGTTAAGAAATTGTTAAATTCTTTAAATTGATAACAACACTTAAGTGATAAAGTCAGTTTATTCTGTAATCAATTGTGATGAACCAATCAATCTAAAATATTGGTCCATATGCACCATTATATAATTTCTGAATAACTTTATTATATCACATTTAAGTTGATTAAGCATCATTTCATAGATCAATGGTCAAAATTATCATTAATTGATCATTGATCAATACTTATTATCTTTAATAGATTCACCATAAGTATACATCCATCCAATCCAATAAATAAATAAATAACTCTAAATATTAAACCATAGTGAGTATATTTAAATATTAACAATAAAATATAACTTTGATTTGCCACGTCAACACTAACCACATTTCCTATGTGAAAATCAATCGGGTGGTGGGCTTACTCCTATTGATATGAAACTTGAGGATGTAGGAGTGGAGAGGATGTGATTCATCTTCAACAGCCGAGATGATCTCTTACGTGGGCCCCACAATGGTGGGTAAAAAAAAAAAAAATATAATAAAAGATGGGGATTGGGGACTATGCTTGATCAAAGGCATAAAATAATGAACGAACCCAAAAGAGAATCCCCACTCCCCATTCTGCCCTGTAGTCCTCTTTTTCTTTGCCCAATGCCCAATCCTCTCGAGTAGGTACTAGTATTACTAGTACGGTAGAGGAGGAGGAGGAGGAGGAGAAAGAAGACGAAGACGAAGACGAAGACGAAGAAGAAGAAGAGGAAGAGCTGCTTGAAATGGAGGATATGGAGGTGGAGGTGGAGACAAGGAGGGAGGAGCTTGGCCTCAAAGGTACCTGGCAACTGGGAATGGAAGTGGAAGTAAGCAGCGACGAGGCGGGCCTCACGGGTTCGTGGTACGAGGGCACCATAGTCCGATGCCTTCGAAAGAGGAACAGAGTAACGGTTCAATACCGACACCTGATCCGAGAGGAGAGCGCGACGACGCCCTTGCGAGAGGTCATTGACTGTTCATTGGTAAGGCCACGCCCTCCCACTGTCGAGGAACCTGTAATGCTTGAACTGAAGCAGATAGTAGATGCATTTCATTTGGATGGTTGGTGGGTGGGTTACATTGTGAAGAAGAGCAATGTCGAAACATCTACAATGTATGTTGTGTTTTTCCCGGATTCGAATGAGGAGATCGAGTTTGAGCGGTCGCAGTTGCGGCTTCATCAAGACTGGGATGGGGTGAAATGGGTTGCTGCTTCTGCTTCTGGGTTTGCTTCTCAGGTATGTATATGATGGTGGTGGTGGTGGTGGTGTTAGTGTGATGATGGTTTTGTTTTTAGTTTTAGTTTTTATTGATGCTTCTTTGGGCAAGCAGGTATAGGTTTATGGTTTGGGTTTTTTTTTTTATGTTTGGATGATTGGGTTTTCATTGCATGGAAATGAGGTATGCTTTGATGAAAAATTACTGTTGAAAAAGTGCATTTCCTCTATTTTGTTTTAGGGCTTTTTCTCTATGAAAAAGTGCATTTCCTCTGCACTAGATGGAAATGTGTATACAAACACCTGTTTCTTCTTTTACTTGTTTGAAATTTATGAAGTACATTTCCATGGAAATGGATATAGTCAAAGAGAGGCTGATTATTATTTTTTTACTTTTTTGAGGTACATAGATTAGGTCAATGGAGTGCTTGTCTTTCACCTATTAGCAAGGGTTGGGGATTTCCCTTCATTTGTGTGATACATCAGGTCAATATTCTGTATGGCCACAGATCTGATTGAACTCCTTTTGTCCTGGCACAATGCCCATATGTTCTAATTTACTACTATGCTGGTGTCCTTCTGTTTGAGGGTGGATGGGTGTGGGCCCACTCCAGTTGCCTTCAGAAAAGGACCATGGGAGTTGGGATGCTATGAATTATGATGTGTGTGCCTGCTCCATGAGTTAGATATTATGCTCTGTTTGCATGCCTAGTTAAATAGAATACTATGCTGTGTTGTGTGCTCCTACATGAACAAGGCTGATGGGATTTAGAATACTGTGGTGGTTTTCTTGTGCGCTTGTGTGCGGCATGCGCTTGCCTTCTGGTCTATGCAGAAGCTTTATATGTCCATTGTTCCGTCCCTGTTTGGGGTTTGGTACAGGAATTTGAGAAGTTTGATACCTTGTGTTGTGCTTTAGTGTTTGATCATATCTCTGTTGTTTGTACCCCACGTGGAAATTGTTTGCACTTTGTTCCGTCTTTGGGTGCTACACAATCTTAAATCTATCAGTCCCATCCGTTCTTTGGGCTCTTACTTGTGAGTCTCTGAAGTGCATGACATTTGGATGGGTGCAGATCCGTGTCTTGGGTTGAATTTCTCTGCTTCCAGGAGAGATTTTCTTTATTGCACTTTTGATGGGAAGCTCTTGAATTGGCACTGTTACTACAAAGTCAAAACAAAGTTGAACTACTAGTCCATAAATCTGAGTATGTTTGCATGAATGTGATCATCATTAACAAGCCACTAGTACTGTCTGGGCTGAACTTGTACGTTTTATGGATTAGTGGAAAAGATAACCACCCAAGTCTGCCCTGTATCAGATACAATTTGTCATGATACTTTGCCTATTTTGAAGTATCTCTGAGTATGGTAGACTCATTGCCTTTCGTACCCAGATAAGGCATGGATATATTAGGGGACATGTCATGTATATGGCAGGGATGGGGCTTTTACCCATAAAATTTAAAGTATAGGATCATACGATACGATACGATACGATACATTGCTTATTGAAGACTTGAAGTATCCAGATATCATAACTCATAGCCACTTGGCTGGCATATAACTGAATCAACTCATTCATAGTCTTAATAGCCCATGCCTGAAAAAAGGAAACGGGCTCCTAATAATGTGAAGTGTAGCAAGTCACATAATGACCAGATTATATTATCCGTTCCGCAGATAATTACATACAATTTACAGGCCTTCATAGTTGAGGTGCAGTTCAGAGCAAAAGAGTGACCAACTGCTATAAAAAAATCAGACTGACCAACTGCACATGAGAATAGAACATGGACCAGTTTCACTGCTGATGGGTAAATTGGTCATCTATTTACCAATGTAGGAAAAGGAAGTCATGCATGGTCTGGATGACAAACCAACAGGAAGCGATGGGATGCATGCATAGTAATTGTTGTAGAAACATGATACTTGAATATACAAATCACATACCTATGCTTTTTTTTTTTCCCCTAAAACTAATTATATTGTCTCATACATGTTGTCTGTATTGGACTTGACTTGTATTGAATACATCGATACCTTCTTGAAAAATAGTGCAAATAAATAATCCCTTGCAACTTTTTAAGTACAATTGCTTAAATGCATGCTTCTGGGAACATGTCATATATTTGTTGCTCAGTGACTTACAAGGGGTGGAACTTGAGTGGGCTGGGCAGAGTACTAACTTAGTCCAAGTTCTTCCCAAATTGCATTTGGGTAAGCCTAGACACCACGAAATCCGAAGGCCAACATTGATTTGAGTGCAATTTGGGCTGACTTGGAGGTCAACACTGATGGCCAAATTCAAAGGAAGGTGGCAAAACCTTAAAAAACAAATAACTCTTTTTTGATATATCGGGCCCCTCTATATATGGCCGAATCATTCCTATTAAAATGAAAATCTTAAAGAAGAAAACCCCTAAAAATTCCTTGTTTTGGTTTTGCTTCAAATTAAAATGCTTCTCCTGATTTGGAATTTTGATGATCCTCAGAGTTCTTTTTTGGAAAAAAATAAGAAAAATATGCAAATGCGGAAAAATATAGAAATTTTAAATTTAAAAATATCATAAATTATCTGCATTTGATTCATTCTAAGAAATAAAAAATGTAATATGTTATTTCTACATGCTATCAATACTTTATGTGTGTGTGACAATGTTAATTTAGACACGCATTGCCATTTTTTTCTTAGATGGTAACACAAAATCTCAACCCGTAAGGCATGTAATTTATTAACCATGCTAGAATACTGTCAAAATGGACTGAAATTCAGAACTAATTCGTTTTTAGTTTTTTTTTTGGGTTCAACCAGTGGTTCAAACCGTTCTGCCATTTCGGGCGAATCAAATTGAAATTGACAACTATGGACAGCTTTCATGCAGCCACTACACATTTATGTAATTCGGGGGCCAGGTTGTGCATCTGGCTCTGAGACTGAGTGACTTGAGTTACGCAAGGACTTCAAAGTCTTGGCCCGAGTGTGAACACACCCAACACAAATTGCATTTCATGCAGGTCGGGATGTGTAGGCTAGGGGTTGGCCTGGCCAAAGTAGCATCCTTAGTATGTTTAGAATTAATGAGATGCGGAGACAATTTTTTTTTTTTTTTTTTTTTCTCGTGTACACTACTTATGTTGTTGTGGCTTTCCCATAATTCAGTTGAGGTACGACACTTTCAGTGATATTTTAATTCTTTGGGTTGTTGCTTTCAAATCTTCCCATATTTTTCCAGTATATGAAGTGAATGCACATTGTATGCTCGAAGAGGGAAAGTCAAGGCTATCCTGTAATGTTCAGTATCCATTCTGGATTCAGCTATGGTGTTTTTATTTTTTTTATTTTTTTTTTTAATTTTTTTTTTTAAATTTTTTTTTTTTATGGTTTTGATTAAGTTTGCCATTTTGGTCATCAGCATTCATGATTTGGGGTGCTGATTATACAGTTTATGTCTATTTTGATACTTTTCCCCTTTGGCTATTTCCAATTGATAATACATGAACATCCATTGTCATACAAAAACAAATGAAATGGGAGTGCAACCAAACTTTCTACTACTACCATAACAGCAGCTTTTATAATTACAACTGCTGCTGCTGTTACTACTGCTAATATTGTTATGTGGTTCAGGCCTGTCATTGTTGAATTCAGGTAGTGATTGGGTCCTAAATTGTTTGCAGAATCTGCCTTTTTTGTAGATTATGTTAGTTTAACTTACTGGTTCCATGTTATGATCTTATAGCACAGTTTAAACTTCATTATCTCCAGTGCATCTCTTTCTGTTTTCTATTGAATGTTTTCATGACCCATCTACTTTGTGTTTGATCACATGTACTTCGATCTAGTTAGTACTTCTGTACTTGTATCCCAGATACTTGTACAAGCCCAACGTATCCATATCAGACCGATACGACACTAGTATTGGTACCCGATACTGCACCGATACTTCTACGGTATAAGTTTAGCATTTCCTACTTAGCAAGTCCATTATTTCATTTAGTTCTTTAAATTTTCTTACTTCTCAACTTAGAAAATGTTTGAAAGGAACATAAACAATGATAATTTCATTAATTCAAATGTGATCTAAAGGAAAAATTAGGACACCCATATCTGTATCCGTGTCCTAAATTTCCAAAAGTGCAGAGTTGTATCCCTGATCTCCTTATCCATGTCCATTCCCATATTTTTATCTGGTCATCATAGGATCCCATCACTTTAAATCCTGATAAGTGAAAAAGAACCTGAAAGCAATATCCTTTTTGCTTATAGAAACTATGCTGCATCCTGTTCAATTTTACGGTTGTTCAGAGAGAAGATACAAGTAGAAATCCAGATTTTTGTATTCAAAATAAATTAGAGCCTCCATTGGTTGTTATACCTTTGTCTCATAGCTGAATAGATACATTAACAGCACAAAAGGCTTGCAAATCTAAAGCAGTAAGAAGGTTAGATATCAACTTAAGGACTAATAATAAAAACTGTGGGGAACCCGAAGTAACAATTGCTCTTATAGAAGATCTTGAACAGAATTTTTGTAAAGCAGCCGTCACTCCATGATGGTAGTGCTATAATGGAAAGGAAGAGGAGATCAATGGAGGCCTCACGCCCAAAGATCATCGAGAAACTTGAAGATTCCTTCACATGAAAAGGGGCACCAATTTATACAGGTTTCAAAATAAAATAAAAATTCCAAAAAGCTACCAAGTCTGATTGGCCCTTAAGCTGTATATGAATTTATTCCCTAAAACATTAAAATCCTAAATCTAATCCGAATCATTCATTTATTGAATGTAAATCTTCCATGTCCCTAACTAACAGGGAATGAAGTTGTCTCAAAGAGGGATTTGTGCAACTTTGGTTTTGCGCAAATCCCCATAGAATTTACTCCATGCATGCTTATGGTGGGTCCCATGTGGGCCCCCTATTATGTGCCTTTGTCATTCTCCAGGGTTGGGGAGGGTATTAACCTCAAGTTTGTAAACTTCTTCATTCGTTTCATAAATTTCAACATTGAGGTTATAGAAGACTTCAGTCGAACTTCAGATCGGATGTCTGAGATCAAGCACAATTGAATGCAAGGCTACAACCAAGGAGATCAGCCACATGCAGGATTACAATCAGGGATTTGACCCAATCCTTTACAAGGCTACAATCAAGGAATTGACCCAATCCTTAGTAGATGTTTTTGAGAAATTAGATGTGCAGATTTCTTGTATTACTGTGCGTAATTACCTTGTATTATCGTGCAATACTGCAGTTACTTTTATTTTTTGATCTCTTCATATCTTCAATATGGTCAATCTTGTGTGAACACTATATAATGCTTGTGGGGATTTAATTGTATAAGGTTTCAAAGAGAGATTTTTAATTGTATTAGAACTCATAGCTCTTTTTAATTTAAATAAAGAGGGGTTGCAAGCATCATTCTTTCCAGTTCATACGGTCTGGGAAGCAGTTTTCCCACCATCTCGTCTAGTTAGAGTGTCATTCGCAATAGATCCCAGCACAGATCGAGCCCATCAGTATGGTGGTTGACTGCCCCAATTGACCAATTTCATATCCTTTTGTTGCTTTCCTAGTAACCACATTGGTTTTCTTTTTTAAAAAAGTATATTTGAATCAGTGAGAATGAGGCTGCTATTTAGCTAAGATTTTTGAATGAGTGAGAATGAGACCGCTATTTAACTAGCGTGGGCGAATACAATTGTTAAATTGAAGCATGCCGATTCAATTTAGAATTTCTGCAAGGTGATTTGAGCATCCAAGATTGCTATTTTCGGTTTATGGGACTTCCTTTTTGGTATGGATCGTTGGTTTGTGCAACAATTTTGGAAGATCCCAAAGGGGTTCTCACAAAAAACCCACCTTGCGCAAATCCCTCCATGAGCACAATTATTTCTTGTATGTTGTAAATGTGGATATAGTAATGCTTTAATAAGAACCTTCTTGTTGTTGGCGGCGGCGGCGGCGGTGCTGTTGTTATTCTATGTGAAGGACTCAGACTCACACTCTCATGCCCCTAACCAATTGAGCGATAGCTGTTGGGGACCATTTATAACCTTATTAATTACTTATTTTAAGGGTTGAGATCTAATTGTTATGGATGGCTCGTGGAATAAAAATTAGGGCGTTGGTGATCTCATGGGGAAAATTGCCCATGGGTTTCATGCATGGGAGCCTAGTGAATTGTAATAGGACTCTTGTTATAGGGATTGATTAATTGGGATTTTTAATCATAACAGGAATATTTGGCTAGTTATAATATTAATATTTTACTTCACACATAAGAGTTTATTCACTGAACTGAGATAACTGAAGAGTTTTTTGTTTTTCTTTTTTCTTTTTTTATCCTTTTGTGAATGCTTTTTTTCTTTTGTTTTGTCTTGGCAGGAATGGATATGGACTTGGGTATATGGAACGAATATGGACACAGTTACTAATACAACTATCCTATCCATAACATGAAATTCGCCGGTGCTCCTGTGTGGATGTCTCAATACGGTGCAAGACAACTAGTGGGGCTTACCCGTGGCCCCACATTATTAAGGTTTTATATAGTGGTACTGGGTAGTCCCATCTGGAATTTTTGGCCCCTAGGTGGGCTCCATTGCATGTCTCGTGCGGTCTTTTGTGTGAAACATCCGCACATGAGCACCACCCCATGAAATTTCATATTTGACTTTAAGATCTTCATAGAAAAGTACTGATCAGGGTTACTAATACAACTATCCTATCCATAACATGAAATTCGCTGGTGCTCGTGTGCAGATGTCTCGACGCGGTGCAAGACAGCTAGTGGGTCTTAACCATGGCCCCACATTAGTCCCATCTGGATTTTTTGACCCTCCATCTTGGCCATAATTGGCCCTGAGGTGGGCTCCATTGTGTGTCTCACGCGGCCTCCAGTGTGAAACATCCGCACATGAGCACCGCCCCATGAAATTTCATATTTTACTTTAAGATTTTCATTAAAAAGTACTAATTTAGTTTGTCAGAAACATTTCTAAATTAATGATCTCATTGTTTACTTTCTTCTCCAACATTTTTTTATGTTGAAAAGTAAGAAAATAGTTTGAACTGATATGAAATAATGGACTTAGTAAAATAGGATATGCTAAACTTGTACCCCAAAAGTATCATGTAGTATCAAGTACCATCACAAGTATTGTATCTGTTAAGTAGTTAGTTTGCCGCACCTTTAATGCCTAGGTATTTTGGGTGTATATTGGTTAGCAACTTGAGATGGTATTAGAGCCAACACGCACTGGGTTCGAATCCGTGCAAGCAAAAAATGCCCCATGCCGCATCTTGTGTGCAGGCGCATGTGGGCATGGCAAAAAGGTCCCATGCCACTCTTGTGCGGGCCTGTGCCTCGAGTCCGGATGTTAGGTAGTTTGCCTCACCTTTCATGCCTAGGCATTTTGGGTGTATTGGTTTGCAACTTGAGAGTATCCATCTGATATAGGCGCACACAAGTATCCAGGTATCATAGGATGAACCTGATATTGTGTGGAAGATTCAACCTAAACTTCCTTGCAATAGTCAACAAGTAACTTCCAGGCCTCACCTTTCCGCTATGAACTATGCATAACATTTCTTCCTTTGGCATTTTCAAGCAATCTTCCTCAATCTTCTGCTAGAGCCATAAACAAGAACAGTGAGAAGCGGTCTCCTGTGTTTCTTTTTAGACGTTTTGAATGTTCAACATGAAGATCCATTTACTGGAACCAAGAAAGATGAATTGGAAGTGCATTCTTTTACTGATGAACTCGAAATGGTACCAAATCCCACACCAGTCAGCATATATTTTACCACCTTTTTTTTTTTTTTTTTTGAAAAAAAAAAAGGAATTCAAATAAGAACGGGTGGCTTTATTTTCCACGTCACTTGAATGAACACAATGATATCCCTCATTGTTTTAAAAAATAAAAAATAAAAACACACACACTCACAATGATACCCTCTTAGCAAGGATGCCATTAAAAACTTAATTTTTTTTCACATTCTCGGTGAGATGCTTTCATAAGAAAATTGGCTTTCAATATTGTATACAATAATCAAGGATGACTCTACCATATTACCAAGAATCATGGTAGAACTCATATGCCGATGTGTTTGAGAAGGATGTAGGAACAATGCGTATTTCCTGAAGTTTTTTTTTAGCAAATTGTTACAAATGAAGGCTAGGGTGAACTGATTTTAAATGATTGCACTATAAAGTAACTGCTTTATGAATATAGTTAGTTCTCTTGTATTATCATGTTTTTCCAGTGGGCTTGTTCATTACGCTCCCTGTAAACCTTTCATATTTGAACTAAATTTTCATCCGTTGAAAGAAATGCTTATTTGTCATTGAAGGATTTAGAAGGTAGAAATTCAGTTGGTGACGAAGTTGTGCAAGCTGTTGATGTTGCTGGACAAGCAAATGCTGCCATGGAGATTTCGACGTCACCAGATAGCAGGGACAAAGCGAAAGGGAATTCATTGGAGTCGTCAAAGCAGCTGACCAGTGATGAGCACAAGTCATTGTTGCCTCAAAAGAAGTCAAAGAAAGAAGCAACAGAAGGCATCTCAAATCCAACCGCGTTCCAGGAGGAGACATTTGGTGGTGAAACCCTCCAGGAGGTATATTGTGATTTTGTCTTTCAATTCATATGATTGTAGAAATGAACTACTCTAATTCTTTCTCAATGATTGAATACTTTGCTCAGATGTTGAGTCAATATCAAATTAGTAATTCACCTAACATCCAAGTACGATGGCGAGTGAAGATGCTTGCCCATAGAAGAAATCCCTTAATTTATTCTGTAAGCCTTATAACTCAACCCTTTTGTACAATATTGTTATTTCAACCAGTTATCTTATTGGTGAGTTGGTGTTTCTTGTAGAGGACAAAACAACAGCGAGCCGGAACTGAAGGTGGGTTGTCATTTTCGCCATTTATTGACCGTTAATTTCTGTTGCTAAAACTTATTCTCTTCACAACAATCTATAGGAACTAAGCATAAAGCATTGTCTGGTGGAATGAGTGAAGCTGTTTAATAGATTGCTTGATGAATGAAGGTGAAATGCATGTGGAAAGGGTTGAAGGTGAAATGCATTTGGAAAGGTTTTCATGGCACTCTCCAGCAGTTGTGGATAGAATGGGCATGTTCAATGACTTGGCAATACATCTAAGTTGAGGTTCCTAATCATCGATGTTTTTGCAGGTGACCATAAAGTTCACAAAAACCGCAAGGTTAAAAAGCCCAATAAGGTTACAAAGCCCGAGGAACAGCTAGGCAATGTGGGGGATGGGCAGTTGAATGAAAAGCTTCATGCGCTGCAAACTGAGCCAGTCACTCCAGTAGGTTTATGGGATAAGGATTTGCAAACCCAAGGGAGTACCTCTGTCATTGGGTTGGAGGAAATTTCCAATGAAGCTACTCAGAATGAAGGAGATGAGATTATACATGAGGAGCAGCAGAAGAGTCTTCATCAGTCTTCTGGGGATCACGATGAACAAGGAATAGTGGAAAAGGCAAATGCTGTTGATCCTTTCTGCAAGGAACTTTCGCCGTTGCCTTTTGTCAAGAGCTCTCCCATGTGGAAACTGGTGGAATCTGATTTAGTATTCAATACAATTCCACAAAGCCCGCATTTCCAACCACTTGAGCAGTGCTCTGAGGTTCTTCGTGAAGGAATGGCTATAGGACAAATGGTCGCTTTTGCCAATGTGGCAGATGCCATATGCAAATTTCATCTTGGTGATCATAGGAGTGCTTTTGAAAATATGCTCAAGGACCTTGCTGAATTGGAACGGCACGGTTTCAATGGTCAGCTTTTACGAGCTCGCATAGAGCGACTGTCATGGTTAAAAGATAGCTTTCTGGAATCTGAGGACAAGTTGGTTCAAACAGAAGTGCAGATCCGCGGGCAACAACGTCAAAAAGATTATCTGATCACAGAAATTGACACTCTCAACAGGGACATTGCTATATTACAAGAACGAAGAGCATCAGTTATAGAGACGAGGAAGAAGACTGAAGCAAACATTGAGCGGCTGCTGCAGGAGGTGCAAGAAGTGAAGGAAGCTTCTCGTCTTGCCGAAGAGGCCTTTAAGAAGGTGGCCACAGCTCCTTGGAGTGCTTCCCGCCCTTAAAAATACCTGTTTTCTCCTCTTTTGCTGTTGGCAAGCATCTTGTGCCCTGGAGTGAAGATCAGGGGACTCTGCAGCCATGTATAGGTCATCATCCTCTACTTACATAGTATTTGGGGTAAATCTATCAACTATGATCTCCTCTCAGTAGTCTAGTTCTAGCATAGCGCTCCCATTATTGGGATCCACTCTAGAAAGGTATGCACATATTTAGTTTACATATGGTCCAAATGTCATTATCCATGATTTCAGATAGATGGTTGGTCCAAGTTGTTGGTTATGTGATGGTTGTGATTATCAGATTAATGTGTTGCTCAAACTGGTTGCAAATCATGACCTTTCAAAGTACTAATGTTGTTGAAATAGGCCTCAGATTTTGTAGTGTTTTTCAATTGACTTTGCTTATAGCTCATGACCCATGTCTTCATTTCTTATTCCGTCCAAGTTCAGATTTTGTAGTGTTTTTCAATTGACTTTGCTTATAGCTCATGACCCATGCCTCCTGGAAATATTTGGGCCCACAACAACAATAACAAGGGCCCAAGTGTATATTGTTATCAAATTACAATTTTGGAGCAGGGCCCATCTACCATGAGTTTAATTTGTTGTTGTGTTGTATTATTATATGGACCCTCATCTCCTAATATATATACCATCCTATTTACTTGATTTTTTTTTTTTTTTGTTTTTTGTTTTTTTTTTTTTTTAATTTTATTTTGTGTGGCGTGGATGGTTCCTGAAGCTGTGGGTCCATGATGGTTGAGATCTGATTTTAAGTGATCGTGAGCATTTAATCTGTTCTAGTAAGCATGATTAATAGATCCAGACGCAAATGTTAATGACTTATTTTGTGATCACATTCCCTATGAATTGAAAATGAAATTTAAAGGAGTGCTATGCAAGTGATGGGTCCTGTTTCTTTGCAAGAATTTATGGCAGGAATAACCGCTGTCTGGGAATACATAAGCACATTTGAAAGCACCTATGAAGTATTTTCTTAGTATCCATTTCACTGAAACTGAATGTTCTTTGCTTATATGCATCATGCTTATCACTGCAATGCTTAAGGAGTTGTTTCTATTTCTTCCACTTATTTGAATGTATTTGTTTAGAATGCAATTTGAGATATCCTGTGGAGTCTTCCAACCAGCTCTTACTCCTGTGACAAATTTAGCTTTGTAGTTGGTCTACCTCAAGAAGATCTAAGTTCTTAATATTAGCTTGTTAATTGTGATGCTTAATTCCTTGAATCTATCAATCATGTGGATATCTTTCCTAATAATTAACATATCATCAACATAGAGATAAAAGCTGATGATAGCTTTAGAGAACTTCTTAGTGTAGACATGATGATTCACCTTCTTTCTATAGTAGCCATAATCCACCATAGATGAAACTAATTTGAGGTTTGTGCAAAAAGGTCCCTATATTTTCAAACAATCTAAAAAAGGCCCATATATTTTTTGTTTTTACTAAAACACCCTTAATTGACATTCAAACTGTACAAAAACTTACTCCCTATTTCTTTTGGTTTTGGCAGATTTACCATTCAGAGAAATTTGTATGGGTTATCCCTTTAAAAGATAAATGATAATTTTGCCCATACATTATCCAAACTCTGCTAGAGATATTGGGCCATTTTTACCCAAAGATTAATATCTAGTTTTTTATAGTTTTTGTGGGCCCATATATTTAATTAGATTTTTGTTTTGCATAGCTTTTATCCAAACATAGCTAGAGATGGCTGATTTTAGATTTCTCAAGGGTAAAACTGTAAAAAGAAACCAAAAGAAATACAGAGTCAAAAGCAAGTTGTTACTTTATCAATTGTTTGACTGTCAATCAAGTGGAGTTTTTAGTTAAAAAACATAAAAGAGAGGGACCTTTTGAGGTTTTGTGAAAATATAGGAGACTTTCTGTAAAAAAATAAATAAAAAATAATACTTTATTTTTCGTACAATAACTACTCTAATTATTCGTACATTTGTTTTGGTGATAGTTTGAACCCATACAAATCAAGTGTTCCTTTTATTTTACCTTGAAACTTTCTTGTAATTCCATGTAAATACCCTCTTTTACAGAGCCGGGGAATCTAATTCAAATGGATAGGTAGCTCAGTTGGTCCAGGACCACGATTTGCACCCGGAGATTATAGGTTCGAAACTATACTACCACACTGGAGCTACAGGGGAGTTTTCCCGGCTTCTTTTTAGGCCCGGAGAAATTAGTTAAACCCAAATGGTTGGAAACCCCTCAATAGCAGCAGCAAAAAAAAATAAATAAATAAGAAGGACCCATAGCAGAGGAATCTCGTCTTGACATCTTGATGTTCCAATTATAAATTCGAGCTAGTAGCAAAAAATGAATTAAGAAAATCAGTACTATTTTAAAGAATCTCTCTTCAAAATCAGTTTCCTTCTTTTCCAATGGATTTCTAGAAAGAGTCCTGCTACTTGGACCGAATTTTTGGACCGATCCTTGGATCGGTCCC
This sequence comes from Camphora micrantha, assembly GCA_003546025.1. NCBI lineage: Eukaryota > Viridiplantae > Streptophyta > Magnoliopsida > Laurales > Lauraceae > Camphora > Camphora micrantha. The sequence goes on from QPKB01000007.1 coordinate 12,264,849, forward strand.
AAAGTTCTCATCCAAGACTGAATTTTTGGACCGGTCCCAAAGTTCTCATCCAAATATTGGATGAGAACTTTGGGACCGGATGAGAACTTTGGGACCGGTCCAAGGATCGGTCCCAAAATTCGGTCCAAGTAGACTTTTTCTTCTAGAAACAACCTTGCCTCGTAACTTAGTTAATCAACTTTTTTATAGCTCTTTGGCTCACCACATGGACTATCAACTAAACATTGACTTTTTATAGAGCTTAGGTGTCCTAATGTGTTTCTTTGACCTCTTTATGTTCATCATTTTCATTCTCTTTCTGGTGAATGATAATTACATTATTATTAAGGTCCTTATAGGGAAGGGTCATCAGTCACTTGGGTCTCTTTGACATAATTCTAGGAGTGTTTCATTATGAGAATAAACGAAGAAAAACTTATTTGGCAATCATTTTCTCTTCTTTTCTGCATATCTATAAAATCTCTCCCTTTATATCTCTTTCATCTCTCTCTCTTTAGATTTTATTACTTACCAAACGCTTGCCAAATAAGGATTTTTTTTTATTTTTTTTTTGCATTCATTAGCTGAATAACAGATTCCCAGAATGATGCAATTTTTAGCTGATTTTATCTCTTGAAAAACATTTCTTGCTTCTATAAATATTTTCTTTGTTGAGATGCTACAATCTTTAACTAAAGTCTTCGTGTGTATAACCCAAGAGCACATTACATGGATTCACCATTCACCTTGAACCTCAACCCTTTTGGAAATATTCTCGAAGGATCTTGTAAACACAAAATGATAAATGTTCCCTTTAGACGATAGGCTATCGGGATACCTAAAACGATTTTTTTGGTAAAATTACTTGTAGTGTAAAGTGAAGTGATGCCCCCAAATGAAGAGAAAATAAGATACTAGGAGGTCTAATCATAGTACGATGAAAACTAATTTTTAATGGCATGGTAAGGAATTTTTTTGACTTTTTGGTAAAAAGTAGAGAGATTTTTTTTGTCTTTTAGTGGCTTGAGAATTTTGTTTTTTGACTTTTTTTTTTCTTAAATAAAGAGGAGAATTTTGAAATTTTGTACCCTAGACATTTTCATGTCCGGTGAATGAAGCCTTCATTCCACTTCACTGTACTAGTAAAGGGTAGAACCAAGGGAGGGCGAGGCAATGGCCATGGTGTTGAAATTGTATTTGAGCTTTTAGGGCATGTTTGTGTAACACTTTCCATGAAAACTCATTTTTCAGGCATTCGGCGCGGAACAATTCAACGGAAATGCTTTGTTGTCTTTTCAGCCTTTTCTTTGATAATGGTGGAAATGAGTTTCCTATTTGGTGGGGGGTATAGGAAATGGATATCCTCAAAAAACTTTTCCCTCTTTTCCTCACTCTTGTCCATTTCAACCCAAAACCCTACGACTCTTTTATTTTTTATTTCTTTAAATAAATTATTATTGGATGTTGAATAAATAATATATATGTTATGTTATTTTTCTTCAAAGAATTGTTTTACCAAATAAGAGAATTTAATTCTCTATAAGGAATTCACAGCCGCACCAAACAACATTAGCACCCATTCAACGAGGAAATTTATTTTGCACCAAGCATGAATTTCTAATTTCTACGGAAATCTTTTTCGAGGTTTCCATTTCCATGGAATTTACTGAGGTGGAAATTTACAAGAACGTGCCCTTAGTCTTTTTGCATACAGCCACCTCAATTATTTTAAGGGTATGTGTAGTGTCTGTAAAAATGGAAGCTTGGGAACAAGTGTTTCTTTTTTCCTTTTCAATATTTTAAGGACACCCTATCATTGAAACTTGCATGAAGCCCCTGTGTGATGCACATGATAAGTATCGTGTGACCTAAATAATATATTAAAATTAATATTCCTTTCATATAAATCCATTTATAACAAAACAATTAAAAATCCAAATCAACTAAAAAATTATGAAAATCAAATATTTCTTCCCTTAATCCACATCAACATACACGTTTCACCTTTAAAACAAAGGATTCGTATGCATTTCTGGTCATTTTGAATACTATATAAAAAAAAAAAAAACCCTTAATTTATGGAGTTGAAGGTATCTCTTTGAATTGGGTCACATCCACACAATTGGGTTCAAGAGACGCATTTGATTGGAAAGGCACATATGTATTTTTAAAAAGACAAATTCTTAAATGAGCCAAATAAGGAGCACATTTTATTAAAAAGGAACATGTATTTTTGAAAAGACACGTTCACAAAAGGGCTCCAAGAAGCTAATATGGCTTCTAATAAGGCCAAAGTTGAGTTATTTTTTTTCCACCCGATACGCGGCTTTAGAGAGAAAGCATGCTTTCGTGAAATCTGTGAAAGACAAGTTAAAAGGACATTTTTTCTACATGGAAAACACGATACCAAATGATCCTTTTCAAAAGTACTCTTGTAGAAGAACCAAAAAAAAAAAAAAAACCTCGTGTTCTTCTGCAGGTGTTATCTTCAAGTGTGGGCTTATGTTACACACGAATATCCCTAATTCGATTGGGATTCAAGTCAGCATTGCCAAAAACACATTTATACACATGAAAAAGAATATTTGCAATACACATCCTCTTCAGAGAGCCAGTCAGAGAGCCAGGCGTCCATGGTGCTACATGTTTATAACAATCAAACTACCCTTTTAAATCCAAACCGCTAAAATATAAATTTCACTCCAAATCAGTGTTATACCCACAAGGGGGTGGGCTACTTCGTTCATAGGATATAAAATAATATTAAAAAAATCTTCTTATCCCGATCAATTTAAAAGTTTGACCCCACTGTAGCACCTGGTTAATTTTGGAAAAAAAAAATCCATTTTTAAATAATAAGTGCGTTACAATCATTACCCCAAAATAAGTTACTCCCATAAATAAAACCCTAATTACTCCTAGCCTTTTATCTCAGTCATTCAGCCCTTGGAAAGAAGAAAAGAAGAAGAAGAAGAAAAGGCAGAAGAGGAAGAAGATTCCTATTGTTGAATCATAATGGATGAATGACTGTTTGGTCATATATATCGAAAATGAGGTATTTGCTAGTATTGATAATGAAGCTATTATGCAACGATTTTAACACATGAAAGCCCGTCGAGGGCAGCTTTAGGTTTTTATGTATTTGAATTTTCTTTTTGCATTAAAAACTATTAGCAATAATGTATTAGAATTTCTATTTATTTTTGTTTGAGAATTCAATATTATCTTTATCGGATTCTCAAAAATTAATTGTTTGAAAATTTTATATTATGTTTGTTGAATTATCGAAAGTAGATGATAGATATTGATAGAAGAAAAAATAAATTTATTCTATTTTATAAAGATATATCTTTCGAATTCCTAAAGCCACCCCTAGTGCCCACCACTAAATAATCATAAACTAATGCTTCTCAATTTCAATAACATTTCCAAAACAATAAGAATCGTAGAGAGAGAGACTATAACCAATTGAGATTGATAGATAATTAATTCAAAGTCTAAGGAGGGGTCGCATTTAAAAGATTTGGATTTCAAAAAGTGGGCCCCTCAGATATTTGCACCAACGCGTCCGCGAGAAGGAAAAGGACATGCATACGACAGTTGTCGTCGCCACATTACAAGGTGGAAAGTCCCGCGAGAGAGCAGCGTCATTTCCCTTGTTTGTGCCACACGAAATACGCTTAATTGATGCGGTGGTGGTGGGGTTAGTTGGGTCTGCCGATGCCGCCGGCTTCATCACATCCACATCCACATCCACATCCACATCACATCACGTAATAACAAAATTAAAATGAAGGCTTCCTGCCTACCGCCTGCTTCTTCAACACGCCACGAGGAAAAGCAGTAGACGCGTGGCGAGAGACCATACGCGGAGCCCACTGACTGTCGGTCGCATAGAGCGCTTCAATTGGGAGAGTGACTTAGTATTAGTAATTGGACGCGCCCCCCCACCCCTTCCGCCCCCACAAGATCCATGTCAGACGGCGGCAAAACGGAAAATGCCGACAACCGTAGTAGTATTATCGGATCGCTCTCAAAACGCCGTTTTCGTCCTGCCGTCCTCAACTAACGGCCGTCATTAACCCTCTCTACCGATGTGATGTTCGGTCGATGTTTTCAAAATGTCGAACCTTACTTTCTAAAATATCACGTGACATTAACTTTACTTTATCTTGAAAATTATAGCCATGAATAGAAATCAAATAAGAAAAATAGAATAAAATTTATTTATTTATTATTAATATTCTGACCTTCCATGATTTAATATTTTTTAATAACAATTCAAGAATACCCCAAAAATTGAAAATGATTTATTATGAGTGGGTGATGTCTTTCCCATATTAGTTCATGATATGTCGCGTCTCTTTATTTGCCACATTAGGCTGCTGTTATTATAATTTTATTATCCAAGCATTAATTGATGGGGGATATTCAAGTGCATCTATCCTCGTTATAGGGTGATGGACACTCCCTTAGAAAGTTTAGTTGAAACTTTTCAAAAAGAAGAGTGTCCCTCACCCTATGTTAAGGGATAGATGGACTTAAATATTTTCCTTAATTAATACCTTATAATGTTTTTGATACAAAGCTGCCAACACCACTCAATTACGATTGTGTTCATACTTTGCCCCTGATTCTTTATTAGAATTCAAGGAATTCTTTTTTGAAAAAATTTTTAATTTCTAAATATAGTAAAATTCTTAAATGCTTCCTTCTACTTAGTCGCACAAATATTTCACCTAAATTTGAAGCAGCTGGAATATCCAAAAGTCATTGGTGACCTTTAAAGTCACTCAAATTTTAAAATGCTTTGTAAGATCCAAGACATTTACAAATGCCATAGAAAAAGATGTCACATCATGTTTTAATAAACCCCAGCATCCCAAATTCATGTTGGGAGTTTTAGGAAAGAAACAAGCTATTTATCATGTCATCATATAAAACAATGAAATAGGAATAAAATCATAAAGATATTAAAAAAATCTATTTTTTTCTCATTATTCTTTGTTAAAATTAGTTATTTCTTGTTACATCAATAGTCTAATAGTATTAAAAAAAAACCCAAAATAATAAAACCACAATTTCTCAAGATATAACTTTCCATAAATAAATAAATAAAAATTGTGTAATGACATTTCATCTGCCACATCATAATAAATGATAATAAAATTAAAAAAATTGAAAGATAAAAGCTATTTTATTTAAATTGAAAATTAACTAATTATTCTCAATGACCTAAATTCAGTGACGATATCTCAAGAAAACTCCCCAAAAGCTTTCAACGTTGATAAATTGATTAAAAGAGTGGTAGGAGGAGTTGGAGGGGGATGGGGCCCAGGCCATGCGGGTGGGGGGTGGGGGTGGGGGTGTTAATTAAGACGGCAGCAAGTCCGCCGCTTGCCGCGTGCCGCGTGTCTCAACATTCCGCGTTCCACGTGACGCGGACAAACAACGATAAATATAATATAATAATAACATTTAGCTAGCAATAAGACATCAGGGGCGGGGGCGGCGGCCAAGGACAGTCAAACCTCTCCTTGACTGCGCCGAATCCTCCTACTCTTTTCCCCCTCTTTCACTCCTTTCCCTCCCTCTATATATATCAACCCCAAACACACCTCAAATTCCCAAGCCACAAACACAACAATTCCTTCTTTCCAGTTTCAAGGAAAATCATTTCAGTTTCTTCTTCCTTCTTCTGTCTTCTGTGTTTTTTTGTATTTGGTATTTGGTTTTTTTCTCTGATGGCGATGAAAGACAAAGTGAAAAGCAAAGGAGGAGAAAGAGGAGGAGAAGTGCATTACCGAGGCGTTAGGAAGAGGCCGTGGGGCCGATACGCGGCGGAGATCAGAGATCCCGGCAAGAAGAGCCGTGTATGGCTTGGAACCTTCGACACGGCGGAGGAGGCGGCCAGAGCCTACGACGCGGCGGCGCGGGAGTTCCGAGGGACGAAGGCCAAGACCAACTTCCCGATAATCTCCGAGCCGCAGCACCAGAGCCCCAGCCAAAGCAGCACCGTCGAATCCTCCAGCCGCGGCGATGCTCCGCCGCCTGCGCCGCTTCTGCCGCCGGCGAAAGCTCTCGATCTCTTCCCCGGAGTCGGCGAGCGCTTCCCGTTCCGGAATCCGGCCGGATCTGTTCCGGATCTACCCGTCTTCTACTTCGATAAGATCGTCGGCCAGCGGTTCCGTTACCCCCCGGCGGCGGCGGCGGCCGATTATCATCCCCTTGCAGGAGTCTGCGGCGGCGGCGGCGTGCAGAGCGAATCGGATTCCTCCTCGGCTGTTGTTGATTATCATCCTACTCCTCAGACGAGGAGAGGTGTTTTTGATCTGGATCTGAATCAGCCTCCACCGCCGGAGTTCTCTTAATCAAAATTAGGGTTTTCATTTTTTCTGTTTTTGAAGGTCTTCAATTGCCGGGACCAGAAAATCTGAGATTCAGCAACATGACTGTTTGATGGTTTTTTTTTTTTAGGGTCGTTTGTTTTTTTTCCCCTTCTCTCTTTTAGATGTAGAGAGAGAGAGCATGCAGTGTTTTGGCTGCTGAAACAACGATTCTGTAAATAGATTTGAATGACCCTCGCATGTTACTACTACAACTGCTTTGTTATATCCCTCCAAAATCCTGAATGAAAAAGATATATTCAATTATGTTCCTTGCATCTGATTCTCATGTATTGTGCTATTGGGTTTCTTGATCTGATTTCATTTTCTCACACAAGAATTGATAACAATGCAATACCACTGCTTTGTTAGATCCCTCCAAAATCCTTCATGAAAAAAGATATATTCAATTATGTTCCTTGAATCTGATTCTCATGTATTGTGCTATTGGGTTTCTTGATCTGATTTCATTTTCTCACAATAGAATTGATAACAATACAACTGCTTTGTTATATCCCTCCAAAATCCTTAATGAAAAAGATATATTCAATTATGTTCCTTGCCTCTGATTCAATTATGTTCCTTGCATCTGATTCTCATGTATTGTGTTATGGGGGATATGTGATATTTTGTTTAGGATTGGCTTGATCCAGTTCCTAATTTTAGGTGTTCTAAGTTTAAAATTTTTTTAATCTGACTATAACATTTATGTTCCCCTTTTGACGTTTTCTTACTGAAAGTAATATAGCTGGGACGCGTTTATGTGATTATGACATGACATCAAGAGTCAAGACTCTCATGCTCATGTGAAAGTTAAATGGAACCATGGAGACTTTTTGAGCACGGATGGGCATAAAACGTGATGTTATTTTGAGGTGGTTTTATTTTGTCTCTAGATTTGTCTATATCTTCTTTTTCCTTCTAATCTTTGCTTCTAATCTTTTGCTCTTCTTACCTTTCTTCACACTTGTGCCTTCGTGTCTTTGCTTTTTCCCAAAAATTCCAGCTGCACATTTTTTTTTTCTTTCAATGGTTTTATCCAGCTAACTTAGAAATAGATGACATTATTTGTGCACATAAATTATTTAGTACAAATACTTGGATTGCAGCAACAATAGATCATATTATATAAAGCGACTACAGGCTACTGCAACCACCGTGAGGGTTGAATGGGAAAGGGGTTTTTTTACGTGTTAAAAAAGCATGGAAAGCCAAAACGCCTTGTGGAAAAAATTCTTTTGTAGTAATGGAAGTGGCGTAGTTTATTTTGGGGAGTGGGGGGTGTGGTATGGTTTTGATCGGATTCAAAAATCTTCTCACATAAAAAGGAAAAGTTTTTGAGTAAGTATAATTTCATGGGTAGTATGCCGAACTAAGAAAAAATTAGTGTAGAAACAAGATCCCTATCCCTCTAGGGGATTTTTATTTTGGGGTGATTGGATTCAGTAATCCTCTCTCGCGAACAAAAAAGGCAAAAGACTACAATCTCACGGAAAGTACGACTTCAATAAAGAGAAGATACCAGCAAAAACTGGATCCCTAAACCGCTACGCTTTCAAGAATTTGTTGTTGCATAAATACTCCTTGCTATAGCTGCTTATCCACATAGAAATCTTCTCTTGCCGAGAAACAGGACCAAAAAAAAAAAAAAAAAAAGAAAGTATGATTAAAGTATAATTTCATGGGTAGTACACCAAACTTAAAAAATAAAAGAAACACAGATGCAGAAACCGGATCCCTATCCTGTTACTTTTTTGCGGATTTGGTGTTGCACAAACATGCTTGGTGTATTTGCTTCCCCATGGAAAAATGAACTAAGGGGTGCTTGGGGTTTTGATTTGGGAGTGTTCGGATTCAGAAATCCTTTCTCGTGAATAAATAAGGCAAAACAGGTACAATTCCATGGAGAGTACGACTTAACTAAATTAAGAGAAAAAATCGGATCCCTAACCTCCTACTCTTCCACAGATTTGGGTTACATAAATACTCCTTGGTGTAGTTGTTTCTCTAAGAAAAAATAAATTAAGCGCGTTGTGGGGGTTTTGATTTGTGGGCGCATGTGCTAGAAAAATGAGTTTTACATATATAACATTTACATTCTCAATTTATCACATATGTGAAATACATTACCATATTTGTTAAAATCATATTCTCGCAAGAGTGAATGAGTATAGCCAACGGTTATATATATATATATATATATATATTACAAATTTCTCAAAATCCATGAATAATTAAGATATGAAACTATGTATGGCATGTTTGGTATTGTTGTTGTATAGTTCTCGATTTTGTGCTAAGATCGGTGATGCAAAATTTGTTTAGCAACGTCATGTTAAACTTTTCTGATAAGAATTTGTTGTGTAAAACTTGTTTAGTAACATCATAATAATTTTAGAGAAGGAACAAAATCAAGAAAATAATGTTTGACAACATTGGTAAACTTAAATTAATTACAAATATTCATGAAAGAGCTTTAGAAATAAAACATGAAACCCACCTTTTAGGAACTATAATATGGGGTCAACCTTTATGGGAATAAAAACATAGACCCACCTAGGTTTGTCAAACGTACGGCATGGCCCATTAACTCCCGGCCAAGCCGTGCCACATGTTGTGCTTTGTAGTGTCGGTGGTTGGGAGGGCTTGGCCCAGCACAACCCGTAGGCATGCTGTTAGTGCCCATTAACTCTCGGCCTATATGTGTTATAGACTGTGCCGTGTGATGCTGATGCCTTGTAGGGCCTGGACCTGCACGACCCGTAGGCATGGCTAAGAGCCATGTTGTATTGTCCCACGGGCGAAAAATTATTTTCATTTTGGATGAATACTTTACTAAGAACCGTGAGTTTTCATTGACTCCCAATGGGGACTCCATGTGTGATCTACTACTCAGGAGGGATAGTGATACAGCCAGGGAAGAGGACCAAATCCACAGCAGGGATTTGGCCGAATCCAAGATGGATTCACAGCCAAGAACTCACGCATAAAGTAAACTAACCAAATCAATATCAACTCAGAACTCAATTCAATTCAATAATAAGATGTCTAGATCCCTAAAGGAGATTTACATATTTATAATGAAGTTCCCACGATGATCTTTCCTATCTCATAACATTCAAATTAAAGAAATCTACTAATTTCTAAACTACAAAAGTAATTAGAAGGCTATTAAAATTAGGATAGCTTCCCACAACAGTCGGTTCATAACTCATTGGATTTGTGGGCTTTTCCAATGAGTTGGATTTGATTGACCCGATAACTCACGGGCTAGGCCCAATAGACTTGGGTCTGGCTCAACTTGCATTATTTCTCCTTGCCTTAGAAAAACTCGACTCTGGCGAGTGTATAGCTCGATAACGTTCATACAAGTTCGGGTTGAGTCGTTGGAAATCAGTAGCAGTGATCCATGATGCATTTGAGATGGGGCGATTCTTCCACTGAACAAGAAACTTCTGGAAACCTTCACGAGGTGTAGACACAAGTTGATCATCAAGTACATCAACAATTTGATCAGACGGAGGAGGAGTAGGCGGTAGAGATAAGATGTGTTCTTCAATTCCTTCATCTGTGTGATGTCTATGGTAGAGAGTCAAGTCTTCTATATTAAAAGTGGAACTAATGCCTAACTCTGCGGGCAGGTCAAGAACATATGCATTGAAACTTATCTTCTTTAAGATCTTAAAAGGACCCGAATTCTGAGAATGCATCGTCTTATTTGCGTTGGGAGGAAGGCGTTCAGGATGTATTCTGACCATGACCATGTCACCTTCTACAAACTCAATAAAACGATGAAGTGCATCCGCATGCTGCTTGTAATTATCATTACTAATGGCAATGTTACGTCGGACCTCATCATGTACATGCTGCATATGTCGGATAAAATCTTCAGCTTCTCCACTTGGTCGCGATTCTAGTGGCAACGGAACCAATCAGCAGGTAGGCGCAGTCGTACTCCAGTCACGGCTTGGAATGGTGACATCCTAGTAGGTCTATTACCTGAATTATTGTAAGCAAATTCTGCCATGGGTAAGACCAGATCCCAAGATGAAATGTGGTCTCGAACTAAGCATCTCAACAATTTGCTCAAACTGTGTTTTACCACTTCTGTTTGACCTTCTGTTTGCGGATGATAGGCACTGAAAAATTGTAACTTTGTCCTTATAGTCAGCCAGAGTGTCTTCTAAAAATAGCTCATAAACTTCGTATCTCGATCGGATACAATTGTCTTAGGAAGTCCATGAACACGTACCACTTCCCTGAAGAATAGCTGTGCAACTTTGGATGCGTCAGAAGACTTGGAACATGGTATGAAATGAGCCATCTTTGAAAACCGATCTACCATAACAAATATAGAATCAACTTTCTGTGCTGTGTTCGGTAGACCCAAAACAAAGTCCATACTAATGTCTTCCCACGGAGCATGTGGGATGGGAAGGGGCTGGTAGAGTCTTGTATTCTTTTTATTACCCTTCGCAAGCTGACAAACCCTGCATAAATCACATATTTTAATGATATATGATTGCATCTTAGGCCAAAAGTACCTGTCACTAACAAGATCAAAGGTCTTGTCACGGCCTAAGTGTCTGCTACATCCGCCACCATGTAATTCTCGCACAATATGTTCTCGGATGGAGGTAGCCGGGAGACATAATTGTGTGCCGCGAAATAAATATCCATCATGAATACTGAAGTGCGGGTGTTGAGTTGTATCACCATGAGAATAGCGGTGTAGATGTGGCCAAAATCTTTATCCGTAGGGTATTCTTGGCGAATTTCTTCGAAGCCTGGAACAATGATAGACATGTTAGTCAATAAATGCTTGTGGCGGCTTAACGCATCTGCAACTTGATTTTCTTTGCCAGCCTTATAACAGATGACAAAAGTGAATTCCTGAAGATAGGAGTTCCACCTTGCACGGTGTGCACTCAATTTCAGCTGAGAATATAAATGCTTGAGGGCTTCATGATCAGAGAATAAAACAAACTCTCTTCCAATTAAATAATGTCGCCAATGACGTAGAGTCTGTACCACAACATATAGTTCGAAATCATATGGAGAATATGTTTTCCGGGACTTATTCAGCTTCTCACTATAAAGGCGATAGGATGACCTTCTTGACTAAGCACACCTTTAATACCAACATTAGATGCATCACAATGAACTTAAAAAACCTGATTGAAATTTGGGAGGTGCAAAACTGGAGCTTCTGTCATCTTCCGTTTTAATCTATTCAAATGCACGGGCGGCAGCACTGGTCCATTTGAATGTCCCCTGCTTCATACAAGCAGTAATAGGAGCCATGATGCTACTGAAATTTCTGATAAAACGCCTGTAGAAGGTCGCAAACCCATGGAAACTTCGAACTTCATCTATGGTTGTTGGAGTAGGCCAATCAACAACATCATTCACTTTGGTGTGATCCGCCTCGACACCTTGAGCAGTAATTAAGTAACCCAAGAAAAGCACGGAATTAGTTATAAAATAGCACTTCTTGAGGTTTATATAAAATTTGTCATGGTGCAGGGTGCTGAACACACATTTTAAATGATCAAGATGATCTTTCTTGGACTTGCTGTATATCAAGATATCATCAAAATAAATCACAACAAATTTGCCGAGAACGGGGCGCAATAACTGAGTCATCACGCGCATGAAAGTACTCGGTGCATTAGAAAGGCCAAATGGCATCCCACTCATAAAGACCATCTTTTGATTTGAATGCTGTTTTCCATTCGTCACCCGGTCGAATGTGAATCTGGTGGTAGCCACTACGCAGATCAATTTTGGAGAAAATAGTGGATCCATGCATTATATCCAACATATCGCCTATCCGAGGAATAGGAAAATGATACTTTACCGTAATTTTTTTGATGACGCGACTGTCCACACACATACGCCAACTGCCATCCTTCTTTGTTTGAACCTTCTTTCTTGAGGTTTACATTAGTGTATGTGAGATTGTCGAAGCATGTGCTCAACATTGATAGCTTCTTTGTATGCTTATTGAACAATTTGGCAAAATCTCATTTTCTCCTCTATATCTAGGTGTAAACTTCTCATAAAACGAGTGACATCATGTGACTCACTTTCATTCAATGCACATAGATGTTGCAGTTTTCGAAATCAGAGAGTAGACAAGCCTCGTGAGAGAGTTTGCCGAATCCTGGACGAATTCAAGTGAAGACCAACTCCGCATATGGGAATTAGCCGAATTCCTCTAAGAATTCAATAACAATCTTCCATTGAAGATAAAGAGAAAACCAAACAAACCAACTAATCTTTATTATTGAATAATGATGAACTACTCTCCTAATAGAGGGATTACATATTTATAGAAAATGTAGGAATGCCCTTTTCTAATAGGACTCTGCTTTCCTAAATAATAAAGGAAACTAGACTTGGGTACAATCCAAATATAATAAAACTCCAAATTTTAATGACTTCTAAATAAATAACAACTCTCTAAATAAAACTCTTAAATAATTAGAACTCTAACTAAATGAATGACCCATTGGGCTTGTGGACTGGGCCCCATTAGTTGGCAGACCATGGGTCTGGCCTGCATCAGATAGCAGTAGAGGATGGGGGACATTTTTTTTTGTTGATATTCCTTCTAGGAAAAAAGATTTAATGAAAAAGAATGGTGAGCCGACTTTGGAAAGTCGGTCTGTTTCTTTACAAGCATTTTTGAAAGGAATTCAGACTGTCTGTTAATTCAAGAATTCTTGTTAGAAATTCAATGTTATTTTAATGAGATTCCCAGTATTCAAGGCAACTAGAATTCTCAAATGTGAAAAAGGTGGCATTCAAAAATGCTAGCCCCTCCAAGAGCATTTCAAAATTCTGGAACTCAGAAAAGTTTGGTTGGAACTCCAGCACCCAACTTTGAACCTACCTACCAACAATAAAGTGGGCCCCATATTCACAATTATAAAAATTGGGCCTATCAAGATGGGCCCATGTTCAAATTTCTAAAATTGGGTCCCACACTTCCATTTCTAAAAGATGGGCTCATGTACCATATACCTTAGATAGGTCCACATTATAATTCTTACAGTTGAGTTCCACGTTCACAACCACAAAAGGTGGGTCCCATGTACTAGAATGCCTAAAATGTGTAATTCCAGTCTATAATATATGTAGTAATGAAATATGAGTTTTATGAAATTCAGAAATTTAGAAATTCTCAGGCAAGAATTCAGATGGAAATGATATGTAGAATTCAGTAATGACAGAATTCAGTGGCATTTTAGAATTCCAACAGCTGGAATTCCCAGATAACCTCCAGACATGAATTCTAGGAACTTTAGTAAAGAAAGAGGCTCTAAATAGTTAGGCGAAGGAAATGGCTCTCTTGCGCATGAAGAGTATTAATGAGAGTAATGATCAAAGTTTCACGGTGAAAGTTCAGAATTAGAGGCTGGACTATGTGCTTACTCTACAGTTGGTGAAAATCTTAGGGCAGCTGGCATGAACAATAATGAAAGGAGAGATATTTTATTCGCTTCCCGATACGACGCACGAGCATTTTTTAGGAGAAAACGCCCCTTGTAGTTGGGCCCACTTGGATGAGTGATGATCATGGAAGTCCATTGGATGGAAAGATCCATATAAGGCCTATCTATATGCAAAACTTTGAGTCCATAAAATCATCCTTACCTTTTGATCCATGACTCTAAAACTTAATGATTTAGAGGCATCATATTATCATGATCTCGATCCAATAGTGAGGAAAAGTTAGATGACTGTCAAAATTGGCCTTGTGACTATTCATGGGGAGGTGTGGGAGGAGTATTCAGTTGAAGAAGTGATGATGATCCCCCTCCTAAATTTCATCATGTGTGCTAAGCCTATGCTATGGATGGAGAGATGACCCAATCAAGGAATAAAAACATCGGGACATTCTATGGGGCTGCATTGATTGAAAATGGTACGTTGTGGGTTGTGTTGTGTCATACTTGGCCCTGGCAGTGGGCGTCTGGTGCCTTGCCTGCGGACCTAGGTACTCAAGCCCAGCACGACCATAACTTGAACAGCCATGCCCATGCCAAGCTAGTCAACATGCTATGTGTGGTTGGCCCAGCCTCTTGGACATCCCTAGGCCCATCTTTTGTGTTGTGAGCATAGACCCACCTTTAAGGAATTGTGTGGGCTCACATTATGAATTGTTAAACATGGGGCCCACTTTTAAAAATCAAAATATGGGACTCACCTTAGTTATCAGAACATGGAGCCCATTGTTATAGGAATTAAAACATGGGCCCCACCTTTAGTAATTACAGCCTCACATAAGAATTGTTCTACATGGACACACCTTTAGAAATTATATTGTGGGACCAACCTTTAGGAATTAGAACATGGGGCCCACCTTTAAAGAGATTCTATTGGAGGCCAATCTTTTGTGCTTGTGAATACGTGACTCACATGTAAGAATTATAAAGTGGGGCTACCTTTTGTGATGATGAACATGGGATCCAACTTTCAAAAGGTGGGAGATGAGTAGGAGACTTACTTGTGCCAGCGTGTTGTTTCACAAAAAAATTAAAATAATAAATAAATAAATAAAAGAAATAAAGAAAGAAAAGGAAAAGACGAAGCTAAATTGTTTTGGATTTCTTAGTTTAACTGGTCAAGTTTTTAGGAGTCTTTACAATAAAATGAATTTTGAAGCGGCCATTAACACTTACCAAACATGTGTTCCACCGTCTTATCTAGTAAGAACATGGGAATATCATCCAAATAGCATGGCGCCAAATGAGCCCTATATGCCTTGGTTCTCAAGAAACTACAAACCAACTTTTTCTACATTGTTAATTTGCCAAATTAGTGTCGAGGAATTGCTACCTTATTTTACCAATCCAAACCAATTGTATAGAATAGGGGATTGGTTCTTGCACCCATCAAAATCATCATGTATGGTTGGTTTAATTGTCCTCTCCTATATATGGAAGTCTCCTAACTCATATCTATTTCAATCTTCTCCCTTATATCCTGCATCAATTTATGCCAAAACTATATCCCTCTTGAACCAATGGTATATCTTAACCACAGTAGCAAGATGTGTGGTACATACTGGGGAAACTGCAATGTGGGTTCTAGCTCCTCCTGGGTTTAACAAATTATATTTTGATGGTTCAATTAATATCACTACCAACTATGCTGAGTTCAAGGGCATAATTCATGATTATAGAGGACGAATGGTTGCAAGTTATGTGTGCTGAATAGATACTATTAGTCCATTGTAAGTAGAAATATCTGTATGGATTGCGCAAAGGTATTAATTGGTTCTCATGGCACTTAATGAAAATGTAATCAATGAAGGGGATGTGCTCTTAATTCATACGGTTCTCATGGCACTTAATGACAACCTAAAAGCAAATTACTTCATCTATGGTTCTCATGGCACTTAATGAAAATGTAATCAATGAAGGGGATGTGCTCTTAATTCATACGGTTCTCATGGCACTTAATGAAAATGTAATCAATGAAGGGGATGTGCTCTTAATTCATACGGTTCTCATGGCACTTAATGACAACCTAAAAGCAAATTACTTCATCTCTGAAACGAATATATTATTGATCATTTGAGTATTGTAGAATAAATGCAAACAGGGTTGTTGATGCACTAGCAAAGACAGGTCCATCTCTTTTCACTATCTTCGGACAAACATGTTCATGTGTAGGAACATGTGACAAATAGGGAAGAACCAACTGAAGGAAGAAGCTTGCTACAAATGCAGGAATTGAATGAAGCTTGCTACAAATGCAGGAATTGAATGAGAATGTAAACTTCAAACTAGAAGTAGCTAGGGAGTAGTTTTTGATAGGAAGAAGTTTTGATGCATGTTTATGATATTCCGTTGTTGTGGATTTTTAGTTTGTACTAGACGGCCTGTTTGGCATTGTTCCCCGTGTTGTTCTCGATCAAGTGCCGAGATTAGGTTGTGCTGAGATCGCATTGTGCCGAGACTGATCCATGTAGACCATGTTTGTCATCAGCATATATAATATTAGTCCACTAAGAATAAACTATGCAAAACTTGTTTGATAACATTATATGAGTATTAATCTAAAACATAAATAAAGAAATATGTTTGTTAATGTTTCTAAGTTCAAATCTATTGTAAATATTCATAAATTCATCATATATAGTAAAAATAAGGAAATTAGGAAGACTGAAGACCCATTTAAGATTTAGTGCTACAGCTAAATGAACATGATTCACTTTGTAAAACAATATGTTACATCTCATCATGTGGCTTGTCAGGTTAGAGGCCCTTACTTCCAATTAAAAATCTAACAATTATATCAACAATTCAATGAGAATAAGGCATGTTATGAGATATATGGGAGATTAAAGGAGTTCCATTTGATTACTATGAGAGCTACTAGTTATATATGATTATGAACAACTAGTTGAAAGATTTAAGTGGTGAGGAATTTTTCTATTTGGCACGCAATGCATAGGTGTACAGGAGAAAATCGTTCGTTAGTGGTGTACGTTATTATTTTCTAAATTTATTGATGGATGAATTGTTGGTGCTTCCTATGCAACCACAATGAGACAATCTCCCTCTCTCTCTCTCATGATTTTTCATATGATTACTTTGTTATATATGGACAAACTTAATCATAAAAAACTTATTATGACGTTTTTATTTTAGGAGAATGAATGTATGATTAGTGACTGTTTTTTTTTTTTTTTTGTTATTAGATTTTTATTGCAAGTTGTTATTATGTACTATGGAATAATGATTGCTCAATGATCATTGGTGGCAACACTGAGAGACTATTTTATTTTTCACGGTAGACTGAGGGGCAATTTAATTTATTTCTCACCTATTTAGATTTCAAGCTATTTAACACAATCGGATGAACAATGAGCCACTTTGTAAATAATTAACGGGTTAAACGGGTTGATAGTAGCGAGCTATGTAACATGGTCCAAAATGGACACGATTATTTGATGGGTTACACGGGTCGTGTCATGTAACCAGTTAAATAATCATGCCATGTTCGTATTTGATTTTTGGACCCATTTATTTAATGGATCATGTATGGGTTGAGGTGATTCTAACACGACTTCATTAACCCCCAACATAAATTCGTTAACACAACACGATTAGCAGTCCTAATAATCTATCATGCGGAGTGTTTAGTGACCAATCAGTCTAGAAGTTAGGTTGTATGGCTTAATAGAAGTAATAAATTTGGTAAACCGGGCCCCTGCATTGCCCATGTTCTACTGAAATTAGAAGTACGCCTGTTATAGGTCTACTGTGATTAGAAGTAGTGTTTGGGTGTAACAGGTTTTTGGGGCTTATATTATAGATAGAAACTAAGAGTCTCTATGATGTATACCTTTTTTAATTGTATAGTTGTAAGTGCAAAAAACGTAACTCACAAGATTAGGGGGTGCCTTAGAGGACTTACCCAAATGACTATGGAGCTTGCCGTTTCAGGGATCACTCAGATGTTGTGGAGGACTTCTTTGGGAAAGATTGCTCGCCGGAGAACCTGAAAAGGGCAGAAGAAGATCGATCAGAGGACCTTGGCTGTGGCAGCGCAAGGCTCTCTGATGCCTAAGTTAGTGCAGGGACTAAACTCAGGGTGGAGAAGAAGAGAAGCAGAGTGAGAGCGTATCTGTGTGTCTGCATCTGAGTTTGAATCTCTGGGTTGGAACATGTCCGTTTTTATAGGAGAGGAGTCTCCAGATATTTTATGGTGGGGAGAGTTGACTCTTGATATTTGATGGTGGGCCCGATGATCTGACTGCTAAGGTCTCATCAGCCCACATTGCATTAAATGTCAGTCACATAGGGTCTGCTCCTGTCTTGACTTATTGGTAGCAAAGGTCCCATCGGATGTCACGTGTCTGAAGAGGGGAGATGGCTGTCAGTGCCTGCCTCAGTTGGCAGTCCGTCAACAGCTACAGTCGAGGTGAGATGTCCAAGCTAAGCTTGTACTGACGAGTGCCTAGCTTAGGTGCCGAGATGGTACTGGCCGAGCTGGAACTGGCCGAGCTGAGATGGTCTTGGCCGAGATGGTGCTTTCCCGAGCTGAGACTGAGTAGAGCTGCAGGTCGTGGCGGGAAAGCCTGGTCGAGGTGGGAGAACTTCTACTAAGATTAGGAAAACTCCCACACAATAGTGAAATTCTCCTATCTTCCTCGTGGACGTAGGCCAAAAGCTAAACCACATAAATCTCTTGCGTGTGATTGATCTCTTCTCATAAGCCCTAGATCATAACAAACTGGTATCAGAGTAATTGTGTGTGATCGGAGGAGATCGGGGTTTCTTGATCTTTGAGGGATCGGACTTATACAATGAAATCCGAAGCAGAGAGAGATTGGGATTTTGATCTCGAATAGGCCACTGATTAGTTTCCTGGAGAAGGAGACCGAAGTTGCAGGCATAAGATACACAGAGGATCTGGACTGTTCCATCCTCATCGTTAGTCTAGAAGACGAACCAGAGAAGTTTGGTTTTTTGGTCGAAGCATAGGGGAATCTAGATTTCTTGTTGTAGAGATCAGATTTGCATAAGGTTAGTGCAGTTTGAAGAAGTCATTGTATGGGTCGAAACAAGATTATGGACAATGGTACAAGCGATTTGGTGCATTCATGAAGGAATGGGTTAAATTCAAGCTCAAGCATTGCTTGGACTTAATCAGTGTGCTCAGTACCTGAGTGCCATAGGGGGTAGGTGGAGATGGTGAGACGTGTTTTGTGCGTGAGGATCAGCTTCAATGTAGAGATTTGTTATGTTGTATGGCTCAATAAAAGCAATAAATCTGGTAAACCAGGCCACTGCATTGCCCATGTTCTACTGTGATTAGAAGTAGTATTGGGTGTAATAGGGTTTTAGGGCTGATATTATAAATAGAGACTAAGAGTCTTTATGATGTATACCTCTTCTGATTGCATAGTGAAATTCTCCTGTCTTCCCCGTAGACGTAGGCCAAAAACCGAACCACGTAAATCTCTTACGTGTGATTGATCAATAGCTTCGTTCTCATCATCAATTTCAACATTGATATTTTTCAGATCCATAATAGCTTTTGTGAAAGAATCAAGGTGAGTTGAAATAGACGTACCTTCCTACATTTGTAAGGTGAACAACCACTTCTTCAGATACAAGCGATTCGTGAGAGACTTCTTGATGTATAGGTTCTCCGACTTCTGTCATATGCCAGCAGGAGTTTTTTCTTGAGCAATCTTTCGTAGTACACCATCGCTAAAAAATAGCAGAATCTGATCGTACGCCTTTTCTGGCAACTCATCCTTCTCTTCATCTGATAATTTTCGGACAACGCATTCTTTCTTTTCAAAGCTTTATGCAACCCATTCTGAACCAACAAAGCATGCATCTTCAAACGCCACAGATTGAAATCGTTGTTTTCATTGAATTTCTCAATCTTGAATTTAACCCAAATCGCTTGTACCATTTTCTAGAAGCTTTCTTCGACCAATACAATGATTTCTTCAAACTGCATGTATGATTAGGAACCTGAAATTGCACTCTACCTGCACTGGAAGCTCCTTCCTCGTAGAACCGCTTGCATCCGATGGCCTGATTTTTCTCACCAAGAGACTCCATCTCTTTAGTCATAGTTGCTGCCTGTTGACTACTTTCCAGCCCTTCCATTAATTCAAAAGACTCAATTGTCAATGCGTATGCAACTATATCATTACGGCCACTGTCTGATGTTGACATGTACGTCATCATATCCTCGAGACCGTATCTACCTGGCAGTTTCCTTTCTCTCTACGGTCTATCCGTCTATGGCACCTGCGGCTCTATACTCTGCATCTGCTGCACAATCTGATATCCCTTGTATCCCAGGAAAAGCCGGATGCACTCTCCTTCCTCAGTAGGATGTCAGACTCCACCTGAATAGTGTCACTACTGCTACCTACTTTTGTCTTATCCACCTACTTTCTCACATGGAGTAAAGCATCCTCATGAATTATAATATCTCTGCTGATGATAAATCTGGGTGAATCCTGATTGGTACACCACAACCTGTATCCTTTCACCTCAGAATCATATCCCTCATAGCCCTTGGTTTTAACTTATCGGTTTTCACACGAGCATAAGCCGGACAACCGAAGATCCTCAAGTTAGAATAATCAGCTGGATTACCTAACCACATTTCTTTTGGTGTTTTATAACCAATCTTTGTGTGTAGAGACATGTTTATTATGTATCCTGCAGCATTTACTGCATCAACCCAAAAGTCCTTAGACAATCCTACAGTAAACAACATACAACGAGCTTTTTCCAAGATTGTTCTATTTATCCTCTGGGCAACTCCATTATGTTGTGGAGTTTCTGTAGTGGTGTAATGCAGAACTATGCTCTGATCCGTGCAATAGTTCTCAAACTCTGTTAATCTGTACTCCTTGCCATTACTGTCATCAACTTCTTCACCTTCCTGCCAATCTGTTTCTCAACCATTTTCTTCCATCGCTTGAATGTAATAAAGGTCTGATCATTCGTCTTCAGAGTATAAACCCAGACTTTCCTTGAATAATCATCAATAAAAGTCAGCATAAACCGGGACCCACTCTTGGAGTAAACCTTAGAAGGCCCCCATAAATCTGAATGAACATAATCAAGGATACCTTTCGTGCGATGAATACCTGTCTTGAAATTGACATTTCGATGCTTTCCGAAGATGCATCTCTCATTGAAATCCAACTTACCTGTCTTTGTGCATATAGCAAATTCTGATTGCTCAATATTGTCAATCCCTTCTCACTTATGTGACCCAAGCGAGAGTGCCATAAGCGCATCAAGACAAATTCATGGTCATCTGAGGAAGACGCTACAGCTCCACCTGTAACTGTAGTTCCGGACAAAACATACAAGTTTCTAACTCTATTGCCTCTCATAAGAACCAGAGCACCCTTTACAACCTTCATAACTCCACCTTCAGCCGATAGCTTACAACTGTCGGAGTCCAAGGCACCAAGAGAAAAAAATTCTTTTTTAGATCAGGAACATGTCGAACCTCTGCCAACGTTCTAACGATTCCATCATGCATCTTGATTTTGACTATTCCAATTCCAATCGTCTTACATGCAACATTGTTGCCCATCAAGACACTACCACCGTTGATTTCTCTATAAGTAGTAAACTAGTCTCTATTGGGACACACGCGATAGGAACAACCTGAATCAAGAATCCATTCATCCTGACAACGAATACCATTTTCAATCACAGATGTGCATTGTCAGTACCATTTTGAATCATCAGATGACAAATCTTCTATTATTTCTTTTTTTTTTCCTCTGCCTTTTGGAATAGTTTTTACTGATGTGCCATTTCTTATGGCAATAATAACATTCAATTTTTTTCCTATTGGATCTATGTTTGCTCTTACTATTGGAGTTTTTTGGTCTTCCTCGTACTACCAAACTCTCACTCGAACTATCATTGTCAGCCGCAATTTTTTTCTTGAACTCCTTAGAGTTCAAGCTGCCTCTATATCCTCTTTTGACAGAGTATCTTTACCATATATCATGGTATCAACAAAATGCTCATATAAGGGTGGTAACGAGCACAACACTAGACATGTTTTTTGTGTTTGAAACATTTTTATTTCTCTTGTTAATGCATCTGTAAGGAAATAGTGTTTTCCTATTATCCTCTCAATGGTGAATTTATATTCGAAAGGACGATATTGCTACCTTGCATATATTTGCAGTATTGGAGATGATACTAGTTTTCTTTTCATAAAGACTGCAAGGGTAGTAGAGTCAATTCTCAGGATAAATTCCACAACTATCAAATATGGATAACACTTTCTAGCTCCATAAATTGCAGCTAGAATCTCTTTTTTCGCTGGCAAGTATTTTAACTCGTTTTTCTTGAACTGACCACTGGCATATATCAACACAATTTTCCCTGGCTTTGATCAATCTTTAACAAAATTGCTGCCCAAGTGTTTTCAAAGGCATCCATAGATAAGATAAACAAGCCAGAGAAGATGGTCTCAGGTTGATGGAGGTGTTGAGCCCCCTCTTTAAGATTTTGGACTGTTGTGGTGTCCTTCGTCCATTTGAATGGTTTTGTGACCATAACTCGCCAAATGACTTTCGTCTGGCCTGTTTAGATACACAAAAAATAGAGTAGAGTGAAGTTAAATGGACCCTAACAGTCTAAAATTTCAACTCTACCCCGTTTGGATGAGTCTGGACTCCGATAGATGAAGTAATGTTGTGAACCACATGTACTCCATTTTACTTCAACTCTAAATATTTCTATTTCCTTAGGTAAAAGTGGATTCTACTCTAAACCTTAACTTCAAAATAAACATCCAAATGGAATGAAGTGAAGTACTCTATTTTAACTTCAACCTACTTCTTCTCACTCCACTCCACATAGGGTTGTAAACAGGTCGGTTCTGGTTTAGGTCTACGATGGACCCGGAACCGAAACCGTTAAGGAAAAGGTGGAACCGGATCTGGATTCGGAATCATTTCAGAACCGGTTTATTGGCTCCGGAATTGGAACCAAAACCATTTATGGGATAGGTCTGGATCCGGATCCAGGTTTAGGTAGAGAATGACATTAAAAAATCATCGTTTTTAGGAGAGACTTTCGAAAATTGAGGTAATATGTCGGGTATCAGGTCCATGGGTCCGAACTAAGGTGGAACCGGACCCTGACCCATTTACTTAATGGGTCGGAACCTCCGGGTAATCGGAGAATCGGGGACTCATTTACATCCCTAGCTCCACATGTGAAATCCACTTCATTTCACTCCACTCCTCATTTATCCAAATAGGCTCAAAATCTGGGAATATAATCATGATTGATGGACATAATTAATTCAACAAAAGGATTTTTGGCATTGCAATTTGTTATTTAGATGATCGGGTAACTCGCTAATTTTCTTGATGACATGGGGTTGCATTTGTATTTTGCCCTTCTTAAGATCTACTCCAAAAAAATCCAATTTCAACATTTGCCACCTGAAATTAATCCTTGTTTGACTTAAGGCCAAAACCATGTTGTTGGATGAGCTAGAGTAATTTGTTGAGATTGTGAATAGTTTCCTGTATCCTGTCGGAAAAATTAATAAAATCATCAATATAATTAGCAATGAAATCATTTGATAATTCTAATATTTCATCCATTCGTCGCTGAAATTTCGAAGGGCATTCTTGAGGCCAAATGATATTATTAGCCATTTGCAAGGTTCATTTGGCGTGATAAATGTTGTCTTATAGATATCTTCTTCTTCCAACTTGATATTTTTTGGGATATAGTCTCTGACCATTTTAGATTTTCCTTGCTTTTGTTCGCTGTGATTTCAAACAATAAAGGTTGTCCATGGATAGTTTGACCGAGAGGGCCTTATTAATCCTTTAGCTAATAATTCTTGAACTTGAGATTGCAACTCTGCTTCATCTTTAGCCTTTTGGAGGAATGGTTTGCCTTGGACTTGAATATTATGCATTGTTGGGATATGTGCAGTGGGAGAGGCAACAATATCGATCCCATTTTTTCTAAGGATGCTCAGTACAACATTGTTCAAGTTGTTGTATAAGCTGTTGGGATTCAAGAGCATGAGGCTGGGCTTAATCAGAGAAGGCATTTATCTGGTGGATTACTGGATGTTTCTCTGCTTACTTATCATATTGTAGTTTCTCTTGGAAAATCTGAGTAATGCTGGGATTTCTGCTTGAAGACTGCTGTTGCTGCACCTTTTTTGCCTGAGACCGAAACACATTTGTGAGTCTTGGTAAAATCTCCCTTTTATTATTGCAATGAAAGACAATTAAGTTTTTTGAAACGGTTTAAAGACCCGGCTAGTCGAGAGTAGGGTTGCAAATGAGTATCTGATTCTCCGATTATCTGGAAGTTCCGATCCGTAAAAAACCGGGTCTGGAACCTATTTTAGGTTCCGATTCATAAACGGGTCCGGGTCTGGAACCTAATTTAGGTTCCGATTGATAAAAGAGTTCGAATCCATATAGGTTCCGACCCGTGGACTCGGGACCCGGCATATGAGCCTTTGATATTGTAAATTGTACATCTAAATCAACTCTTTTTTTTTTTTTTTACATTTTTATGTACAACATTAGAGGTAGCAGATTTGATGCGCTGTTATAAGCTGAATGATATGCTTATTTTAAGAAAAATGAAGAATAAAGATAAATTAGAATCAATTTTGGAATTAGATTCCAGTCCTCTAGGTTGATCCGGTTCTATAACCAGATCTGGGTTTTCCCATCAAAACCGGGTTTAGAACTAACAAAATAGGTTCCAAATCAAAACAGGATCCAAAACCGGAACCGTTATTTAGAAACGGGTCCGGGTCCGGGTCCACTATGGTTCCGATTCAGAACCGTTCCATTTGCAACCATAGGACTCGAGAGCAACAACTCCAACACCAGCATCATATCCACTATCTTCTACCTGTACAAAATCAAGGAGTTGTTCACCTATTTTGACTGGAATATTCGATCTGTCCAAAATTATTCATGGACCGAACTCCATTCATCATAGAGATTGTAGCACCCATTGGATAGTAACACCAATTTGTGATGAATCCCTTTTCTGCAGAAATTGATATTTGCTCCGGAGTCAACAAACAAATTGCATTTTCTGCATTTACTCTTGTCATCTGCGACCTGTTGGGATTACTACGACCGTAGACGTAGCAGTGATTTTTCTGATTTTCAAAATCTCAGCATCACTGAGGCCAGAAGATGGATTAGAGATGGGAGTAATATGAGAGTTTCTTAATGCATCCATTTTATAATCCTTCGGTAAGGATATCACCTTTTGTGTGCCGAAGATTGCAACACATGTTCTGCGGCGAATATGGCTTCTTTTGCTTCAGTATCTAATAACTCAGGAGGAATATCTTCATCTTCCTTTTCAGACGAGCTGGTTTCACTGACTTCGTAGGAGGAAGAGGCAATATCTCTCCCTATCAAGATCAGGAAGATTGCAAGCTTCTGCTTTGCGAAATTTGTCATAAGAACCAGAGTTGTTAGCAAAGACATTAGTAAACACATGCATTTATACATATTCTTCGTCTTTGCTACTTTCAGTGACTTCGGCTTTACTGATAGTGTGTTATACTGTTCTCCTATTTCAACCATTTCTCAGTAGTGGTTGATTTGAAGGATTTCAAACATGAACTTAGCTTCTTTGCATGCAAAACAAAGATCTTCTTTTGGGAGCCTATTGGATTTGGACTGGCTTTCTGCAAAAGAGCTTGGAAGGCTTAAATCTTTTAGGCCCCGTTCTTTTATTAGAATTCCTGACAGGAATTCATGCCGTCTGGAAATTCAGAATTCTTGTCAGGAATTCTGTGTTTCATTACCAGAATTTCTGGCATTTGAAATTCCAGGCATTTGAAATCCCAAAAAACTCAGCATTTAAAAAACCACTTTAACAAAGAGGATTTAGAAATCTCACTTGGCACAGGAATTCTGAAAGAGGGATGATGGCATTCCAGGAGCTCAAGCAAGAATTCAGGCCATAAATAAAACAACGAATTTAGAATTCCAGAATTTGGCAGCATTTCAAATACTAGCATTTGAAATTCCCAGACAACCTCCAGACATGAATTCTATGAATTCTAGTAAAAGATTGGGCGTTTCCGAAGAGTTGAGGAAGATTGTAAGCTTCAGTGCCTTCTTCCATCTGAGAACAAATAAAAGTAGAAGTTTTTGGCATGGTTTTTCGGACATTGAAGCTGTAATAGAGTTTCTTAATTTCTTGCTGAACCTTTTGAATTAGACCAACCAGCAACATCCTATCTACTGCAATGCACTCTAGAGTTAGCTCATTTAGCACTAAATTACCCAAAGAATCAGGTAAAGAAGCTAGAAATTGGACATTGGTGGTCATGTCAATTCGAAAAGCTTCTTACATATATTTTTGGCATATTCCTCAAAATAGATGAGATCTTTTAGTCAAAGGTTGGCAAGCATTAAACTGAAAGTAGTAAGGGCCGGAAGTGGATATGCTCGGAATTCTTCACAAGGATTCATTTGGCTAGTTCTTGAAGCCTTCAGAAATAATGGCTTGCTTTTGTTCATCTGTTCTAGGAAGTTTCACCAATTCTGAACCTTACAAACAAGAGATAATGATAAAATTTGGAATAGATAGGCATGGTCTCATTTCTTAGCAATTTGAACTAGAAAAACCCATTGAGTCCATACCATGATAATATCTTCTACTTTGCTGAGAGGAGTTTCATTATCTAGATTTAGGATAGGGACGTCAATGCCAACAGAAATAATATTTTTGGCATACAGATATGGGCCTTTTTCATCTTTCATCTGGAACATGCATGCCTTTTGGAGAGTGGCCCTTCATCGTCATCTTTAGTTTTTGGCCGCTTATGTTCGAAATCAAGTAATGGAAAGCTGAGAACCTTTTCTGCAGCATAAATCTTTTCTTCCCTAAACTGATCAAGCGCTTTTGATTGCACATCATGAGTTTGGGTGA
Organism: Camphora micrantha; assembly: GCA_003546025.1. Classification (NCBI taxonomy): domain Eukaryota; kingdom Viridiplantae; phylum Streptophyta; class Magnoliopsida; order Laurales; family Lauraceae; genus Camphora; species Camphora micrantha. Next base: position 12,291,697 of record QPKB01000007.1, read on the forward strand.
CAAGATTGGATTGGCTCAAGATGGGCTTTATGGCCTAAAAAATAGAAGAGTTAAAAAAGGGGAGTTTTTGAGAATTTCTCATACATATGTGTGCGTGCATGTGTTTGTGGACGCCCTCACCTCCGCTCAAGCGCAGCAGAAATATTTTCTTGCGTAAACTGATCAAGTGCTTTTGATTGCACCTCATGAGTTTGGGTGACAAGATCGGATTGGCTCAAGATGGGCTCTATAGCCTTAAAAAACAAGAGAGCAAAATGGAGAGTTTTTGAGAATTTCTCATATATATATATATATATATATATATATATGTGTGTGTGTGTGTGTGTGCGTGTGTGTGTGTGCGCGAGCATCTGTGGATGCCCTCACTCCGCTCACATGTGGGCTTCAAGTCGATCTTAAAAAAAAAGTTGAAGACAGCATTTCGCAAGTCGGATGAAACTTGCTAGTTCTCGCCCAGACGACATTTCGCATCTCACCATTCGGATGGGTGCAACAATATGCAATCCATTTGGATGGGTGCAAATTCAGTGGGATATTACATCACCAAATACATACATTCATTTAGCAATAAATAAATAGTCTTTTATTATTTCAAAACTAGATTAATGATGAAAAGTTATTCTTTATATGCTTATGAATAGGGCGTCATTTAAAATGACCATTGCATTATGTGTAGTTCATAACTTCTGTAATTTTTGTGATCATAGTTATGGTCACACTTAGGGGTCGTTTGCCTTTTACGCATGAGATGCATGACTACGATTTACATATGTAAATGTCTCATATGTAAATCTCACATACGTAAGCTTTACGCATGCACTTCAATTTACAACATCCATCTACTGATGTCATTTTCTCACCATTTACACATGTGATTCATTTTACCACGTTTGTTTGAACTACATGTGAAAATGTAAGGAATTTATTTTTATAAATTATTTTATATATATATATATATATATATGGATGCTTTTATCTTGATATGTTCTATGCTAAAAAATAGACCCATTTTACAATAAATTATTTTATGTATTCCAATTCCTTGGAAACAAACATACCCATTTTTTCATCAATGAATTCTTTTTATACTAATTTTTGGAAACAAACATACCCATTTTTTCATCAATGAATTCTTTTTATACTAATTTTTTTAAACAAACATGTCTTTTTCCAGTGAAGGAGATCTTATTCCTATTCCATATATGGCAACAACAAACATGCTCCTTCCATGAATACAACCTTTTTCAATGGATAAGCAAACAAATTCATTCCATAAATTCAATTTATTTTTATTCCATGCAAACAAACAAGCCCATTCTATGAAGTTTAACATATTTCAACTCCATGAATGGGACAATGTAATACAATTCCATATAAAAGAACAAACCCATTTCATGAGATGGAATTTATTTCTCATACAAACAAACAAGCCCTTTTCATGTATTTCAATGTATACAAACAAACATACCCATTGTCCAAAAATGAAAAGAATGTGCCCACCTGCACAAAGTATATATACAATTAAAATAGTCTGATACTAGGCAATGCAAATGCCTATGCGAGTGACATTCGAAGTTGGGAACCAAATTCTAATTGGATGGTTTCTGCAAGTAGAAACTATATATCTAAAATAAAATAAAAAAAACACTGGAACTCCTTGAGGCTATTATCAGAAGAAAAGGAGAAATAATCACGTTGAGGATAATAGATCCATAACTTATACGTACAGATTTTGGGAGGGCTACAAATTTCTGATTTAAGTAATTTAACCCCAACTCATAGTTCTAAACTCAAATGATTTAGAAATTAGAATTTATATCTAATTAGGCCTGCCATCACACCCCCACTCATTTGCATTATATATAAAATGAAAGTTATAGTGACCACCATATGCAAAAGAAAACATGTAAGTAAATAAATAAAATGGATGCTTTTGACTCAGACAGAGAGATTGAGAGGGGGAAGAGAGGGCAGAGAGAAATTTAGAAAGAAATAGGGCAGAGATAGAGAGATTAGAGAAGGGGGATGAGAGATACTGGAGGGGGGCGAGGGACAGTTGGAGAGAGAGAGAAGAGAAAGGGTGGAGAGAGGGAGAGAGAGAGGAGATGTCATCCCTGAAGAGTGCTCGTGAGCGAGGAGATGTCATCCCTGAAGAGTGCTCGTGAGCGAGGAGAGAAGCAGAGCAGGAGAGGTTCCAACGACTTTGCTATAGAGATACTAGGGAGGGAAAAAGGCGGACATGTGATATAAGATAAAAAAAAAACGAAAAAATGGCAAAGATGGGTTTCAAACCTAGGGCTTTTTATGACGGAATCACTACACCCGCACCGTCCGCCTTTTTGAGGTGTGGTTCCTTTCCGTATGAAAAACCAATGTGATTCACTTTACCACCATCCGAGATGGGTAAATATGGGTGTGAAAACGTGATCATTTACATACTATTTTCACATACAATTTACACATGAGGTGTGTAGATGAGCACAAACAAACATAAATATGCATAATCATCACGCATGCAAGTCATTTACATATGTAAATAGTTGCAAACAAACAACCCCTTAGTGTGAACGGGTAAGAATCCACGAAATCTGTACGCCCGTTATGTGTGCAAGCATGCATGAACACAGCGTTGTATTCTTGCAAAAAATGTCAACCATTAAATAGCAATTACATAACTGAAAAACACCAGATGTAAGTATGTGCACAACCTGGATCTGAATTTGCTTTTGCTTATTTCTCATAAATGTTAGGACGCATATTTGCAACAAGAATTTTGATAGAAAATGCAACAAAACGGACAATGTTCTCATTGATCATTCAGCATTACTGCTGCTGAAATGAGGTAAATAGACAACAAGTGTTTTCTAATGATATGTACATCATAATAAAGATGCACACAAAGCAACAATAACTCACGGTCATAGACATGCCTAGGCAGAATTTAGATCTCGAGAAACCTGGCCCTGCCATCTGCACCATCAACCACCACACACCCAGATGTCGGTTACTTGCCCTAACTAATGGAAAGAAAACAAGGGACTCATGGAATGTGATCACCAAACCTTGTGAGTAGAAACTTAGCAAGAGGACTCAAATTTGAATCTTCGGATGGATCCATAAATGATTGTTTCTTCCTGCTCTCCACTTCTAAATTTGCGTCCACGTCTTTAATAGGTTGGGTACCTTTCATAAACATGCGTTCTGCCAGCTCCTGTAGCCCTTTCAAGGAAGATTCCTTTGAGCTGCACAACCATTTTACTTGGGTGAATAAAATAAACATTAAATCAATATATAAAGGATCACACATGATACAGAGCACAAGACTGCAGTACAAGTGGGTGGACCTTCCCAGTCGTTGAAGCAACCTGCTGACAAGGGCTTCACAAGAGCCAGGAGTTACACGCTCTAGATCCATCAGTGAATCAGTCAAAGAACGTACAGGTGGCGCATCCAATCTATCACCAACAGCCTTGTACAAAATAGCCATCAGAAAAAATTAGGGCCTGAAGGTTGATATATTCAATCAAGTTCTTGCAGTACTAACACACCTAGGATGCAGTATTTAATCTACTCCAAATTAACATTCTGCACCAATATTCTGGTGGAAAAAATGTTGATCAGGGGAACTTTGTACCCGTGTAACTGTTCTAGCTAAATCCACTATCTTTAAAAACCAGGCAAGAACAGAGCTTAAAAACATCCCGTCCCAATACTTTCAAAGAAGCACCCATAAACAGACTTCTTAAGATACAATCTGTTCTATGTATTAATTGTAAATCCAGGTTGTGAGGGCATTGTGGATTGTTGGACGGGAAGGACATAGTGTTGAATGCATGTGTGTTACAAACTCCCCAATAAACAGAAACGAAAAGGGGGAGATTGTTGGACGGGAAGGACATAGTGTTGAATGCATGTGTGTTACAAACTCCCCAATAAACAGAAACGAAAAGGGGGAAAACAAGATCTTTCTCCTGAAAGTGCCTTCTTTTCTATTCCATAAAACAGGGTCCAGTAGAATCAACCCCCTCACACACAGTCTTCCCAATGTTCATCGTTACTTTATCCTAATTTGACATGCCTTAACCATTATTCATTGTTGGATTGAATCACAATAATAATAATATAAAATGAAAACCCACTCATAGCTGTTCAATTACAATGATATTTGGCCAACCCCTAATCCACATTTTTCTCATCTCATCTCTGCCCCTATGATAGACGTGTGTCATGGATCCATGCTGGCCTAACACAATTGAAAAAGTGAATGCCCTGAGGGCTGATGTGCTTTTACATTAAAAGCAGCAGTGTGCACTCCAAGGCCTCTTAGCTTAAAAGCAGCCTTGCCACTTCAGATAATTTTGGCGCGTGCAAAATAGTAATATGGAAACATACAAGTAACAAGGGCTCTCTGTATTCACCTCGTTCAGTGAAGGAATGAGAAGCAAAGATAGTGCAGGAGAAGACCTTGCTGCAGAGTTGCGTGCAGTAGCTTCATCATCACTACTTAATTGACGTGTTCTGGTAATTACAGTTAGCATATCAAAGAATTCATGAGATTCATTGTTATAGAATAGTTCTATGAAAAAGAAATAATTGAACTCAAATTGCTATTATTATTACATATAATCTAGATGTCATAAACAAATGATGTAACTATTAATAAGTGCATCATACTTCCAATATACCTGGACGAATCAGAGTCAATTCTTGCCCGGTCCGTTACTTTTGTTTCCTGTCCATTTTTGTTAAGTTTGATGAATGCAAGCCTTTCCCGAGCATTTCCTTTTCTCAATCCTCCTTGTAATGCAGCCTTTGCCTGGAAAAAAAAAAAACGGTAATTTAATGGAAAGCCAGGCAGGTAAATCAATGAAATGGTAATGCCCGCACTGCACAAAAGCTACAAAGAGAATATCTATTGACAAACCTCTGCAAGGTTTGCCGCACTGTCCTCATGTGGGGCACTTGATGTTTTTTCTTGAATGCCTAATCTGGACTTCGGAGTTCGAGGAGTATCAGATTCATCATGTTGGCCACGAACAACAACAGTGCCACTAGTAGACACATCATCAAAAGTATATCTGCTGCTAGACTGCAAAATTGACATAAAGACTTATTCTAATGAATGTCCAACAAGTAATACAAGGTATGCATAAGCATGATACTTAAGTAAAAGCTTCCAAGAAATACTTTCTAAAAAGTGCTCCCCTCCTATGTGGGCCCACTTGGCATGCAATTATTCACAGAGGTATGGTTGTGTGTGAAGGAGACAGAGGATAGGGCTTTGGCTAAATATCACTTGGATAAGATAACAGTAACACTAAATTTTGAAGCCTCAAACTGCTATGGTTTTCTCGGTGCATTTACTTTTGTGATTAAATTCAATGATAATAAATGGCCAATCATTGTCAAATTAGGGTGAGTACCAATACAATGGGTTATAGATGAATGGATTTCTTGGATTTGTCAAAATAGGTCCCATTATGAAGGATATGAGGAGCACATAAAAGGGGCTTAAATAAAAGAGGGATGAGGGTTTATGTGACTTATAATTTTAATTTTTAAATTTCAGAGATTTATTTGTAAATACTGCAAAATATGAGCCTCTTCTTTTTATATTGTAGATACAGACTATATATTTTGTTAGTATAAATATAATGCAATGCCAGTCACTCAACCCAATTTGGACGACCACCAACAATCACTTCTCTCTGTCTCTGTTCTTTTTCTATTTTTCCCAAAATTTTCTGGAATTTCCAAATTTTCTGCAACTTCACAGAATATTGATTACCTTGAATACCCAGAATTCCAACTTGGTATCAGAGCCTTCTAATTTGTAGAAGACTTGTCGAGGAAAGATAGAAGAAGAATTTTTTGGTGTTTTGCAAGATCCCTTTTTCAGGCCTTGAATCAAAAGATCTGGGCCGCCGCCAGATCTGAGAATTCACAGTTCAGTGCTGTTTTTAGGTTGGACATGGCATGAGGTTTTCTGTGGGGTTTTCCTGTAATGTGAAGGATAAGGCAGTTCTTCATCATCCTTTCAAGTTGCTATGAAGTTTTTGTTCAGTTATGGTGTAAACAGCCCACGTTTATGTTTTATTTAAATTTAAGGATAAGTTGAGTTGCTGTATCCTTTTTTTGTTCTTGAAATTCAGCTCAAGGGCTGAGCATTCATCCATGTCGTGATTAATCAATAATAAGTGACTGTTTTCATCACAACCAGTGAATGAAAGGAAGTCTAGGGTTTCCAATGGAGTACAAGCCAGGGGTAGATAGCTCCATGAGTACCCCATAAGTTTTGAGTTTTGTTCATCCAAGTAATCAGATTGGCTTACTCCAAGTCTATATAATGGGAAAAACTGTTAAGAGTGGACTTATTCAGCAAGAATGGCCATTGGTGGCCCAAGAGACCTGGATTTATAAATGGAAGAATTGTGGATGTCTCATATATAATATGAAAAATATGTTGGTTGTGGATTGTACTCTAGTTCTGTAGAGGAGGTTGTAGCCTCTAACTTCCGCTATGGTAGAACAACAAAATAGTTGCGGGAACCGATTGCCCTTGCATATGTGCGCAAAGAGAACAATCCTAGTATTCTCCAATTGACAGACGAAATAGCATAATTTAGGCAGGGGAATCTGTCTCTTGGAGAATATTATGCGTGGCTAGAACAAAGCCTGTATCAGCCTCTTGGACATTGTTGTACCAAGGAAAAAGAAGTTTAATTGCAAGAGCTACATATGTTTGAATTACTATGTGGAGTGAACCCGAAATATGAAACTGTCACTCAGATTGTTAGCAAAGATCCTTTACCCCCTATAGGAACAATTTTCTCACTCATTCAAGGTGAAGAAAGCCACAGATAAGTGATGCCGGGTTCTCTCAAGCTAACCTAGAGCATTCAGCTTTTGCTGGTAATGCGGATAGGGGTAGAAGATTAGGTTGTGGTAGAAGTAGAGGACATGGTGTTGGCCAAGGTAATCAAGTTAGAGACAAGTTACATTGTGCCCATTGTGGAAGAAACATGCACACCAAGGAAACATGACGAAATCAAAATACAACTGGGTATACAGCAGATAGAAAAACTGGTACTACCACTTCGTCAACCAACTGATGAGATATACAGTTACAACAAAGCTCATCAGCTCCTACCACACATGCAACATCTTCAGGTAGTTCATTTGTTCACATGGTTTCTACTGTCACTTTTTTCAGTCCTAACATGGATTGTTGATTTAAGTGCAACAGGACAGATGTCAGGTACGAGGTCACAGTTTTCCTCCTACAAACCTTCATCACATAAGAATGTTTGAATTGCTAATGGGGCCACATCTCAAATTGTGAGAGAAGGTTCCGTAGTTCATCTTCTGTCCCTTTCTCTACCGTCCTCCATGTTCCTCACTTTCTCATTGTGAAGAATAACAATTCCAGTACACCTATCGAGCATGGTATCTTTAAAAAGCTAGGAAAGCTTATCTTGCAGATTAATGTGATCTTATAGAAAATTACTGTAGATTACTTTCTTCCTAATCTATCATTGTACATATTCATTCTTTAAAGCTCCTTAAAGGAGTATCTATGTAAAGGGGAACATAAGTTTCACAGCAAACCAATGTTCAAAAGCTTGTGACCCGGATTTGACTCCGCCAGCTCTAAAAATATTGACTCGGAGAAGGTCAGTCCACATGATGACTCGGGAGTCATGTTTTTTAAAAAACTATTTTTAAAACATTTAAAAATAGATTAAACACTTGAAAATTTTAGATATACATGTATTAATGATAATAAATTCAAATTAGTAAAGTTACTGCATTTCAAAAAAAAAATATTTTTAAATTTCTAACTCTAAACCTCAAGCATTAATTACTTATATTTGACTTGGCTGAGTTTACCCAAATATTTGACTTGGTCTTTTGTCAAAACAAGGTGACTCGCCAAAGTCAAGAGTCCCACTGAGTTTTCCAACCTTTCAGCAAACATTTAGATATTGTCATCGTATTAGAGAATCTCACTTACTATCGACTGTGAGTTTAATCTAGCCATAGCCGTTTGATTACATAAAGGTTTGTAACCCTAAGTCTGCTCAATCTAGTTCGCAAGTCTTCAATCCATCTTCTCAGGTAGAGAATCTCCTCATGGCACCGCTGTGTCTACATTGTTTCCCCACCATCTCTTCTCAGCTGCTCGTACAGGCCATTGGAATCGAGTGAAAGAGAAAATTCCTTTGTCTGAAACCCAAATCTAGCTCATTCTTGAGCTGTTCCTCTGCTTCTTGCATTAAGCTCAACCAATTGAGGGCTTTGTGCATTAGTTCATCTCACTGTCTTTTCTTGGATCGATGGTTCTTCATTGAATTGATTGGGTTTTTGTGCCAGAGGAACTCACTCTGTTGCTGTGATTGTGAGCTTTGGTTCGGATTGGTTCATTGAAGGCGATCTTTAGATTGACTTTGTTAGAAATTGCGGTTTTCTTTGATTTGGAGGGAGTTATTCGGCCAAAGAATTCCTCCTACATCAACCTTCTAATCCGATCACTGCATCTCCATTTGGCGTAGACCTTGAAGGGATTGTGCCGAAGAACTGTTACGCAGTTGCTATCAAGGTAGAGGAATGAAGATTGACCATTGATCTCATCTATAGAAACCCTTGCAACCAAACGTTCCAATCTTAAATTTCCGGTAAGATGATGATAGATGCTTCAAATCACTTCATTAGGGGGAACTTCGTTGATCTTGAGCGCAAGATTCTGTTCTGGTAGATGGAGAGCTTGAAAATTAGGGCCAGGGGTTTTCCAAAGGCTTTGGTTATGTTGCATCTCTATCTTTGATTCCTTTAGAAGTCAAATCTGCATTTGGATCAACTCACAGACATTCATTGATTGATCTTAGAGTTGAGTCTCTCAGAGTTGCTGATAGATTGGTGGAGAGCCTCTATCAATGACATTCGCTGCTTTCTGGGTAATCAAACTTGAAAGTTTTCGAGTTGGCCACAGTACATCATCTGAAGGTCAGGTATTCCACTTATGTTTGATTTATTTTTTGGGTATTTGGTTCCAAAGGTCCTGTTATTTTTGTTAAATATAAATGGCTGATAAAAATAAGATTTTACTGGTAAAATTTGATGGGAGTAATTATTACCTATGGGAATTTCATTTCTGAAATTTTCTGGAAGGCAAGGAAATGTGGAGCTTCATTGATCGTTCTATTACAGCACCTGTTGATCCCAAAGAAGCAATCAAATGAAAGGCAATGCTATACTTATCAATTGGGTTTTGATTTTTGTTGATCCACATTTTTCCCCTTCCTCTACATCCTTGCACAACAGGCTATCAAATGTGGTCACACATACGTAAAGGTTATCATCAAGAGAATGATGCAAGGAGATTTCAACTTGAATTCGAAAACTAAGAATATAAACAAGGCGACAAATCCATCCACGGCTATTTTTCCGGATTTGTGGCACTTAGGATTGGATATAGATCCTTGGCATATTCTACTGATCCGGACACTTCTCTCCTTGCCATCCAAAGTGTTCATGTTACAACACTCGGACATTAATTTCTTATGAAACTTTGGAAAGAATAAAAACCTATTCAAGCAAGTCTAATGAACTGGGTTCCTTCACCTGCACTGGATGTCTGTCTTCAAGACCTTCGTCAAACACAACGGTGTCATTCGCAAGTCTTAAAGGAGGAGCAAAATAACTTATCATTCCTAACTCTGATAAGCAGGCGAGGGAGCATTAGTCCTGGCAATTGCTATGAATGAGGAATTAAAGGTTCTCTAAGAAAAATATCGTTCATGGGATCTTGTCCCATGTTCTTCCGGTGTCCAACCCATTGGTTGTAAATGGGTAATACACAATAAAGATAGAATCAAATGGAAGTCTTAATAGATCCAAAGCATGAGTTGTTGTGTTAGGCTTTCGACAAGAACATGTTATTGACTATATTGAAACATTTGCACCTACTGCAAAGATGAAAATTATACGGAAGGCATCACCTTACTATTGGTATATATGTTGACGTTATTCTGATGTTGGAGGAATTTAGAGTAGGCAATTTATCCTTGAAACACTTATTACATTTGTCGTTTCACATGAAAGATCTGGGGCACCTCACTTATTTTCTAGGTCCTTTGGGTCTGTTTCTGTCTTAACATAAATATAAAAATATTTAATCGAAATGGCCCCTGATGACTGATGCAAAGCCAATTGATACACCAATGGAACTCAATGTCAAGTACAAGCACAAAAGGGACCCGGTTCCTGATCTAGTTCTTTACAGGACATCAGTTGGACATTGCATTTACCTCACAGTGACTTGACCAAATATTTCCTATAAAATTAAAATTGACAGTCAATTTATGTCCAACATGTCATCTTCATTGGGGTGTTGTCCTTTGCATACTTCGAAACCTACAAGGATCTCAAAAATGAGGGATTTTATTTTTAAAGGATTCTTCTCTGCAGCTCATTGCCTATGTCGATGCTGATTGAGCAGGATGTCTCAGCACTCGCTGGTCAAGAACGGGATGGTGTATCTTTCTATGAAGTTCCCTAATTTTCTACAAAAATAAGAAACAAGGCAGCATATCCAAGTCCTCTACAGAAGCTGAATATCAATCTGTGCCTTCTATATGCTCTGAAATTTGTTTTGCTTCAACATCCTCTTCAAGAACTTGGAGTTTCTATTTCAGTACCGACACCTCTCTATGCTGACAATAAGCGCTAACAAATCACGCCAAATCCAGAATTCCACATGCAAACCAAGCATATTGTTGCTTGCATTTTATTCGTGGACACTATGAAGATAAAACCATTACACTATAACCCATATCTCATCCCAGATGCAAATTGCAGACTTTATTACTAACGACATGTTTCATGATCGTCATAACTTCTTGATGCACAAATTGAAGGTCTTTATAATCATCTACATCAATTTGGGGGGGGGGGGGGGGGGGGGGGTTGTGGGGTGAATGAAGAGAGTGATAACATCATCCCACCAAAATATATATATATATATATATATAATAATAATAATAATAATAATAATAAAAATAAAATGACAAAAAGGAAAAATAAAAAAGAAAGGGGTTTGCAGCATTGGGATTTGTGCACAATGGGAAATTCGCACAAATCCCAAAGCCTCCCACAACTTAAGTTGTGGACTCTTCTTTCTTATTTCTTTTAAAACATGGGTCCCTTTCTCTTATAGTCTTCATTTAAATTAACTTGGGCCCCTCTTGAATCTTTTTTTTTTCTCTAATCCCTCCCATGTGACACTTCCCAATGTGGGGCCTTCAAAATGATTATACACATGGGGCCTTCTATCCATCAAAAGATAGATCTAGTGAGATCCAACTGTTGATTGTTGTCATAATAACAATCCAACAGTGGATTCTCGCTCTCATGGCGCTCAAAGCTTGGGCAATGCTCATCCATCCACAGATTTGCTTGATCCATGATCCTACACCTCTGTCGTTGGTAGATCTTGAAGGAGTTGGGAGAATTAGGGTTGATGTCCCCATCATCTTCCTAATGCACTTCTCAAGGGAACTCGTTATTGTGTAATAACGCAGCCAATAAAGAACTTTGTTTCCTACAATTCATTGCATTTTGATGTGTTTGCTTCTCGTATTTACCCATGCATGTTACTCATGAACTTTCTCATCCAAAAAGGAAAGCTGCAATGATAGATGAAATGAGGTATTGGAAAGGAATTGAATATGGGAACTGACAAAACTCCTTCCTAAGAAGCCAATTGGATGTAAATAGGTATACATGTTAAAATATAAATCAGATAGATCGATTTAGTGTTATAAAGAAACACTCATAACAAAAGGATTTACACAATTCTATGGATTCAATTATCTTAAAACTATCTCTCTGGCTAAGTTGAGTGCGGTTAAGACTATACTTACGATGGCAGAGACTTTCTCTAGGCCATTGTATCGTTGGATCCGAAAAATGCTTTTCTTCATAGTGATTTACAAGGAGAAGCATATATGATTCTACTAACAGAGGATTCAAAAAAAAAAAAAAAAATGATTCTACTGTCAGGCTTTCTTCTATTAGATTAAATAGGAAAGGTATGTCAACTAAAGAAGGCTTTCTATTGACTGAAGCAGTCACAAGAGTATGATTTCAAAAGATTCAGTCAAGCTATGGCGATATATGAATTTAAGAAAGATCCAAGCTGATAACAAAATATCCATTTAAAAGAACGAATGAAAAAGTTGCCATTTCTAAATAATGCATGTCGATAATATACTTGTATGACCGGTATTGATATTATAGTTGGGACAAGGCTTTGATGATGACGACCGATAATGATAAGCATGAGGTTTGTATTCAATACAAAAATTATAAGTATGAGATTAATACTCTGAACGAGCATTTGGGAAAGGAGTTAGAAACAAAAGACAGGTGATTTGAAGTACTTCTTGCATATTGTGAGATCCAACAGGCTTTGGCCAAGCTGGGAGACCCAGTTGAAATCTAGTGGGCCCATCACCTGCCAAAAAACACCCAGGATACAAGGGGCTCCACCAATTCCACATTGGAAACATTCAAGTCCAGTGCTTAGGCATAAGTACCAATGGTTATCTCCACTTCAATAGCTTGCTTTTGTGGTGGGTAGGAGTGGTGGTGGTGGTGGGGTGTTGTGGTTTGTTTTGGTGAGATCAAGTTGGCCAGGCCAAGGTGGTAGCTTTGGTTGAAATCCAGTGTGCCCTTCACCTGCCAAAGAACATCTGGGATACGTGGGACTCCACAAGTGCCAAAGAACATCTGGGATACGTGGGACTCCACAAGTCTCACATCGGAAACATTCAAGTTCTTGCCTGGGTTTAAGTACCCATGGTTACCTCCACTTCAATAGCTAGCTTTTGTGGTCGGTAAGGCTTGTGGCGTTACGGGTATTGAGGTTGCAGGATACACTAAGGGCATAGTGATCACTCAATGGAAGTATACCTTAGACTCGTTTAAAGAGACTGGCAAACTGGGTAAAACTTGTGGAAACCCCTATAAAGTGGAATCAAGGTCTTGACCATTAGAAATTAGTAGGAAAGCGTTTTAATCTAACAATGGAAGTTACAAGGTCAGATATTTCCCGTGCAATTAGAGTGATGAGCCAATTTATGCATGCACCAAGTATCATCATCATCATTAAATTGGGGTCGGGTACATTGTGTTTCACCCTTCTAATTAAACCCAAGCCAAATCCATAGATTAGTTGCAAATCTTCAGATCTATTTTTACTACCTCCATCTACGTCCTATTCAACCTACCCCTTCCCCTTGGTGGGCTATCAACCTGCATAGCCAAACTTTTCATTACCAGCACCGTTGCCGGCCTTTGTTGGACATGCCCAAACAGCCCAAACTAGTTTCTCTAATTTTATTCCCCATTGATGCTACCCCTAAATGCTTTCGAAAGCTCACTTCTAATTTTATCTTTCCTACTTTTACCTCAACATTCTCATCTCTACTACATCCATTTTTTGCATATGCATGCACCAAGAATAACACAATAAATGTAGTTCATTGAATTTTGAAATGCTTGAAGGGTTCAACGAATAAAAGGAAATCTCTACACATATATTGGGCACTTGGACATAGAAGCATACACAGACATAGTCTGAGCAAGCTTCATATCAGATAGGTCAATCACTACATATTGCACCTTGGTAGGAGGTAAACCTAGTATCTTTAGAAAAGTAAAAACAACCAGTGATTACTTGATCAAGCTCCAAAGCAGGTCATAGAGCCCTTGCGCATGGTACTTGTGAGTTGATGTTGTTGTAAATCATCCTGAAAGGAGATGGGTTTTTTTTTCTACCAGTAAACCGTGTTTTTATAATGTGAGAATACAACAGCGGAGAATAGTGCAACAAATTTTCTTTATCATGAAAGAAGCAAACACATTGAAGTTGACCGTCATTTTTTTTGTAAGATGGTCATTCCAAAAGAGATTCAACTTGAGCATTCTCCTAGTGAAGATCAATTGACAGATTTTCTCACAAAAGCTATAGCCAAGAAGCAATTATCATGTGCTTCGTCCAGCTGGGCTTAGTAAATAAATATGTACTGACTTGAGGGGAGTATTAGAAATCAGTTTCAGAGGATTTAATGTATTTTTCTATCTTCCAGGAACTTAATTGTAAATATTGGAAAATATAGTGCAGTTTTCTTTTTTGGTATATATGCAAAATTTGTATTTTTTTAGTAGAAATATAATCCAATGCTGGTCGCCCAACCTCAGCAACAATTCCCTTTTGTTCTGTTGTTCTCTAGGTTTTTTTTTTTTTTTTTTCCTGGAATTTCCACATTTTCTGTAAGTTCACAGAATATCAATTATAAAATACCCATAATTCCAACAAAGAGAATAACTCTCCATACCAAATTTTTACGCCAAAAAATAAAAATAAAAAAATCTCCATACCGTATTACTTTCACCACTAGACACCGCAGATGTCTGCACTGTCCTCGGAGATCGCAAAATCACAGTTCCTGAGCTGCTCAATGATACCTGAGATTGAGCATTTTAAGCACCATCAGAGTGATAAAATGCTTCCAGAAAGCAGAGGGACAACAAAACAAACATCTTACATCATGAGAATCTTCATCTCTTCCATCAACATCTGGACCTCTTGTATCTTTCTCATGGAGAAATTTAGATGCTAGTTCACGAACAGATGTCGCAGATGTAGAAACCGACTGATCTCTATCTGGAGGTTTCCTTGGAAGAATATGACCATATGGAGCTTCAGATTTTTTCTCTCTTGCACTAGCAACTTGGGGTGGCCTCACAGCACTGCGAACAGTTCCTGTACCTTGGGATGCGCCCATGCTAAAGTCCCAGCCAGCGTTTCTGAGTGCCTTTCCAGGACTAAGGTAAAGAGATTTAAATCAGAGAAAAGCTAAAGCATGGAGCAAATAATGCTAAAGTAATCTACTCAAACCGCGCACCCTGTTCGACCAGTTTCATCATCTCTTGATTCTGAGATTGCCTTGACAGTGTTGAATTCATCCTCGAAGGCTTTATTTCCATTTTTTGGGGTTTCCATCTCTTCCCTTATCAGGATCTTCGGACGCTCTCTATCATGCAAGCATAAAAAGAATAAGTTCACATATAAAATGAGCGGACTCAAGATCAATTATAATTAAGTAAATCTAACATTCTACCATAAAAAATTCTGCACCAGAATTTAAGATATGCAGTTATAGGAAGAACAACCTTATTCTTTCCAGTAGTCTCTGGCTTTTGCGGGCATTTTTGATAAATCGGTGCTTCAGAAGTTCCTTGGCACTAGGCCTCTGAAATGAAAATGAAGAAAAGAGATTCAATCAAGGATATAATTTTTTTCTAATCAGTAACCAAGATATTTAAGACAACAAGAAAAATTAGATAAGAAATGGGAAATACAACAACAAAAGTCATATACATGTGTGCGCGCGCACGAGCATGTATATATTGTGTGTGTCTATTCGCTCAATGAGAAACGCTTAACTTTCCTGATGGCATTCACTCAATGAGAAACGCTTAAGCATTGCGTCTATTAAAAACATCTTTGGAACATTCATTTGTAATAAGTCCCTTGCAACTTCGAGCAAATGCTTGTTTTCTTGTTCTGTAAACCCATTTTGTTCAGGGGTATATGGGCATGAGATTTGAGACTATTCTATTTGCTGCTAAATATAATTGGAATTCTCTGAAAGTATACACATCCATTATCTGACCATAATACTCAACATTTTGCATCGAACCTTGTGCCAACAACTTTATGAAAATTATCAAATATCGTAGTCAGTTAGCTCATTATGAGACTTCATTAGATACATCCAAGTACTCCTTGTTGCATCGTTGACAAATAAGCAAAGTATAAGACCGGTCACTATTACTAATGTCAGAGCATAGCAAACATTTGTATGTATCAAGAAAAACGGAAATTTATTCTTCACCGACACTCACTAGATAAGAGCACCTGCATTTGTTTGATAACTGACACACTTTATAGTCAATCCCCTTTGTATCACTTCTAATATTGATAATAGGATAGACATCCTTCAGTATTTGGACAAGCACGTGCCCCATACGCATATGTTATCTCAGCATCCTGTATTAGCCGATGACTGATGGGATGAATTAGATTGCATCACTTGATCAACATAATAAAGGCCATTACAGTCGTGGCCGCTGCCACCTATTGTTAGTCCTGTCTTTGAGACTTGAATAACACAATATGTTGTATTAAATATGATATTACAGTTATGATATTTACTTATTTAGAGAGGGAACAGACTGAAATTACAGTTACAGTTACTCAACATGTTGGATGCTGAATGGATCTAACTAGAGGCTCAAATAGCAAGAAAAGGTCCAATACAACAAATTCAAAACTATCAGGATTGTCTGTGATATTCCTAGACATTGGCCCCCACATGGCCCACTTTCTGTGAAGGTGGGTCCCATCCATTTGAAAGCCACAACTAGGTGACCCAGTGGGTGCTGGACCCAACTGGGTTTGGGCTTAAATGGGCCCACTAATTAAGGCCTAGAAAACACTGCATGTACTGCCTTCTTGCTAGGTTATTGAGCACAACAAATTCTGGTTTTTACAAAATCCCGCTTGTGGTGTGCTGAATAAAACAGTCCCTAGAATGGTGAAAACTGAAAACGCAGTAAACTTGGACTTTCTGGGTTCTTTAATTAGATAGGACTCCTCACACATGGGTCTGAACTCTGAACCCCATATGCTCGATCATACGCCATAGGTTGTCCAATTACATAATCTTTATTGAGATTCACATCACTCCATCAAAGTTAAATCTGATGGGAATTTGGATCATCATAAAGCTCGCTTTGTTGCTCAAGATTTTAAGCAAAGTATGGTATAGACTACGAAATGAGCTTTGATCTAGTCTCAAAGATGACTACAGTCAGAACCCTACTAGGTGGTGTTGTTGCTCACAATTGACCATTCTAACATATTAACGTCAAAAATACCTTTCTTCATGGTGATCTCTAAGGAGACATTTGGAACCAGCCGTCGGGTCGGATTCCTCACCGGCAGAGTTTTGAAAATCGGAATCTTATCGCAAATCATTCATGCCCATGAATCGAATCGAATCGTGAATCGTAGGATTTTTATTTTTCTAATAAAAATAAAAAGTAATTAAGAATTACACGGAAAAAGTAGTTATTCAAAACCATTCATTTCCCATTTATAGCAGTATAAAGACAATGAGAAATAGGTCTATAATACAATCATATAAAATATATCATGACATATATTAATATATAATAAATGATCATATAAAAAATATCATGACATATATTAATATATAATAAATGATATGTGTAAATAAGTTTAAGGTATCAATATATATTTATTTTTTGTAAACTTTAAATCAACATATGTAAGTAGAAAAAATAAAATCGAAACTATCAATCTTACATGGTAGGATATCTCTTGAAGTAAAAGAAAGTATTTATGAAGAAAACAACAAAAAATGATTTTTTTTTAAAACAAGAAGATATAGATAAGCACCATACGTACAGTCGAATTGTTTAATTAAATGCATGTTTTTTATTCATCTTTAAAACCTTCTCAAAGCCGTAAAAATTCTTAAGAGGTTTTGTTAACTACTAAATAACATTACCTTTCAAATAAATAAATAACATTCTAATAGTAAAAACGCTAAAAGAAAGAAAGAATAAAGGAAAAAGATTGAAAATATTCTCGCTCAACCGAATCGCTTGAATCGTAAGATTCAATAAAATGAATATCTAATCGTAAGAGTCACACATGAAACCTAAGATTCATCAATAAATGGGATTTATTGTATAGATACAAATCGTTTTCCTTAAGATTTGAGATTCGAATCATAGGATTCAGATAACTATGCTTGCTGGTTTTCCGTGATTGCATGGAAAACCCACGTTAACCCACATTTGGTTTGTGCAAGGAAAACCAAGAGGGTTAGTTAGAAATCAGTGTTTGCTAATATTTTGGCAGGTAGACCTCCCCAGGTCTGATTTTGAAAATCAGCAGTAACGAAGAAAGACCTACAGTGCTCTGAGCGGGTTTGTAGCATGGTTTAAAAAATCGGCCAAGTCCGAGTCAACTCGGTTTTAGCACGTACCAAGTTGGGTCCTACGGGACTCGGACTCAAATCAGGTGACTCGGCCAAGTCCTCTAGGACTCCACCTTCCAACGGAAATTAGGACTCGGCCCAACTCGGACTCAGCCATGGCCGAGTTGGGTCCCAAGTCCAATTAATTTGTAGAGGTCACCTTGGTATTTTTATTTTTATTTTTTTGTCGGCCCCCAATCAAGATCCAAACCATTAAACATGTTTAAAGGGTTCAAAACAGCCATGACACCAGATATTAGCCGGTGATTCATCATGAACTTCGAGATATCTACAAAAAGAAAAACAATAGATGATAAATTCTGAAGTTGTCAACCGGGTCGGGGATTTTAAGAAGCGTTGTCAATGAAAGCTCTTTCTTGGAATGTTTGCAGCTTAGGAAGTACAGTGAAGAGGGCAACCATTAAGGAGGTAATTCTCACTTCAAAAGTTGATTGACTACTCCTTCAAGAAACAGAGCTCGGTTGAATGTCTGATTCGATTGTCAAAGAATTATGGGGTACTAGTCAATGTAGATGGGTTTGTCTTGATGCTTCTGGTCTTCTGGAGGCATCCTTCTTTGTTGGAACAGCAGATTGTATACCATGAAAGACCATTTCAGTGCTGCTTTCTCAGCATCCGCAATGCTTGAAGATAAGGCTACTGGCTCATCTTGGATTCTCTCCTCCGTCTATAGCCCTACAAATCGCAGACTCCGTGGAAGTTTCTGTTGTGAATTAGACTCCATTCGTAGTAGATGGGCTGGCCCTTGATGTCTAGGTGGTGACTGGAATAATACTAGATTCCCTTAGGAAAAATCTGGAGGCGGGAGTGCCACAGCGGACATGGAAGCCTTCTCAAACTAAATTAACTCTCATTTTCTCGTCGACCTTCACTTAGGAGGGGCTAAATACACGTGGTCTAACCATCAGAATCCTCCTACGCCGTTGCGACTTGATAGATTCTTGTTCACTAGTGATCGGATCGATCTATATCCCAAAGCTTGCCAAATAGCTCTCCCTAAGCCCACTTCTTCTCGACTCCACAAGTGAGAGATGGGGACCCTCTCCCTTCCGTTTTGAGCTAATGTGGCTGGAGGACAAAAAATGCAGTGGTTTGTTTAATTAAGATATGGTGGAATAGCTAATCTGTTACTAGTTGGGCAGGCTTTAGATTCTCTAAGAAGCTTAAGCTGAAACTCAATATTAAAGAGTGGATCAAGAGCAACTTTGGACCGGTGAAATCCCTCAAAGAAAATCTTCTAGAACAATTTCAATCTCTCAATATCAAGGAAGAATCTCAATTGTTATCTAATATAAATATTGCTAAGAGAATCAAACTAAAAGATCTCTGTGAGCGTAAAGTCCGGGAAGAAGAAAATAAGTGGAAACAAAGATCGAGGTGTTGGTGGCTCAAAGAAGGGGACAAGAACACCAAGTTATTCAATAGCATGGTTAGGACAAGACCGAGAGGAAACAAAATCAATTCCTTGAAGGTCAATGGCACTAGATTGGAGGACCAAGAAGGGATAACCAGCCACATGCTCGAATTCTTCCTTACTCTATACACCAAAGATGGTAGGATCAAGCCTTCCCTAGATAATCTCCATTTCTCTAGTGAGGGAGAACGATAACTGGTTGGAAGGCGAGTTCCATGAGAAAGAAGTCAAAATAGCAGTCTTCAATCTCACAAGTGATAAAGCTCTGGGTCCAGACGGTTTCCCAATTTCCTTCTTCCAACAGTATTGGGATCTTCCCAGAGATGACATCATGGCCTTCATGAAGGAACTTCACTCAAGAGGAAGGCTCTCCAACTCTATCAGAGCATCCTTCATCACCATTATCCCTAAGAACTCTAGGGCTGACTATATGAAAGACTTTAGGTCCATAAGCCTCATAGGCAGCACCTATAAAATTTTGGCTAAAGTGCTAGCAACTAGACTTCAAAAGATTTCACATCCATTATCTCTCCCTCTCAAGGTGTTTTTGTCACGGAAGACAAATCTTAGATGGGGTCCTAGTTGCTAATGAATGCATCCACTACGGGCACAAAGATAGGCCACCTGGTCTAGTTTGCAAACTAGATCTAGAAAAGGCTTTTGACATGGTGAACTAGGACTTCCTTCTTTATTTGATGCGCAGGATGGGCTTTGGACCAAAATGGAGGGATTGGATCCAAGAATGTGACTCAACTGCTACCTACTCAATTTTAATCAACGGTTCTCCGAAGTGTTTCTTCTCGGCGAAGAGGGGTTTGTGTTAGGGGGAGCCCTCTATCTCCATTCCTTATTGTCATTATTGGAGAGGCTCTACGTTGGATGCTTTCAAATGCAGGAGATTTCAATCTGATAAGAGGCTTTAAGCCTTCTTCTAATGCACCTTCAGTCTCCCACCTTCAATTTGCAGATGATACCCTTTTTTACTGTGATGCCTAAGATGATAAAGTTAAAAAATATGGTCGCTATTCTTAGATGTTTTGAAGCTGCCTTTGGCCTTAAGATAAATCTCTCCAAGAGCACCATTCTTGAGGTTTCAGTTCACGACATCTCACTACGTCACTTGGCTGACATTATGGGGTGTAAAGTGGACTCTTTCACTTCCACTTACCTCGGTAAGCCCCTTTGCCTCGGTAGGGTTCCAAAATCTGTTTTGAACCCAGTTGTTGAAAGAATTAAGAAAAGGCTGTCATCTTGGAAAGCAAGGTACTTATCCCAGGGAGGCATAATCACTTTAATTCAATCTGCACTTGCCAACCTCCCCATCTACTACATGTCCATTCTCAAATGCCTCGTTGCCATCATTAAGCGCATCGAGAAGCTTCAACGTGACTTCCTTTGGCAAGGCCGCAAGGAATCGAAAAAATTCCACCTGGTCAATTGGAAAAATATTTGCTCTCCTAAAGACTCTGACGGTCTAGGTATAAGACCTGTAAGGAATATGAATCAAGCTTTGTCGAGAAAATGGCTTTCGAGATTTGGGGAAGATATAGATGGCCTTAGAAGAAGCATACTGCTAACCAAATACAATGTAAGGAGGAATGGCTAGGATATCTCTCCTCCTTCCCAAAGGCGTTCTACCTTCTAAGAAGGGATTTGTTCCACTAAAGATACAGTTGATCACTCCATCAGCTACCGTGTTGGCAACGGATAGGAAATCTCCTTTTGGCATGATGTTTGGGCCGGCGAGTCCCCTCTAGCACTTCAATTTCCTAACCTCTATAAATGTGCCAGAAACCACAATGCTAAGGATAGAGATTATCTCGGTAGAAGTTCTAATCGTAACCTATGGTGCCCAATGTTTAAAGAATCTATCCGAAATAGGAGAAGCTAACCTCTTCAATCTATTTGATATCCTAAATGGGATCGACATCTTAGGTGAACGGCAAGACAACAGGCTCTAGTCTCCTTCACGTGATGATACTTTTTCGGTATCTTCCTTCTTCTGCACCCTATCTATTACTCCTACACGCTTTGGACGTTGGTCATCTCTTTGGAAGATCAAGGCCCCACCTAGAGTTCTAGCTTTTTCATGGCTCACTCTTTAGAACAAAATTCTTACAATGGATAACCTCCGTTGTCATAACATGATCGTCATCAATGCTTGCCCCCTTCGCTTAACCAACGAGGAATCGGTTGACCACTTCTTTACTTCAAGTAGAAAAAAGCACTTAGGTCATCGATTGCTAATGAGTTCAACTGTAGCAGGGTTCTCCCACGGTCCTTAGCCGAGTTGTTCCAAGAGTGGGTTTTCCTAATTGCTACTCTTGCACCCGGACCATATGGAAATAGAGAAACCGAAGGTGCTTTGAAGGGAACGCTTCCTCCCAAGAAGACAACATCCTTAAAATGAAATTTGGCGTTGCCTCTTGGTCTCTTTCCTTCTAGATTTCTGGGGTTTATCTCTTGATGCCATTGTGTTCTATTGGAGGGAAGTCATCCTTATGATCAGGGTCTCTTCTTCTCCCTTATTGCTTCGAGGCTTTAGTGCCCATTTGTATAGTTTTTCCTTCCTTTGGGTGTTGGCTGTATTTTTGTGGTTCTTTCCCAGCTGCTTCTTAGTATAGCTCTTTTATACCGAAAGCTTTTGATGAATACATGTAACCATTGAAAAAATAGAATTTTGTGGCCCCATTTGAACAATCTGAATCGTTCAAACTCTTCATAAGGCCAAAAGCAACTAGTGGTTCAAATTTGGTAGCTTAATTCATCATGGATCATGAGAAAATGACAAAAACTCCAGACCGTTGATCTACCACAATGCGAAAAAAAAAGGATATTTTAGCAGTCCATTTTTTCAAAAAAATTTTCTTGTGGGCCCAAAATCATGATCCAAGCCGTTCATCGTCTCCAGAAGACCAAACATGGCTAGGAGTTCAAATATCAACAGTTGATTCCTCATAGATTTTGAGATATCTGCGATACAGTCCAGAGTCTAAAAACTAAAATTATTATTCTTGTGGGCACCATTTGCATGATCCAAACCGTTTTTCATCTCCGGAAAGTTAAAAATGCCAAGAGGGTGAAACTTTAGGTCTTAATTCTTCATGGATAATGAGAAATTTTTAACAAAAGAAAGTATAATCGTTGGATAGCAAAGAGAATAGAAGGCAAGATTCCATGTTGTTTGCCAAACGTGGAACTCCCCTAAGAAATCCTCTTTGAGGATAGCATGGTTCCAAGGTAACGAAGGAATCCTCTAGTTGCCAAACGTGCCCTAAGAAACAGGTCACATGCATCATCCTCCTAGATATGTATGTCCACCAAATTATGTATTTCTTAAAGAAATCTCTTTATGGGCTAGAATATGCCCCACACATCTGGTTTGATAAGTTTCGTCTTATAATTCTTCGAGCTCACTTCTATTAGAGTCCAAATGATAATTCTCTCTTTATTTGATGAAATCCTCAAGGATGCACTTTCATGCTCCCATATGTTGATGGCACATTCTCAATTGCAATGATGCTATAACCTATAGACATCCGAGAACTCAAGGGCTATCTAATGTTCATTCAAGATAAAAGATCTAGGACATTTGACATACCTTCTTGGGTTTGAAATCTCTTCTAACTGGAATGGTTGACGCAGCATGGGAAGGGGAGAATAGCCAACGGTCTACTCTCCAAGCCAAAAGGGCTTAGGGATAGGGGATCCATAATGATCGAGATTGTCTTAGGCTCACACCAGACACATAACTAAGAGAAAAACTCAAGAAGAAATTTTATTAATCATTGAACTTCTACCGAATGAGAGGAATTACATCTCTTAATAAAGACAAACCCTAATCTTTTTTCTTTTTTTGAATGATACTAACCCTAATCTATTCTTAAAAACAATTCCATTCATAATAAATTTCCAAGGCAAATATAATTCTAAAGACAATAAAAGAAAAATTTCTAATTTCTCTATATTTTAGCTACTACTGAAATAGGAAAGTCTTGCACGATCTGAAGATTCTCTCTTTTTGGGCTTTTAATGGGCTTGGGCAGGTTGAGCTTGGTCGACCCATGGTTCATGGGTCTGCCCGCATCAATGGTATTCAAGTTCATCAACAAAAACAAGTAGAGTACTTGCTATCTTTGGCACATCTTATTGTTACAACGATTTCAGATACTCCTCTGGAGCTCAATTTCAAATATTGTAAATTGTAAAGATGAAGGAAGCCCATTGCCTGGTCCTACCATGTATCCTCAACTACTTAGTAAGCTTCCTTAATTTGACTATGACGCGTCTTGATATAGCTTATAACATACAAATTGTCAACCAATTTATGGGCAATCCTCATAAACCTCACCTTTCAGCAGTACAGCTTATACTTAGCTATATTCGGGGAACCCCTCACTATGGACTGTTTTACTCAGCATCTCCATTAAACCTCTGTGCATATGCCGATGCTGATTGGGCTGGCTGCCCTGGTGCTCACAAATCTACCATAGGTTGATGCATGTTTCTAGGAACATCCCCAATATCATGGAAATGCAAAAAGGCAAACTGTCTCTAATTCTTCAGTTGAGGCTGAGTAAAATTTGTCTTCTACAAGTCATGAAATAATTTGGCTACGATGTCCTCCGTCTCTGTGAACTTGGAGTTTTTCTTAGTGGTTCAACTACACCTGTGCAAACAACATGAATGCCATCCAAATTGATACAAATCCTGTTTTTCATGAGAATCAAACACATCAAGCTTGACTGTCACTTCATTCATCAACATGTCCCGTTCGGTGCCATACCTCTTCCCCATGTGTCTTCCCATTATCAGTAAGTTGATAACCTCACCAAGGCAATGGCAGTCTCGCAATGTTTTCCTTGCTACCAAATTGATGCTTCATCAAACTCCATGCCTATTTGAGGAGTGTAGAGATGGGGACCACAAACAATCCCACATAAATGAAAATATCCCACGTGAAAGTAAAAATCTTAAGAGATACGATATTCCTTTTTTGTAATCTTAGGAGATTGTTATCCAACTTATATAGGTACGATAATAGGATCATAAGAGATTTGATTGTGATCATACCTGAATCATAGCCTTAATTGGACATTCCCAGTCCTTACATATATATGGATCGACCACACAAGGTTGTACGACATTCACTACAATTCTCTCTCTCCTTTTGATTTTTGCTGTGCCAATACGTTAACACCATATTTGGTGCCAACCCACTGTTAGAGCAGGGGTAATGCATCACCCTATTAAGAGGAAGACATGGGTTTGAACCTTGGTATTTATGTTATAAAGTGAAAATGCTTGCCCATGTATGTTATAAAGTGAAAAGGCTTGCCCGTGAGGCAAGTAGCACATTTGCAAATCTGCAATTTATGTGATGATCTTCACCTAGGAAATTAGCAGCTTTCATCCTTAAGTCATGTAGATGTGTCCTAATTTTTGCATCCATATGAGTCCCGTAGATGTGGAAAGATAAGACTTTTTACATCCATAAATTAATTGAACTGGTTCATTAATCTTTTCAATTTACTTTGAAGGGAGAAAATTAAGCTACTGATCAAGGAGAAGATGAGACAACTTATTCTCAACCAAATGTTAAAGTAGAATATGCTCTTTTTTTCCTTTTTTCTTTTTTTCCCTTCGTTAAGTATGATATGGTTTTGACAAGAAGCTGTATGAATTCCCTCGCCACAGGTGGACTCAACTAAAAGCTGTTCTATTTTTATACCCTCTCAATAAAAAGCAATGTGGGCAAATTGACATCAAGTAAAATTTGTCGATTCTACTATAAATAATTAAAATATGGAAGTAGATGAGAAGGATGAAAATGATAGGAATATTCAGCCAAGCATAATTACAAGATTGGTAATCACCACTCAGGTGCTTGTATTAATTATATCAGATAAAATGAACCAAAAATGCTTTCGTATCTGAAGAATAGGCTGTAGCCAAAATCAAAAGTTTATTCATCCCCACCATCTTACCAAACAATTTTAAAAAATTAAGCCTAAAGCAAAGAAGAGGATCTAAAATATAAACACAACAAAGAATTACCTCAGCAGGGACTTTCTTTAGACATAAAGAAACAAACTCTTTCATAGGACGAGAGAAATGCTCATCCAGCTACAAGTTACAAAACAGACTGACATTAAAACATTTGAACTCTGGACTAAGGGATACCTCATTCATTTCAAATCAATAAAGAAAAATATATGGAGTGTTTCTAACAGTAAAGAAGAATAAATGAACCTGTGGTGGGTTTTCACGAGGGATGATGAAAAGAACCCTCATTGGATGCAGATCTGCCAATGGAGGTTCCCCTTTGGCCATCTCTATTGCAGTGATACCTAAAGACCATATATCTGCCTGCATCAAAGCAAAACTGTTCATTTCTGTTTCTCCCTAACATAAGTTTATATTGAAAAAACAGAAGAAAGAACAAGCTGGATAAGAACAAAGTTGATCAAAGTGGAAAAAAGGCAAGGGAAAGATCTAATACAAAGAATCAAATCAGCACCTTCTCATTGTATCCATCTGAATTCTGAATTACTTCTGGAGCCATCCAGAATGGCGTTCCTACAAATGTCTGCACAGCAGTCATTCGTCAATATGCACAGCTGTTGAAAAAGGAGTCATTTAATCACTATATCAAACGGAGGAAGCTTACTGACTGTTAGTGTGCAGTTACTGGTACTGTTACCTCACAGTAACCCTCTTGATATTACAGATATTAACTCTTTCTTCTGAAGATTCTTCTAAATATTACTTTAGATAAGATTTATTGCACATCTGCCTGATTGATCTCATTGTCCGGAGAGATCGCATTACTGTTTACTGTTACCATTGAAAAATCCATGGAAGAAAATGACCTCCACCTTTTGGAGGATCATCCCATACATTCCCAAATTCTTGCTTTTGAAGAATACCGGAGATAAGCAAGGATGAAAATAGCGGTAGAGGCCCGGCACCAAAACCCTACGTAGCGGCATAGCAGTGTGATTTGAAAAAATGTCAAAAAAATCGTAGAAAATCTAGAATATTGGAAAATAAGAGAAAATGTTTTTTTTTTTTTTTTCAAAAGTAACTAAGATAAGGGGGTGTAGCAGTCCCCTCATTGTATAAGGTCCTGTATCGCTGTATAAATAGAAAAAAATAGTAATGATCATTTTTTTCACATGTATTCTTGTTGCTTAGTTATGCTAACTTAAAACTAATTAAAGGCTCATAAAAAAAATTTAAAAATATACATGTCATGAAGTCAAGACTTAAGACTTAAGAGTACCTAGAGAAAACAATACCTCTACCAAAGGGAGTGTCTAATAGGATGTACCTAGAGAAGAACTCTCTGCATCGACTGTAATTTGGTGAAATTATGTGCTTTTGGTGTTCTTTTAAAAATAAAGGGGTAGAAGAGTTGCGTAGAAATGTTATTTGGAGACAAAAAGAAAAGAAACAAGTCTTATTATCCATTTTAGATAGTTTTGGAAAGTAGGAATCTGTCTCACTCAGTAGCAGGCGTAGCGGTCACTACAGATGTGAACGGAGTTAAATGTCATCTTTACCGCTACGCCCGATATAGCATAGCAGCCACTATTTTGATCCATGGAGATTAGGATTCTTGTACATCTGCACAATTAATCTCATTCCAGAGATCAAGTGTGACTAGTGACTCTGAGTCAGGTTACCGTTTCTGTTAATAGTTAATACCATCACGAAATACAAGTATATTGGCTCCCCCTTTTGGAGGATCCTCCCTACACAGCAACATGATACCATCCAAGACAAAAAGTAAAAAAAAAAAAAAAAAACACTAGTGTTGGTCACTTTTGTTTCAGTTATCAGGGCCCTTCTCATGTGGCATACACATGAGATCCGAATCATTCATCTATAGTAATCCAAATGGATGGGCACACTTATAGTCACAGTAACTTTGATGATTCTACAAGTCAGCAATAGAATATTTTGCAAAAGATGCTCACTGGGACTTGGATTGCCTTTAAATAATTTCTTCATTTTCTTCTCCAAAAACCCCACTTAACTGGTTTCATTTTTAGGCTGTGGCCCAAGTGGTGCAGCCAATTAATGGATAGAGAGCTTGGATCTCACATTTTCCATGTAAAAGTGAGGAAAACATGACAAACATTGAGTATTTTCCCATCTTATCACTTCCAGCAATTACAACGCCACACAATCCATGTACTCAGTAGGTCAAATAAGAAATAGTTCTAAGTGCAGCTCTAAGAAAATTGCTGAAGGTTCTTATGAAAGGACGAAACACTCTCGTGGACAACAGTCAAGCCAAAACTAATCTATCCAATCAACATAAGCTCCAGGCAGGAAGGTTGAGACATCAATTTCTGTACTCTTGGTAGCCACAAACACAGTATCTTTGCCGATGTGCATAATACAGAGTCAAATAAAGTAGATATTTAGTACCTCATATATTCAATATACCTCAAGTATCGATGTATCATATCTCTTGAGCAATCGATTTCTGAGATGGATCATGGATTAAAAGTTAATAACAATGAAGATGCAAAAAAGTTACTACACTTGGCTACTGGCAATCTGTACTGCTGGATTCAGCATTCAGCAACCAGCAACACCGATCTTTCTTTTTGCACAATGTATGCTTTATAGCATAAACTCCACAATCAGCAACACTGCTGAACTAACTTGTAACTCCATTACATAAATTGCATAATAAAAAACAGTGCTGATTTAAACTGCACCTTAGTATGCTCCACAACATATCTGTAGGGCTAGAATGCTATACAACATTCCCAATTAGTTGGATTCATATCATGCCAAATAATTGTGGGGTGTTCATAAAGTTTTCTTCCCCTGATTTAAATTTTCAACAACCCCTAAACCCTTGATTTAATGAGAGCCTGTGCTGCTTAGTCTCTGATCCATTTTGCTGGATGATCTATCTTGACCATAGTAGTCAATTCCGTTCCAATTGCCATTCCGGTTTGACCCTGTAGTGGAACGTTTCAGCATTCCAGTCAATTCCGGTATTCCATTCCGGAAAAGACCTGATTGAAAAATGAAAAAATAAAATAAAATAATACCTAAAATTGAAAAAAAAAATAATTGAATACTAAAAATGCATACTTACATCACTTAAATTAAACTACACTCTACAATTAACCATCTTTTTAGTTTTCACTGCATACGAATGAAAGTTTCAAAACCTTGGCCAAAATGGGGCAGAATTGGAACCGGAATTGGGCCCAAAACATCCGGCATGACCGGAATTGGGACTGGAAACTTTTAGGGGGGGATTCCGTTCAGCCCAAGGCCAATTCCGAATCGTTCCGGCACGAACGGAATGGAATTGACAACAATGATCTTGACTAGATGGGCACTACAACATTGTTGTTTTGATTAACAACCATGTCTATGGCTTGGAAAGCCCAAAACGATGGCTAGGTGATGCAGGCCAGACCAACGAGTCAACCAGTCCATTGGGCCCAGTCCAAAGGCCCAAAAGGACATCTATTTAATTAGAGAATTTAATTACTTAGGAGTCTTATTTTGAGAGTTGTGATTTATTTAGAAGTCATTAAAATTAGGAGTTTTATTTGATTTGGATTGTTAAGCAAGTCTAATGATGATCAAGTTTCCTTTATTGTTTAGGAAAGTCCTCTACTAGTAAATGGGGTGTCCAACCCTTCCTATAAATATGTAATCTCTTCATTGGTAGAGTCAATCTCAATTATTCAATAAATGCTTGTTTGTTATGGTTATTAGTGGAGTTCTTCTCTGGCTTGAGAATGCTCAGTTGTTGAATCCCTCGAGATTCAGCCAAGTCTCTTTTGAGCTTCGTCCATCTCAAAACCCACCATGGATTCAACCAAAATCATCTTGGAATTGGTCTATTTTCTCATTCATGGATCCAAGGCCGCGTCACTAGGTAGGCCCAAAACCCACATGATACTGCTGTTCTAGCTAAAAAGGCATTGTGGCACTCATCAAAGCTTCCTACAGAGTTCAACGGTGAATGGAACAACAGTCAGAGAACCCTGCAAAGGTTTATGGAGATACCTATAACCTTCGCCTCCAAGTGACAAAGCTAGAGAAGCCCTAAAATCCCTTGCCCAGATGAGACAAATAGGTCTATGGGTTGCGAACAAATTGCTTGGCATGAACGGATCAATGTGCAAGTTGTATGAGATGAATAACTCCAATTCACAGGTCTCCCACATAACTTAGAACATTGCTTATGCCAAACGAGAGGGCTTGCAAGATCTGCCAAGTTGAAAAGGGTCTAAAAACTGTTACAGATTATTTGGTCAACGAGATCGTAGGAGCCAAAGGTCGCAGGAGGTTTGCAACTCGCTTGAAAACCGTTGTAGAGGATTGCAAAGCAAAGGGTTGTGCGACTAGATTCTGAGAATCAGAGGTTCCTGGAAGTTGTTTAGCCTACAGAGGACTATGAACTTCAAGAGGGCCAAAGCCTCATTCATTTGCAGGGATGAACACATAATGGTTTGAAGAGAGAGAGAGAGAGAGAGAGAGAGAGAGAGAGAGAGGACCATGGAACTAGAAACGATTGCAGGTATCCCTCAAAATTATTGATGTCCAGTGGAATGAGTAGTTGCACCATCCACTGCATGCAGCAGGTAATATAATTCATCAACTATTAAGAAATGATTTTATGATACTCTAAACTCATGTAGTTATGCACATTCTTCAAATTTCAAAGTACAATAATTCTTAAACCCCCAATTCTATTATCGCAATGTACAAAATCATACCTCTACAATTGAAATGAGTATGTGAGTAGGTTTGAGAGAGGATTTGAAAATATTTTGAACGAACGATGATCAAATTCACACTGTACAAGAAGTGAGTTAAAGATCTTTTTTTATCTTTTAAATATATTTGAGATAAGTTACACATGTTGATTTTTTTTTATATAAGTTACACATGTCAGTACAGCAAACTCATTTATTTTTCTGATTTCCACATTGTAGATTTCTATTTATAACCTTATACACACAAGAAGGGGACTTTTGCGGACCCTCTTGCACAACAGTCAATTGGAAAATTTTCACCTGGTATGAATAACTTAGACACGTACTAGTCTTAATTTTCTGCAGGAGTGCGGGTTTCTAATTTTCTTTGTTTATTTTTTGCATTTTAGCTAATTGGTAGCAAAATTTTGGAGAGAGTGCTCCGCATCCAAGGATAGAAAAAGGATAGTTGTTGTTCGTGTCCTTAGTCAAACTACATCTTCCTCAAATTGTGAAAGATATTGGAGAACTTTTTCCTTGACCTACAACAAGCCTAGGAATCAGCTAACCATGCAAAAGCTCAACAAACTGGTGTACTACCACTAAAATGTAAAGCTGAGAAATAGATCTAGAGAGAGAAGGCAAAGGGAGGATCATAGTTATTGTCCTATAAATCTGGATCATATCTTTAGAGAGGACTATCCCTTACTTCCATGGATAGCCGATGTAAACGATCCATTGCTAGATTCAAATCCGGTGCTTTAGCAAGAAATAAATCAGTTGATAGATGAAGATATGACCAAAGGAGAAGGTGGGCCATCTGAAGGAACACGTGCAAGATCTAGAGGGAAGGAACCAACTCAAACTGTGTTGATGCAGGACAGTAATGCCCGCATCATGTGTCTTCTAACAAAAGTAGTTTGATCCTCTCTTTGAGTAGTCATGATCCATTTGAAGGAGAGGAGGACAATAGGGCAGGTG
Organism: Camphora micrantha; assembly: GCA_003546025.1. NCBI lineage: Eukaryota > Viridiplantae > Streptophyta > Magnoliopsida > Laurales > Lauraceae > Camphora > Camphora micrantha. Next base: position 12,322,995 of record QPKB01000007.1, read on the forward strand.
GTGTTGGAAATAGGTCAGCCTCGTGGACAGATTTTCAAAACTTTTGACCCACTTGACTCAGGGATCAAGTAACCATAAAGCCGCAAACCACATCTAGGATGCAATCCCTCCGTTTCATCAATCATGTACAGCAATAAAAACAAGCAACACCATGCAACAAAATAATCCACAACTAATAGAGAAGCAGATTATACCTTTGGAGCCCGGTAGTGCTCTAATGGAGAAGAAGACTTGCTAGTTGAAGAAACTCTTTCTTTGTAAGCAATTTCGGATCTCCTAGACCTCTTAGTTTTCCACGCTATAACCCGTATCAGATCTCTTTTCTCAAGAAGACTGGTGGAAACTTCAAGAGAAAACCCTTCAAAAAACTCAAGGAGCTAGAAGAGAACTAGAAGAGTATGAAAGAAGTGCAACTCTTGCACAAAGGGGGGCTGGACATGAATTCCAAGAGAGAGTGTGGACGTCCCAGCCGCTTGCTCTCCTTTCATAGCTTTTAAGCAACTCCTCTTCTTACTAATTAACTAGAAGTCCTACTTCCTTAATAATCAGCAACTTTCTCCTTTCTAATTGCTATAGAAGTCTCACTTCCACAACAATTAGTAAGTTAACTATTACCACTATTAGAAGTCCTACTTCAAATAGAAATAGTAACTTTCTAATTCCTTCCTTTTAGAGTTCAAGTAAGATTAGTATCTTAATAACTTGGGCTCGCGTGGGGACCACCGGGGATTCCATAGAAAGCTGGCTCTAACTGGGACACCGCGACCCCACATCTCATGTGCAATCCGGGCCCACAGTTAATTGCAAATAACACCACTATATAAATGCAATTGCACTCCAGTCTTATGAATAAATTACAATGAAGACCCTAAACTTACAGATTACCACAAGTAGGCCCCTCTATCAATATCCATGGATTAATTGGACTAAAACTGTCCCACCAATTTAAATCCACATCTTATTATCCTTGAGCCCTAATTAATCACAGTGGTCATCAGTACCATCCAATTAACTCTTAATCAAAATGGGTGCGCACTTACTAATGACAAATTCATTAATTGGCACAAGGGAATAATATAGATAGATTCCATCTTGACCATTGAATGTTCCCACAGTCCTACTACCACCTACCCAAGACACCGAGGTGTTGACCTACAGTTGGACTCACTCATTGGAGACTAAAAGCAAATGAATAGATAGAAACTTGAGTTCATTAATGTCTCAGGATTGAGAGCCTATTACTAGGAAATTATGAGAGCAAACCTTAAACTCGAGACAGTATTCCATAAGGTGCTTCTCATGGTCCTTCAATACATCCAATGTACCAACACCATGATCAAGAATCTTACATTCTGATGATCGAGACAAATCACACTATCTCATAGTGATCAAAGTACCGCAACCTTATCAGATGAGATGCCCAGTCTCATCACCGGTTGTGAAGATATTTAAGTATAAGATTTGTAACACATGTCTCCTGTATATGGATCTCATTCATACACATATATCATATCTAATATACTAATGAGACCCAGTTCATCTCATGAACCATTATGTCATATGTATTGGTCATGTGCATTAAGTAATAAAAACATCATTCATCTCATGAAAGGAAAGCATGATATCATTGATAAATAAAGAAATTAATCAATTTATATCATCATCTGATGGAAGTATGACTTCTAGTTAATTAGTAAGAAGAGGAATTGCTTAAAAGCTATTAAAGGAGAGCAAGGGGCTGGGACGTCCACACTCTCTCTTGGAATTCACGCCCATCCCCCTTTTGTGCAAGAGTTGCACTTCTCTCATACTCTTCTAGTTCTCTTCTAGTTCCTTGAGTTTCTTGAAGGGTTTTCTCTTGAAGTTTCCACCAGTCTTCTTGAGAAAAGAGATCTGATACGGGTCATAACGTGGAAGACTAAGAGGTCTAGGAGATCCGAAGTTGCTTACAAAGAAAGTTTCTTCAACTAGCAAGTCTTCTTCTCCATTAGAGCACTACCGGACTCCAAAAGTATAATCTGCTTCTCTATTAGTTGTGGATTATTTTGTTGCATGGTGTTGCTTGTTTTTATTGCTGTACATGATTGATGAGACGGAGGGATTGCATCCTGAATGTGGTTTACAGCCTTATGGTTACTTGATCCCTGAGTCAAGTGGGTCAAAAGTTTTGAAAATCTGTCCACAAGCCCACCTATTTCCAACAGGTGGTACTAGTGAATGCTATCAACATGACGAAGGAGACACCGTTGTCGTAAAGGACGTACAGGAATTTCCAAAACCGTCCAGAATGGATCCAAGTCATGCTTATCAACGACATCGGTGTAGAGCATTGCCAGCTGGAGACACAAATGAGCAAGGAAATATGGCTGCAAATGTTGGAGTGGAACAAACAGCATCTTGGTTCCCTAGTTACCACAATCCACATTCAGGGCATTGCCCACAAGGACCATCACCATACTATGAATATGGTCAAGTACAACAAGAACTACAATTTCGGTGTCGAGATCATACTCATATGGTGACTATGGTCACTATGGACATACACCTCCTCCAAGTTCCTATAACTTCGTCGTGTTTCAGGATTCCTACACCCACCAATATCAATATGGTGGGAATATGCAACATGGTAGTGGCAGTGGCGCTCCCAATGACAATAACGTGGGGACGGGGACAGCGATGCTATATATCATAGCAAACATTCCCTATGGTATTAGAGGGATGCCATACCCAACTCTATACTCTTAAGTACATTGTTCTTTTTATGAAGTTATTAATTATTATGTCATTTGTTGTGTTGGACTGTTGGCTGTTGATTGCTAAACTCTTTAAAGTCTTAAGTATTGACTTGGTACATAGTTTATTTTGATGATACCCTATTGACTTGGTACATAGTTTATTTTGATGATACCCTCACGACATAACTTTTTATAACCATTTCATTAATTTCTAAGTTAGTATAAGTAATCAACATGAATACATGTGAAAAAATAGATCAATACTATTACTTTATAATCATACAACAATACAAGACCTCTAAGCAAAGAGAGGACCACTATGCCCCCTATCTTAGATACTATTGAAAAAAAAAATCAATCTTCAAGCATTTGTCAATATTCTGAATTTAAAAAAAAAAATTACAACTTTTTCAAAACACACCACTACTGCTACATATCATTTTGGCCACTGGCCGCTACGCCTGCCACAACCGCTATTTTGATCCTTATTTCTAGCGGCGTGATCATCATGGACATGACCAGGTCAAAATATATCCCTAACTGAGCAGCGCTTGGTAGGGCTTTTCAGCAAATGGGGCTATTAGATACTACAATAGTTGCTAGATATCCCTATGTATCAGGGATCAAATGTGGTTCAGATTAGCAGACATCATACTATGATAATGGGGGCCCAGTTAGTGTTTTCATCATAAGGGTTTACATAGACTATAGACTATTCTAAACTCTTTCAGGATTGTTTTGAGCGTCATTCTAAGCTTTTGTCAGGTGCCTGGAGTATGATCAATATTTATTATGCAAAAGTGGGAGTCCTAGGGCCAGTTTGGAAGCACAACAAAATACAAGATTTTTCTATTTTTAAGATAATCTTCTTATCCTCTTGCTTAGAGGTGTTTGCATAAGGCAAGAAAAAGAAAGGAATCTTTTTCTTTTTTCTACTAAAAACTCAAAGATTTCTTCCTTCACCCCACCCTTGTAGGAGAAAATGTCTAAGAATAAAATCTCTCATTTTACAGGCCCATCAAGCAACGATCAAGTACCTCTCCTTTGCTACTCTCTTGCCTCATATCTTCTTCTACCTCCTTTGTTCTCTCACGAGTCACGCCCTTCTCTTCGTCGAGCGACCTTTCCTTCTTCTCTGGCATCTTCTCCTCTCTCCATCACTCTCTCCCTATTCTCTTCTTCTCTCCCTCTTCTAGACCCTCATGTATTCTCCTCTCTTTGTCCATGTTCTCTTTGGTCCTATCTGCTTTCTCCCTCTCTACCTCACTTGCTTGCCCTTTCCTATTCTCTTTTCCTCCCTCTCTCAAACCCTTTCTTTCCCTCTCCACGTCTCCATCATCCTCTACCCTTTTTTTCTCTTTTCGTCGCAACCCATGGTTGAGTTGAGGAATTGGATTGTATTCATAGGGCTTATTTGTTCCGATGAAATTAAACTCCTAGGAGTTCATAGTAAAATGGTTTTCAACACATGATTATTGAAGAGATGAATGGTGAAGGAATAAGCAGGAGATGAGCCGAGGGTCTGTTTGGATGGAATTGATTCTAGGAATTCATTGCAATGCTACCACATCCAACTAACAAATCCCTTATTTTGAAAATACATGGCTTGTTTGTTTGGATGGAATTGGATTCCAAGGATTCAAATGGACAATTTTACCATGAATTCCTTATGAGAATTTAATAGAGCTTATTTGTTTATAAGAAATTGAATGCCCAGAAATTCAATTCAAAGGAACCTACCTTCTCATGAATTTCTATCTTGAAGAGTATAAAATGGTTTGTTTATTTGTATGAAATTGAATTCCGAGGAATTGAAGCAAACCTACTTCACTTGAATTCCTTACCCATTATATCCAACCAGTTTTAGATTTTTTTCCAAATTTTCCAACATATCGTTATTCTTGGGTTATTTTTAATGTTAACAATATTTTAAAAATATTGCGGTATTATTGATAAAATATTATTTAAGTTAAATTCAAAAGAAGTGGTAAATCCTTAATTTCATAATATATTATAATCTGCAGCATATGCCAAACAAATCAAATCAAAGTCCATTGAATTCACTAGGTGTTGCCAAACAAATATTATGATATTTTATTTCATACTATTTTATTTTGTAAGTATTTAAATCTGTAAATATTTTATTCCGCACGCATCCAAACGGGCCCTGAGCCAACTTTACAACTCCAATCTCCCATCTAAGGTGCCCATAGTGAGGTCCTGGGATCCACCTATATGACAGCTGTATTGGGTTTCAATCTACATTAATCGATTATATAATCCACCTTGTTTGCCCATAACAATAAACTAAATACTTAAATAAGCAATAAACCATGAGAAAATAAAAGAGCCATTACCTTTCTCCTAGAAATTGTCCGTGTCAATTGTGCAGAAACCCCGAAGTCTGCAACCTATAACAAATTGAAAAATAATAAAAATAAACAAAGAAAAGAAGCACAAGTATCCCAAAATGAGTATGCCTTCCTGTCTATCTAGTGGAATGTTTTGTTCCATAATGATTAATGATACTATACTTTGAATAGACAAAAATAGATTACCACACCTTGACATCTCCATTCTCTGTCAGCAATATATTTGCCGCTGCAAAAGATGTTAGAGAAAAAGTAATCAATATATTGAAAAGCCCAGAAGCATAGAAGGGACGTGCGCCAGAAAGAACACATGAAATAATTAACAATGGCATCATTTGACACCCCCCACCCTCCTCTCTGTTCCCCTACCACTGGAAAACACAATATAAATAAATAAGTGAGAGAAATTCGACCACAAAAAAATAAATAAATAAAAACATATCCCCACATGGTCATCTTTACAATCAATGTACCAAACATGTTAAAATAATTCATTGGGAAAATCATGCTGAGTAAAACAATGCAGTGCCCTGCCAAACAGCCACCTTGAAGATTTGGCTCCAACAAATAAGGTAGGACAATGAACTACCCCACTCAAAATTCGTTTTCAAAAATCGGTCGTAAGTTCTGCCATCATGCAGGACTCCTGTTGGAAAAAATTCTTCCGAGTAACATGGCAATAAAAAATAAAAATAAAAAAAAAGAGGAAAATTTTTCCCTTGTCCTGATTAAGTGCTGCCTGATTTGCTCCTCAATCCCCTTGAGAATCTGAACCAGCCTAGGTAGGCAGGCATGTCTCTAGGAGATGAATGACGACGTGAAACCTATGTCATGTTGAGCTCTTTGGTCGATTTGGATAGAAAGAAACGATAAGATGTTCTGGAACAAGACCAATTAGGTTTATGGCATGTTCGTTAGGGCTGAAAATAAAGCTTTATACCTTCAGGCTGGTTCCTAGTGACTATATTGGGATACTGACAACAATTTTGATATTTTTTGGAGGGAGTTTCTCTCATATCATAGAGCGCCATCATATAGGGTATAGTCACATTACTTTGTCACTGCCCAGCAGGTTTCACGAGACCCAAGAGGGCCACGACGATCACCAACGCAACTAATGCTCGTTGTTAATGGGGTAGGGGAAAAAATCCAGATTGAACTTCCTAAAAGTGCTGCTTAAGCATCATCCACCTGTTTCCCTGAACTGGAGGCCATCCTCACATGACCCACCACAGATAGGGGATTAAAATGAGAATTTTGGGAAATCTGCTCTTCTCAGAATTACCCTTTTCAAAATTAGGCTGGTTTCCATGAGAGAGCAAGTGGACCACATGATCGCAGTTCTTGGGGTTTCATTATACCGATCTCTTTGATTCTGGTTCTTTTATTCTAACAGAATCTCAGTAACCATTCTCAATACTTATACTGAAATTCACAATTCAAAGAGTATACAGTAAGTGACCTTTAATATCTCTGTGAATTTTCCCTTCATTGTGGAGATATTCAATCGCATGAAGCAAGTCACGCAAAATGGAAGCAATAGACATCTCATCCAGTGGAGGACCCGTTTGAAGCTGCAAAGGCACAAACAAGTTAGTGCTGAAAGAATTTTTGTTTTTGAATGGTATTGGTGCAGAAAGATTTACATTGAAAGCAATTAAACCTCACAAGTTTGCAATAAGTTGCTTAGATAATTCCCAACAGATTATTGGTGCAGAAAAATACCAATAGTTGGACTGCAAGTGGCAAACCCAACTGGCTCCAACATAAGTTCAACCCACAATAGGCTCGATTTGTGTAGAAGCACATAGTCCATGGCCATTATAATATTTTAAGCTAGAAAGTTTTGGATCCAACTTTGAATGTACTTTCTATTTTGACTAAAGGTTACTTTCAGTTTTTTACAACTGCTAACATACTCTCCCTCCACTTTCCACTCATATACTTCCCTCACTTATGGACTCCCATCTCCCCCGTTTCTAACATACATAGAATCCTACCTCTTAATGGATTCCCGTGATTAGCACAGGTTTTTGTGCTACACATAATTTATGGCAAAATAACAACACACTCGTGGTTTAAGTGGTGCTGGCACCTTCGTTTCACACACATGCCCAGCGACTGATCCCTAGTTCCTCAAGCTGAAGGATCACTCTTGGACCAGTAGCCCAATGTAGCAAAAATAAAAATAAAAAAAAATAATTATGACACAACAAATAAATGGGCTGTGCCTGGCCCAACTGTGGATTAAAAATGTGATCAGCTGGCCTCGCCCAACCTATACTAAAGGACTGAGCGAGGCCAGATTCATGCAGGCTGGAACAATGCGTAACTATTAGGCGCAATGACTAATATCGGTAGGGGCTTGGTCAAGCCTGGCATGGTTCATACAAAAAAAGGTTTGATCTGCAAAATGGTGTATCTGAATATTTCACAATTCCATTTGCCCATTAGGTCAATACTAATCCAGTCTGATTTTCAAATAGGATTTAGTTATTATACTTTATTTGTTACCCACAAGTCCTAATTATAAATCATGTTGAAAGTGTATCTGAAGTTTTGTAATAACAACTTCCTAAGAGGACATCATAGAAAAGGAGGTTCTGAGAAAAATTATAGAGATGGAACATGCATGCACACTCACAGATGCACATGCATTGGTTATGGCCCCAGGTGAGCCGCCTCATATAGTTATATGAGGAATGTCTTACACATTGATTGGTGGTGGCCCCAGGTGGGCCTCACAGTATCCCTCATGGAATCATGAGTAGCATCCCATAAGGAAAAGATTATGGGATATATATTCTCAACAACGCCCACTATACTTAAGTGAGACCACAATATAATCAATCCATGCCTTTCACGCACAACTACCATAAGTGAATTGGAATTGATCACAGCGTGACACGATTCAGGACAATCACCTTGAATTTGAACATGAAAACTGTAACTCAGATATATGGCCATCAAGGCAAATCAATAGACCTATTGCAATAGCTCATAACTGCCCTGTTAAACATGCCTTAGTACTATTTCACAACCATCCATTAAGGTAGCCTTCTCTTTTCCGTCTGCCAAACAAACTACCTTAGAACCCTGTTCAATTCTCTCTCTCTCTCTCTCTCTCTCTCTCTCTCTCTCTCTCTCTGAGTATTAATTTAGTAACTACAACAATAATCTAAAACTATTAACAATTATCCATAATTCAAAAGGTAAGCTGCACAATTAACACAAATAAATGAAATGCCATACTAACATACAAGGTCAGCGACAGATCCACCAGCCATATATTCCATTATTATCCATAATTTGGTTTGGTGCAGTTGGGAGCCATAGTATTCGGTGATATTTGGAGATCTGCATTGTGATAAAACTGAAATTTCCTGGGGACAAAAGAAAGGCGTAAAATAGCTATAGAAGTGTTAGGAGGAAAAATAAAAACCCGGAAAGAGAGAGAATGTTGATACAGGCATATAGCTGGTTCAAGGATTTAATACCTTCTGAATGTCTTCAATGTCATCCTCTCTACATATGGCCACAAACCAAAAGACCTATTAGAAGGATCTTAAAAATAAAGGTGGAATGCAAGAGTATAATGCTTAATGAAAATTTAACATGCATATGCCAAAAAAATTCACAGCTGTAATGCGATGGGCGGGTTTATAAATTCTAGTGATCAAATGGAGTACTGCACATTTTGACACACGTGTAGGTCTTTTCTGTAATTTTTACATCTCAGCGACTGTTTTGTAATCTTATAAAATACAGAGGGTTATACTATAAATACTAATTCCAGAAATACAAATATATGCCCCACTTCTGCTCTTCCAGTTTCTTCTCCCTTTAAAACCCTAGTTTTCTCCTCCATTTTTTCTTCCTTTCTTCTTTTCATCACATAAATTACGCATTTTCTTCAACTTGGTATTATAGCAACCATAATTAAGAAACGAAGTATCTAGAAGAGTACCAGAAGAGAGGAAGAGCCATTTAAAGAATTTCCACACTCCATAAGCTGCCATAGGACTATATCCATTTGTTTGGGACTTTTCTCAAGGGCAAGTGACATGCACAGTAATGTAAGTGCTGTTTGAGATTTTTTAAAGGAGTGTAAGAAAAAAAAAATTATATTCAAGTATACTTGGACTTTGGAACTCCGCTTATGTTGGGGTATCCTTGACATAGCCGGTCCCCAGCCCGGACAAAGGAGGAGGGTTGTGCGTTAGGTAGCCGACAGCCAGCACAATACTCAATCGGATTTCTTTATGGATTTGAGACCTAATGAAATTTTGTGGGGGCATCCCCTACTTAGCGACGCGCTGTATGGTTCGAGTACAGTGATAAGTGAGCAAGGACCGCTGCATCGGCGCCCGGGTGCAGTGCTAAATAGGCAAGGGTCCTCACACTTTATTGGACGAGTGTGGGGGGTAAGGAAGCTAGTCCAAAATAGTAGGCTGAGATTAGGTACTTGGAACATTGGGAGCCTAACTGGGAAACTTATGGAAGTGGTGGATACAATGGAAAGAAGACGAATCGCAATTGCTTGCTTGTAAGAGACAAGATGGGTGGGACAAAAAGCTAAAGAGATTGAGAGGACTGGGTATAAGTTATGGTATACGGGACTTAATAGATCGAGGAATGGGGTCAGCATAGTGGTAAGCAAGGACTTAAAGGAAGATATAGTTAATGTAAAGCGCTCTGGAGATGGGATTCTTGCAATTAAGTTAGTGTTAGGAGAAGAGATAGTGAACGTTATTAGTACTTATGCCCCCCAGGTGGGCTTAGGAGATGGACATAAGGAGAAGTTTTGGGAAGACTTGGAAGGAGTACTACTAGAGATACCCCAAAGCGAGATCGTCTTCATAGGAGGAGATTTGAAAGGTCATGTAGGACACGACGTAGATGGATATATAGGAGTACACGGGGGACATGGATACGGTAATAGAAATGAAGAATGGAAGGATATTTTGGAGTTTGCAGTGGCTTATGATCTCATGGTAACTAACACCTTTTTTAGGTAGAGAGAGAGGAGCATTTAGTGACTTATAAAAGTGGCTCCTCAAGGACACAGATTGAATTCTTCTTAACTAGGAAAAGAGACCGCTTGGCTTGTAAAGATTGCAAGGTTATACCGGGGGAGAGCTTGACTTCCCAACATAGGCTATTGATCATAGATGTGCAGCTACAAAGGTGGACTAGAAAAAAGAAGTTGTATAGATGCTCAAGGACTAAATGGTGGAACTTAAAAGGTGATAAGCAACTAGCATTAAGGGAAAGAGTACTAGAGGAAGACGTTTGGGCGGTAAATGAGAATGCAAATATTATGTGGGATAAGGTGGCAGAGTGGAAAGAAGTCTTAGGAGAATCCAAAGGGGGTGCTCCGGCACAGAAAGAGGCATGGTGGTGGAGCGAGGCCGTCTAAAACAAGATAAAAGTTAAAAGAGAGTGCTTTAAAACTTGGCAAAAGAATTGAAATGGGGCGAACTTGGAGAGGTATAAAGAAGCAAAAAGAGAAACCAAAAAGACAGTTAGTGAGGCCAAGGCAAAGGCATTTGAGGAGCTATATAGGCGACTTGACACTAAGGAAGGCGAAAGAGAGATATTCAAGCTTGCTAAAGCCAGAGATAGGCGGACCAAGGACTTAAACCAAGATAAATGCATTAAGGATGAGGATGAAAAAGTATTAGTAAAGGAAGAGGAGATAAAGGAGCGTTGGAAGAGCTACTTCTACAAGTTATTTAACGAAAGCAGTAGTAGTGACATACAATTGGGGCAACTTACTATTTCTAGGGAAGAAAGGAATCATATGTTCCATAGGAGAATCAGTAGGGAAGAAGTTAAAGAAGTATTTAAAAGGATGAAGAATGGGAAAGCAGTTGGGCCAGATGGTATCTCTATTGAGGTCTGGAGGTGCTTGGGGGATGATGGCATAAGTTGGTTGACAAAGCTTTTTAATGTAGTACTAAAGAGCAAGAAGATGCTTAATGCATGGAGGAAAAGTATTCTTATACCCATATACAAGAACAAAGGAGATATCCAGAACTGTGCGAACTACCGCGGGATTAAATTGATGAGCCATATGATGAGATTATGGGAGAGAGTTATTAAGAGAAGACTAAGAAGAACAACAAACGTTTCAGAGAATCAATTTGGTTTCATGCCTGGGAGATCAACCATAGAGGTTATCTTTCTCCTGAGAAGGTTAATGGAACAATATAGAGAAGGTCAAAGAGATTTACATATGGTGTTCATTGACTTGGAGAAGGCCTATGACCGGGTTCCTACGGAGATTCTATGGAGAGTACTGGAAAAGAAAAGAGTGTGTGTCGCATATATTGAGGTGATAAAGGATATGTATGATAGAGTCGTGACATCTATAAGAACGACTGGCGGAGAGACTAAAGAGTTTCCTATCACGATTGGTCTACACCAAGGCTCAGCGTTAAGCCCGTACTTGTTTGCCCTAGCTATGGATGAGATTACAAGACATATCCAGGATGAGGTGCCGTGGTGTATGCTATTTGCAGATGACATTGTTTTATTGGATGAGACGAGAGGAGTGAATGCTAAGCTAGAATTGTGGCGGAAAACGTTAGAGACTAAAGGGTTTAGGCTAAGTCGATGCAAGACGAAACATATGGAATGCAAGTTGAGTCAAAGTGGGACACCTGGTAACATAGACGTAAGTTTGGACATACAAAATATTGTAGAGAAAAAAAACTTTAGATACCTTGAATCTATGGTGCAACAGGATGGAGGGATTGATACTGATGTAAGTCACAGGATTCAGGCCGGGTGAACCAAATGGAGGAGTGCTTCGGGCGTCTTGTGTGATCGGAAAGTCCCCCTCAAGGTTAAAGGAAAGTATTATAAGGTGGCGGTACGCCCAGCGTTGTTATATGGATCAGAGTGTTGGGCAGTAAAGCATAATCATGTTAAGAAGATGGAAGTTGCGGAGATGAGAATGCTAAGATGGATATGCGAGATCACAAGGAGAGATAGAATTAGGAAGGAGGAGATTAGGGGCAAAGTAGGAATAGCACCGATTGAAGATAAAATGAAAGAAAATCAACTGAGATGGTTCGGCCATGTTAGAAGGCGTCCAACGGAGGTATCTGTTAAAAGGTGTGAAAGCATGGAGATTGCCAGGAGTAGGAGAGGGAGAGGGAGACCCAAGAGAAGTTGGAAAGAAACTACTAAACATGACCTTGCCTACATGGATCTAACGGAGGACCTGGCCCTAAACAGATTTGATTGGCATCATCAAATCCATATAGCCGACCCCACCTAGTAGGAAAAGGCTTGGTTTGGTTTGGTTTGGTTATACTTGGACTTTGAAATTTGGAGTGTGAGAAGAACGACTAAAAATTGTTGTGGGCAGATGACTCCTTTTCTGAAGTGCAAGTGGCATGCACAGTCATGTAAGTGCTGTTTGAGATTTTTTTAAAGGAGTTTTAAGAAAAAAAATTGTTAAATATTCAAGTATATTTGGACTTTGGAATTTGGAAGAACAACTCAAAATTGTTGCGGGCGGATGACTGTTAATCCTAACTACTGATTTGTGTATATTTGGTGTTGTTGTGAGGGTTTTTTTTTTTTTTTTTTTTTTTTTTTAATGGTAACTTGAATTAATCAAAAGCTTTATAGTATAAAAGGGCTACACTGAGAAGCGGATGGGGAGGACCCAGAAAAACAGCCACCACCCAAAAAAGAGGACCTACACAAAAAATGCAAAAGGCCTCAGACAAAAGGAAAAAGAGCCAGATCAAGGAAAAATGACTTCCCTCCAGTTGAAACAAAAGCTTTTTTTTGTGAAATTGATCTGGAGGAGTTAAATGGTAGTCCATCACAAACAGTGATTTATGTAATATTGAATAATGTCGATGAAGTTCAAATCAGGGAGAGGTAACCCTATTAGTGTAACCCGAGTTTCTGGAAAATTAATCCAAGTACTCAGATTACCATGAATTTGCTCATGGCAGAAATTACCAAGAGTGGTCCTATTCAGCAAGGATAGGAATTGGGAGATCCAAAAGACTTCGATGTAGAGAACGGCAAGTTGTAGAAATGCTGGATAAAAACCCTAAATACAGTGACCGGGAATCTGAGAACATATCAGTGTAAAAGTGGATTCTGAACTCAATGGAAGACGGAACAATTACTAGTTTTCATTACTGCCAACTGCTAAATATATATGGGACTCCATCTCTACCGCCTATGCACCCAAAATGACAGTAGATTTATCAAGTAAAGGAGATTCGGCACAGTTCAAACAGGGTGGTATATCTATGGGTGACTATAATGCCAACTTCAGGGGACTTCATGTGAAATCAATTTTTATCATCCCAGGCACCCTTCTTGTGGAAAGGAATGAGAACAAGAATTAGAGGCCAAGCATATTTTCAAGTTATCCAAAGTATGAAACTGTCTGCCCAGATCCTAAGTCAAGATACTCTTCCACCTCTAGGGACAGTGTTCTCTCTATTACAAAGTGAGCAAAGAAGAAGGCCGGTAATGCTGGGAACCAAATCTCATTCAGTTTCTGAAAACAGATGTGCATTAGGTAGTTCAATTGATAATGGAGTTTGTAGAGATCGAAACTGTGGCTGCGGTCGTGGTCATGGTGGACAGAGTCATGGTGCAACATTTAATAATGAAAATGATAAACTTTATTGTACTCACTGTTGCAAGGACCCGCACCCACTTATGACCTGTTTTAATTAAAATAAGAAAATAATATGATTGTACGCCTGCATTGTATTCTGCGTGTCTGATTTCGTGCATTCATGCAACCATTCAATCATTCCATGCATTTCATGAATTTCTAAACCGACTGGGTGGGAAACACCTTGTCACTGATTTTATCAGCGATAATCAAATCGGAAAGCCCACGTCGCCGTTTTGAGCAGCATCAAACATGGAGCTTGACTCGTATTAGGAGGCCTTGTTTTAGGAAAAATGGGAGTATGCCTTGTCGTCGATCCAGTCGGCAGTAAAAACCGGTTAAGCCCACAGATCACAGATTAGGACTCTTTAAAAACAGAAAGTTAGACCCAGTATCGCGGATGTTGTTGGCGCCTGGCGGAGACCCCTATGTCAAACCTGTCGGCGGTAACCAGTTCTAGAGACGTTAATTGCAAATAATTGCTTCCTAATCGAGCTTAAAGCCTGTTAGCCAACCTGTAAGTAATGATACTGCCTTGTCCCTTTCTCATCCACAGCAACTAAGAACCCCTCTAAGCACTCATATTAACCACAAAACCCTTTTCTCACCATTCCCCATCATTCAAGCAACTAGAAGGAAGAAGGATCTATGCATTGCAGGCTTGGATCAGCAGTGAGTAGTAATTGTAGGACATGTGCTTCTCATTTTTCACTAAAACCTACCTTGACTTACATTTAAATGACCCAAGAACACCTCTACTTTCTAGTTTACTTGAATGCTTGAAGATCTGATCACTTGGTCCTTAACAAGAAACATGAGAATAAATCATTTTTATAGATGAATGTCTTTAAGGGTAAGAATAAAAAATGGATACCAGGATACCGAAATGTAAAAAATTGTCTATGCATCCAAATAAAATTTGGGTCGGGATTAGATCCGTGGGCTCAGTACATGAACTGATTACAATAAAATTTGTGTCGAAATTAAATTTTCTGTGTAAATCATCTTTTATCGGTGATTGTGAACAGCTGTTTATATTCATAAAGCTAATTGTTTTTCATGTAATTTTTTGTTTATTAAGGGTCTTTAATTTACCCAAATATCATTTAATGAGAAAAGAAGTGCGCAACGCACTTAGATACATTATCGATCAACCATGTTTGCCTAATGCCCCGCCCCCCTCTTCAGAAAAAAAAGGCTCCGCCACTGGTGATTAGTTCCCTAATTAAACATGCTTGTTCTAGGGTAACCTAGTGATTTAAAGGTTTGGTAGATCTTATCTTTGACTAGGAGATTGCATGCACTCTTTTTGTTCGAAGTTATGTATCCCGACTCATGTTACTCGTTAACGATACCCTAATGTCATCATGAGACCATTGAGATCTTGATTGTGGGGTCAGTCCTTGTTGACCGACTCTCCTGTTATGTGCATGTGTACTTGCTTGTATACCTACCTGTCATAATATGTCTCTTGTTTATTGACTCACTTGTGTCATAAGGAACTTTGCCCATCAAGTGGGTCAATGAGCATTGATTGAGGACGCTCGAGTAGTGTAAGACCATCCTGTTTATGTATGTGAGTTGGTATGCGGGTAATGCCATAGGACATACTCAGCCAGGGTTTTATCTGGTCTTCCTGATTGCTCCTGATTTGCCTGACATGATATGATTATTGTTTGCGTAACCAGTATCAGTGAGTGCATGGTATCAGTGAGTGCAAGACTGTCAATACAAATCCTTGGAGCAACGATTTTCCTGCCGAGCTATTGTGGGCTTCCCAAGACCTGCGCTACAGGGGTGATAATACTGCTTAGAACGCTCCCTACGGCCTGTACCACAGAGGTGATAATACTGTGCAGTAAGCCCCTCACAGCCCTATGCAGGGGTGATAATTTTGCATGTGCCTTTCCTGAATTTCCTGAGTTTCTTGTTTTGATTGTATGATACTTGATCTTGTTTTGTTTTGATGAGCTTCCATTGCAATGATTGAACTCCGTCGGTTATGTTCTGCACGATTTATGCTTCATGTATTCTTGCATGCCTTGATCTTGACCATTTGAATGCTTGATTGTATTTCATATGTTTTATGTGTGTAGACTGATTACTTGTTGAGCATTACCTCATTAGACTTTAATTAATTGTTTCAGATACCAGGGTAGACTGCTGAACCTGGAAACTCAACATAAGCGCGACAAACCTAATTTCAAGTCTTGCTTCAATCTAGTTTAGTTTGATTTCAGCTATTCAATAATGTCATAAGACTTCGGTCATTTTAATCCAGTTTTGTTTAGTCTTTGATTTGATTAATTAAATGGATTAGTTAAAGCTCTGTTTATCATGAATGGAATTTCCACTGCGATAATATGAATGTATGTATGAAAGAAAAATATCATGGCAAGTAATTCGAGAATCTCAGATTTTGGGTTATGACAACTATAGCCAAAATCAGCACACACATGAGACATAATGGGGCATAGCAGATCAACATGCTCAAAATAATATTATATCCTAATTTTATAATAAGAGGGATGTCTTGCTGACAAAGTATCCTCTTTCGTCCTCAAGCTTCCCATAGAATCTTCATTGTAAAAGTTAGCTAAAATATTCTCTCAACCTTTCTTTAATATCATTTTCCTTCTCTAAAACCTTTTTAGCATTGTTCTTTATACATCTGACATAATCTAAGTCCCTACTTTTCCTTTCCCTCATTCTAGGAAGTTTGAAAATCTCTCTCCTTCTCTTGTTCCCAACTTATAGTATGGGTCATCATCAAAGACTTTGCATCACTTATTACTTTCTTAACTTTTTCTTTGTCTTCTTATACATTTCATAATTTTTGTATTTCTTGTCCCCTGCCAAACTTTGTAGCAACGTCTTCCTCTCGCACAGTTTCTTGAACCTATATGCTCCACCACCAGTTTTCTTTATTAGAGTGTCTATTCCCTTTTGACTCTCCAAGCACCTCTTTTCTAACCTTCTAAGATAGTTAGTTATTTGGTCACATATCACCATAGTTTTTCCATCCAAATTTCATTCTCCACCCTTGTTATGCTTAAATGTCATTGCCATTTTCCCTTTCAAATTTCCCATCTTATTTTAGGGCACCTTTTATTAACTAGCCCTCTATTTCGACTTTTAATGCAAGCATTTAAAAGTTAAAACTACTATCCTATGTTGTATGGTCAAACTCTCTCTAAGAATAACCTTACAGTCTAGTATTGTTCTTTCTTGTGCAGTAGAGTTTGTAGGCATTGGTGAGATCCTTAGCTTTATCACATATGACATATCCAGTTTGTTTCCTGCAGACAGGCTGCATTAACTCTTCTTCTTTACATTGTATCCACCAGCGCCATACTCTTGCCTATCAAAGTTCCTATATTTCAAGTAGTAAGTCGAATCCTCCTCTACTTCTGGACCAACTACTTTACCCGCACTTATTCATATTGGTACAAGAACCCTTGCCTACATTTCATTGCAATCAAGAGCCACTACAGTCCATCGCTACAGCGCAGAACACCCTAACATGATCACAGAACATTGTTCTCTCAGAATCCATCTTGAAGCTATGTCACAAGTTTTATGCCTGCTGTCAAACTACCTGATGCAACCCTTGCTTATCAGGGCTTAGGACCCGAATGCAACCCTTGCTTATCAGGGCTTAGGACCCGAAGTCACGCTAACTGGTGGAGTTGAAGGGCACGGGTACTTCTTTTGTCAAAAACAGTATATGGAAAAACAAAAGAAAGGAAGAAAAACTTAAGCAAGAGCAGTTCAGGAACAATTTTAGAGTTCAGATTTGATGTGATCACTGAATACATGTATCCACATATCTTATGCAGATGACACACGGTAACAGTTGTTATGACAAATGCCAACAGGAACATATTACAGTGAACTAATAAGCCTGATACTTCTGCAGTTGTGCCCTTGAACTGCATCTGCATCTCCAACAACTTAAAAATCTGCTAAGAGTTCCTTCCACATGTACCTTAGGTATGGGATATGATCAGAGATTTCAGCAGAACACCAAAAGGAAGTTCATTAAGATTGCCAAATAGCCCCATTGAGTTAACTCATCTCAAGTCCCAGTTAATTTACAATTGAATATACAACTGGTTAGAGAATTTAAGCAAATATTTACCACCCATATAGCAAGAAGGGTAACTGCATATAGAATATCGATTAGCATCTTAGACTCCACAAAGCTGATGCTCACCAAAGCAGAGAAGTATTTATCTTCATATTGATAACTGATAATAAACGCGTGATTCCGAAAGAAACCAAACATTATAAAAACAGCAACAGTATAAGAAAAGAAAATAGAAACATTTTTAGGCATACTTACGCTTCTTCTAAATCAATAACTTTTATGGCTACATCTTTGTTGAGCTCCTTGTCAAACCTGCAGTGCAAGAATGAATAAAAATCCCCATTGTTCATGAGAGAAAGTAAAAGAGTAATAATCCATTGTTGTTGATGAGGATGATGATGATGACTTTTTTTTATTTTTTATTCAATTTTTCATCTACATTAAGAAATGTAGAAAATATCCTACAATTCACGATTGGACTCGATTCAACCCCCAAAACAAATATTGCGATTTGACAACCATGGTTGTATGGTACCTAAATTAAAAAAAATAAACCAGCATGTCATGATACCACAAGATGCACTAGATTCTCTTGATATATGACATATGGGTATTTCTGTCCAATAAATATATATATATATATATATATATATATATATATATATACATACACACATACACACAAAGCACTCTACGGGTGATGTTTAATATTTATTTGTTTCATCACCGATTAAAAAGTTTAAGACTAATTTACACGTAAAATTCCCTTTTCAAAATTTATTCTATTATAAATTTTTTTATATCTATTCAAAATAAAACTTTGAAATGAAAACCCTAACATGGAACCGACTAAAGTGTTTCAATTTAACTCAAATCGAGATGAGGTCCAAAATGAAACTAACAATTATACTACATATATTTCTTATATCCCCAGGCCTGCGTTCTTTCATTTGGCAAGGCATGGAATGGGGTGGGAAAGGTGTTCCAGCAAGGAGTAGGGTTTAAAGACAGCATGAAATCAATGTAAGGTTTTGGTCAGCAAATTGCGTGGGGGGTGTTTTCTTCGAGACTCTTCAGTCTTCATAATGGTTTTCAACAAAGCAAGGTTGGTTAATGAATGCTATAAAGAATTGGGCAATCATGCATTGTGGAATGTGACCTTTAGACGAAAATTGAAATAAGTGGAGGAAAGGAAATTCACATCTCTCTTATCACTCTTATTTAAGGTTCTTTTCCTCAGGGATAATCCAGATGTTACGAAACCTTACCCATTCAGGACTTTTTTTTTTTTTTTGAAAGGTTACCCATTCAGGACACTCTCTATGTCTCTCTAGACGGCTTTGATTCCCAAACCCGGAGTTAGACCACCTTGCTCATAATGGAATGGGCTTGCACCTCCCTGAGCAGAAGCTTTCTACTGGTTAGCCACTACCATAAAATTAAAAAAAAAAAGACCTCCACAAGAGACAGTCTGAGGAGCGTCCTAATTGCTACCGATAGCTCTGACATTTGTTCCCTTTGTGAAGCTTCTCCATATTCCAACAATCATTTTGTTCATCAACTTCAGTTTCACTAACAGAGTTTGGGATCACTTTCTCTTCAAAGGAGGCATTGGGTGGTTTTATTTGGTTTCTTTGCGAGATCTTGTTCTCACTTGCGAAAGTGATCCATTTTCTTCAAGTAAATATGTCATTCAATGATTATTGATCTGTGTCATCCATTGGTCCATCCAGAAGGAAAGGAATAGAAGATCTTCTTTATGAAAAGTGGTTAGACGTAGGTACTAAGCGGTCGTTTGTCAATTTCGCATGTGATAGGAAAATGGTCCACATGAGTAAATGACTCACATGTGAATCATTTTCATATACAAATAGATCACATGTGAAACAGATTGTGTTGTTTGTCATTTTCACACATCTTCACATGTGAATTTGAGTCCATCCAATGGTTCACATGTCTTCCACTATTGTTCACAAATCGTTAAAAATTCATGATGAGTCAAGTGATGAAATTCTTACCAGTAGCCACTGTTAGCCTTCTAAAGAGGATCAATGGGTCAGATCGGAAAAGAGAGGCTCCTAGAAATAAAAAAAAATAGTTCAAACGGTTTGGAGTTTTCTCAAAATTTCTCACAATTCATGCTTGATCAACGGTTCAAGTCTGAGTTACAAGTCATTTTGGGCCTTATGAAGAGGTATAACAGTTCAGATCTTGATTTGGGGGACCACAAGACTCAATGATCTGAAAAACATGGACTGCCTTGTACAACTTGTGAAATGCAGTGTAGCAATATGGGATGCATCCAAAGGTTCTAAGTTTTTCTTAAGTTTCTAAAGATCCAAAACTGATCATGACCTGAAATTTCACACCATATCTGTGTTTGGCCTTTTAAAGAAGATTAACAGTTTGGATCATGAAAATGGGACCCACAGAAGTTCAGAAATATAGATCTAATGGTCTAAAGTTTTTCTTAAATTTCTCACAATCGATGATGATCCACCGGCTGAAATTTCTTACACTAGCCGTTTTTGACCATTTAAACATTATTAGTGGTTCAGATCATGATTTAGGTACCAACATAGATCATAAACTGAAAAAAACCCGGTGACTAGCATTTTAACATGTCTGTAGCAGCGCCTTTCCATGCGCTGCTGTGGTTTTGTTTCACACCTATATAGGTGATAAAAGTTTTGCCCAGTTTTTCACACCATTTTACCACCATTCTCTCACGTGATTTTCACACCAGATGTGTAAAAAAGCATAAACAAACATAAATGATGAGTAACAGTTACATATCCACTCCATTTACATATGTAAACGGGCAAAACAAACAACCCCTAATTGATTCCATAATCCACATGACAAGGGAGTGGAGTTTTAAGCCATAAAATTCATTGATTACAAGCTTAGAGATGCATGTAGTCATAGTTGTCAATTCTTCTTTTTTTATAATTTTTTTCTGGTAAAGAGTTGTTAATTCCATTACGACTGCCGTACTGCTTTGGCCCTAAATTGGAACATTTTGGCACTCGAGACATTCCAGCATTCCATTCCAAAAGTGATTGGAAAAGGGAAAAAATTAAAATTGAAAAAGAAAAGATTAAAGTGGTAGAAAGATTTATTTTTTTTAAAACACTTAAAAGTACATTTTATAACATGTAATGCAATAAATTCCAAATAGCTACTTCTCTACATCATATATGTCAATGTAAAATGCACCTGCGTCACAATTTTTTTTTAAATAAAAAAAATCAAACAACAAGCAATTAAGCACACATATAAGAATGAATAAAGAATATCAGCAAACATACCATCTCTAATGCCTGTTCATCTCTAAAGGGAGGGTCTAAAGATGAAAAATATAAAAAATTAAAGAAAAAGTCTTTTTCAGCCAAGGTGCAAAGGGCCATAACAGACCATAAGTAATGGACCAGAACTCTGGTTGGAATTTTCTAAGGGGGGCAGTGCTTCTATTTCAATACGCACTTTGGAGTGGGAAATTCTGGCCATTCCGACCAGAACATAATGAAATTGAAGACCATAGGTGTGGTGGAAAATTCAGATGCCCTTCTTCCATGAGGTTATGCTCACTCTCATTGGGTTCCTCCTCTACATTCATAAGTTTAACATTGGTGGGCCACTAGGGCTAACGGGTCCAGATAGTATTGGTGGAACTCTGTTTGACAATTCACAGAAGATCTTTCGCTCCTTTTCAGGATTTTTTTTGTGCATGTGACTCAAATGAGGCAGAATATTATCCATCAGGGAAGCCTTGAGATTTTTTGAGCAAGTTATTCAGGGACCTTTAATCATTAAAAGGTGGTTCAGCCAAAGAAATCAAATGGGTTGAGAACTTTTAGAAGGTCCGTGAAAATTCAATTTCATTATCAACGAGTTTCATGCCGTATCAAAGCAGCTAGATGTCACTTTCACGTAAAAGGGTCCAATGGAGTGTTGTACTAATTAGAAAAGGAGGTTTTGAGAAATCTTCCTTAGTATTGGAGTTTATCTCCCCCTTGTGTTTTTTTTCCCTCTTTAGCCTCTTCGCAACCCCCCCAAACTCACCCCCCACCCCAAGGAAATATAGCACTCCCATACCACCCAAGTGTTTTTTCAATAAATTAAAGCTGCTGCTAAAAAGAAAAAAGAAAAACATGATATAAGAAAGGGTTGCTAAGCTATGATGCCAAGATACAGCATAAATACAGCAGGGACATTCCATAGATATGGTACGGACACAGATTTTACACATAAAAAGTTAAGTATCATGTATGATATGACACGAGAAGTTGCCTATTTTGAAGTATCAGGGTATTATAGTTGCTAAGGTGTCCCATGAATGTAACAAGCAACAAAGTCTCAAGTGTGAAGTAAGAATTAAGGAATCCCACACCACGAAGGGCAAGCGAGAATTAAAAATGGTAAACCACAAAAATAAAGGAAGTCGTTTCACATATTTCCTCTAAGCACAGCATCGGTGTCGGAATCAAGCAAGTGCCTATCAAATTGGCCTCTTAGAATGTGGATACTTTGAAAAGGAAAAGTTGGAGTTGGTAGGAGGAAAAAAGAACTTGTGACAAGAGAGTAAGTAGAAATGGGAGGAGGCAAGGGACCTTCAAGAAGGATGTAAGCACTTTTATTCCAGCAAATACAATTCTAGAAATAAGGTAGGGTTCTTACTTCTTTCTTCTCTTCCTATATATTGCCCGCATTCAATTATATTTCCTTCATCCTGATAGTTGAATCAACTGAGAAAATCATGGCCCTTGAGCCTATTTTTGATTAACCAAAAGGCCTTATATACAGATGTAAACTCTTCCTTTAGAGGACATCTGAATATATATATATATATATATATATACTTTGATTTGAAGATTTTTTTTCAGTTTCCTCTTGGGGGTTCTTACAGGTCCTTAGTGAAGATTTCTTTCAGTTACCTGTTGCCTAAGATTGACCCATGATCAATCCTCCCTTCCCATGACCACATAACTCTACCCTCCCCCAACCCCCAGTTTCTCCTTCCCCATATTCTTCCACCACAGCTCATAATCATTATCTTGTTAACATATTTGAGGGAAGGAGATGGTAAAGTAGCATCTCATCATGCATGTTAAACTTCCATAGATTTCATCAATAATAACAAGTGAGCTAGACACTAATAGCAAGATTCCCAACCACTAGTTCCACACTCTCCATCCCTCAATTCACATTTGCCCACATTCCCCACTTTGTGCAAGCAAACTACTTTACACATCTTTATAGCAACAATTGCTCAACAAAAGCAAAAGAAGACTGAAATAGCAATGAAGGAAAAAATCAACAACTTTTTTGGTGAATCAGTCCATCATCAACATAGATCCCTAACAAAGAAAACAACACCCCAAACAAACAGAATCAAAAAAGCAGCACTGAATTATAAGCTCCAACATCCTTCCCCAAACCAACAAATGCAGAATGATGAATTTGTCCCTTACCCTTTAAATACATCGCCGAACGACCCTCGTCCAATCAACTCCAGATTACTGAACCGGGCTTCCATGGAAGCAACCAAGGCAGCCGCCGCAGCCTCAGCCATGGCGTCGTCGCGGATCGAGATTCTTCTAAACACGCGTCAGGATCTAAGGCGCTGGGGACGATATATCCTTTCGTTGTTCTCTTCAGCATCATCATAGGAAGGAATCGGCATCGTCAAATGAAGAAAAGCAAATTCATACTCTGAAACTGAAACTGAAACTTAAACCATCCATCCCCACTTTGTACGATTGCCAGATGTATGAGATATTGAGATCTGATCCGATAGAGAGCAGAGATGAATGTGTGTGTGGGATGATGTGAATTGGACTTTAAGGAATTGATGGTGGTGGATTTTGAGAAGCAGTGAACAGAGATTGTGATGAGGACAAGTGCATTTTTTTTTTTTTTTCAGAAGGTATGGGTGGTGATAGGATTTGGAGAGGAAACTGAAAAGGGAAGGAATTAAAGTGGGGTTTGGTGGTGAAGAGGACGGACGGATCTTTATCTACTGTAGAGCGGTTGCGGCAGCGAGGAGAGGAGGGAGAGGCACTTTTTTCTTTCTTTTCTCGACCAACAAGGGCTTGTTTTTTACAAGGAAATGTCGATGTATATCTGCCGATGCCAAAACTGAATACGTTACTGTATGGATCTGGAACTGGGTCCGTAATGGGAATCTAAATCCAGCTTCGGATGCAAACTCGTTTATGGATTAAAAATCGAGCTTCGGATACTAACTCGTTTATGGATTAGAAGTAATGGGAACCTAAATCGAGCTTCGGATGCTAACTCGTTTATGGATTAGAAGTAATGGGAACCTAAATCGAGCTTCGGATGCTAAACTCGTTTGTGGATTAGAAGTTAGAACTTAAGATATAGATTAAACTTTTGGATAATCAAACAATCGGATATCCATTTTGTCTTTCTAAGCGGGCCTGCCTTTCAAATCCATATTAAGAAGGGTGATAGTTAGTTAGAAGTGAAATGACAAGAGAGAATGTGGTTAAGGTCTCCAATCTTTATTATGTGATTTTGTTAAACATTACAAAAAGAAAATTTTAAGGGTAAAAGCCCCATAAAACCTTATACCTTTGATGAGGTCCCAGTAACACCGTATAGACGGGAGGGGCCCTCTTGATGCATTTTTGTTCCCGTCATTTAGCGATATGGTCGATATCGACCATTCTGTGGTGGTTGCTTTCGATTTGCTGAACCCAAATAAAAACTGGATTTTTCTCTCTTGATTGAGGTGGATGCGGCTAGGAGAGGGAGGATACGAATGAATGGAGCGCGGTGAGGATGGGATCGTCTTCGTGAAGAGGGAGGATCGCCATGGATGGAGAAGGAGAAAAAAAAACAAGACGATAGATAGAAATGTCGGCCACAGCTACTATGATTAGAGCTCTTATGGATTTGGGTACTCAAATTTACTCAAACGCCCTAAAAAAACTAGAGCCCTGCTACCTGTCCCGGGTTCTGGACCGAACCCGGGACAAATAGACTTTCTCAAAAAACTATCCCTCATGAAGCGTCAGTTTCCCCCTCTCTCTCTTCCCCTACTTCAAATTCCTCCCTTTGATGATGTTTGGATGTCTCATTTTTCATGAAATCAAGAGCTCATGTGGTTACGGTCTCCAATCTTGATTATGTAATTTTGTTAAACATTAAAAAATTTATGACTAAAACAGATCACTTTTTTTTTTTTTTTTTTTCCTTTTTTTTTCTTTTATCACTTGGGCTTGACATTGTATAGGTTTCGATTGGTGGACCTGGCACTGTCCCGTTTGCCTATACCTTTGTCATATTTGAGATGCACTATTTAATGGTTCTTTCAACCAGAACACAAAACCTACACATGGTCTATTGTTCCTTTATCATGCAAATGTAATGTTGGGTATGGATCACCTCGATTACTGTTGAGTTTGGTTGGAGATGGTATAGTATGTCTTTTAAGTGTTTGAGTTCAAATTTCTTGCCAAGAACAGCAAAAAAAAAGAGCTAGATATGAGTCTTTAACGTTGCATGCTAAAACTCGAAATCAACTTTTGATGGACAATTTTTTATGTTTGGTCTTATAGGTAGTAGACTTGATGCCTTATTGGAGGTGGAATGATATCCCAATTTTGAGCAAAATGATAATATAATATAAAAAAAGAATTCAGAACTGATTTTCGAGTTGGATCTGAGTCTGGAACAACAAACAGGTTCTTAGTTAGAACTAGAACCATCATTTAGAAAACGGCAAAAAGATAATAATACCTGAGGGGATTGATCTTTTCAAAAAAAAAAGAAGAAGGCTTGTTCTACTAAGAACTGTAACTAGCATTGTTACACTAGCAAGATGAGGTGGATCTACATGATGGAAGGTAAGAAGATCACAGGTTGGCCTTAGTTTTTAGTTTCTGGATCAATATGATTATGCATATGGAATCTGTAGCCTCGTTTAATATTTGTGGAGTTTAACATTAAAAGCCCCATTATGGGAACCATCAAGCCTAATCTGGTGGATGGTAGGCTCACTGCAGGCCCCCATTTAGGCCCCAGAGGCCTTACTAGAGTACACGATGCATGTTATGGGCCACCCAGAGCAGGCCAAAAGCCTAATCGTCTGGCCAATGTGGGCCAAATAACCAGCCCATAGGCTATTCACAGCTTTTATTTGCGAGTGCTACTATTGGCACACAAAATTTTTCTTTTCAAATACAAGGAATTTATTTATTTTTTTTATTACATTTTTACCCCTTCATGAAATGACCAAAATATCCATTATCCCATAAAAACTCAAAACTCATTCTCTTTTCACACACAACCTCATCTTCTTCTTCTCTCACCCATCTCACTCTCAACTTCTCACTCTCCACTTCCTCCATCTACTTTGGGCAACTCATATTCACTCACATTCTTCCATTTTCTTCTCCTAGGCAACTCATCTTCAGTCACATTCCTCTATTTTTTAATTTTTTTGTCGCCTGGAACGAGTTTACAGATTTTCGAAATGTACGGTCTTTCAGGGTCGAACAGATGACATATGTTCAGATATATAGTTCCGAACATATGCCATCTGTTCGGACCTATAGTTCCGAACATATGCCATCTGTTCGGACCTTTAAGACCGAACAGTGATATTTGACCTGAATGTCCGAATACTATTCTTTTGTTTGGACACTCAGGTCCGAACACATGCAATATGTTCCGTCACTCAAAGACCGAACAGAGTCGCTATTTCTGGGTTAAAACTCTTGCGATGATGGATAAAATGCAATCCAAATGCTTGAAAAAATACTAACATTGTTTATAAAAACTTACATTGAATGAGAATCTATCCCCATAACAAGTTTTCATGGAAAAAAAAGGTAATATAAGATGGAAAAAATGGTAAAGAAGAGATAGGGAAGAAAGATCTGATTTGTGTGTGGGAAGAAAAGGGGAAATGAAGGGGAAGGGTAGTTTAGGAAATTTTGGTGTGTGTGAAAAGAACTAATGCAATTTTTAATTTATAGGAATGTGTGTAGAGAGAATTTGTGTTTGAAAAGAAAATTTTTGTGTGCCAATAGCAGCACTCTTATTTGCTGTATGGAGGATTTGCACTCATACGCTCGAACACGCAAGTGGCACACCACTTCCGAACTGTTCGGGTCATGTCCTGCATTCTTATTTAACAGGATTGGTTCGTCCAAGTTAGTCACGAGCTAGGTTCAAGGTTCGAATGTAGTTAGTCTTTCCTTTCTTAGGGTTTAGTCTTTCCTTGCTTAGGGTTTAAGAAAAAAGTGTCATATGTAACACTAATAATTCTAAAGAGAGAGGAATAAACTATTTTTTTTTTCATAGACGTAGGCACACAACCGAATCAAATAAAATTTTGTTTTATCTGTTTCGTATGATTGCTTTTGTGTACACCATGAATATGCGACAATAGTAGGTTTTTTTTAGTTATTATATTTTTTTTTTTTTTTGTAGATACCCTCCTAGAGTTTCTAATATTTGTAAATAGGTCTATGTGGTTTCAGTATTTATAAATACGCCTCCGCTTTGGTATTTTAATACCTTTTACGTCACAAAATATATCTAAGTTGTCAGTATTGAGTAACCACCGTGAGTTGAATGATGAATTTTTATGAAAATGACAAGACAAGTTGGACCTCACATCCATTAAACACTAGTTTTTATTTATAAAAAGCTTTTTTGTATATACCTTTCTTGAAGTTTCTAAGATTTCTACATAAACCCCTGAGGCTCTAATATTCAGGTGCCTGACTTGGTATGGCCGAGGATTTTATAATTCAATTTGGGTTTAGGTCAGCTTTGTGTTAGGAACTTACCTGATATGTCACGCCCGTAACCCCCCTGTAGAAGGGCGTTAGGTCCAGCGAGCATCCGCCTACGTAGAGAGGGCAGGGGAAACTCTTAAGAACCAGGTATGTAGTGGTGCACAAGTCCCACATCGGAAACATGCTAGTCCAGATCTTGGGTATATATGTGTGACCGGGTCTTTAACTTCACATGAGGCCTTTTGGTGTGATGAGGCCTACCAAAAACAAAACCGTGAGGAATGTGGGCAAAAGTGGACAATATCATGTAGAGAGCAGGCCAGGTTTTTAATCGTCTAACGGATCAGTGACGGATTTCACCCTCAATCCACGAATTCAATCCGATTCGATCCATTAATATTAAATATAAATAAAAAAATTAAGGGGTCTAAATATATTTGTAATTTGTATTTTTTTGTGGATTGTTAGTTTGTATGCTGAAACTCTTTACAACATGTTTGATCTCTATCTTTAACATTAGATACATTAGATTCAATGAATTGAACGAATTAAATCGATCCGATCCGATCCGGTCCTCCATGGATCGAATCGAATCGATTTTTAACAACCACGGATTGGTGATGGATTCCAAATCCATCAATCTATTAGGATCAGATTAGATCGGATCGGATCGATTTCTAACAGCCACGGATTGTTGACAGATTCCGAATCCATCAATTCGTAGGTAATGGATTGGTGACGGATTTGGCCTAATCCATACTAATCCAATCCGTGTACACCCCTATTATGAACCTACCCAACTGAATTTTCAATTTAGGATGGGTGTCAAACTTTGAACTAGCTTATGGCCAGTTTGGCAACTCTACTAATAGAGTCAAGTGAAGTAAAGTTGATTTGGAAGAAAGAATAAAATATAAGTGGGTTATGATGGTATTTTATTTTAAGTTGTTTGTCATGGAATTTTTTTGACTTTTTGTATGGGAAAGTGCAGTTTCTTTGTATTTTAGTGGATAAAGGTGGTTGCTTTTTTAACTTTTTTTTTTTTTAAGATGGATGAAGTTTTGAATTAAATTACTTTTAATGTGACATCTTGTCTGAAAAATAGAGGCTTTACTTAACTTTTACTACGCTAATAAAGTGCCAAATTATGTTTTTGATAATTTTGGTTTGGCTCTGTGTTTTGGTTTCAATCATTCAAGGGAGGTTGATTTGTGTTATTATTGGCTGTAACTGTTTCAGTAAAATTAACTTAGATTATTACCGGAGTTATGTATTAGAAAAATCTTGGGTTTATAAACCCTCTCTGGAATCAATCCAATAATACTGTAAACATATAATCTAAAACAGTAGTGTAGTAAAATGGTACATGATTGTGCCATCTTCAAACTCTGATCCAACAGAAGGTTGGTCTTCAATGGGGAATCACAATTCTCTTGTGCTTTCTCCTTTCTTCTCTGGTAGATGGTGGCAGAGAATCTATCGTAGCCAAAAGAGTTACCCGGGTTGCCTTTTATAGGCCCTGAATCTCTCCTTCCATCAAGAAGAGAATAAATTGCTTTTAACCCTCAAATTAACATAGATGGCAGTTACAAAAGGAAAACTTAAAAAAAAAAGATAAATGAGAGATAACTGATCATTTTGAAAATGGTCATGTGGGCCACCATTATTCAGTCCAACATTCTCCCACTTGGTCCATATGACCACAAAACAGAATTTAAAATAAAATCGAAAAACTAAGTTCGAAAATGACTTTGACTGGTGATCACCATTTTTTAAAAATAACAATTGCCATCTCAACCTTTATGTCAATCTTTAATTTGTAATTAAGTCAGTTTGTCAATGAGAACTATGACGGTTACATGTCTTGAACGACTTACTTCCTTCCATAATTAATTCACTAACATTTTAACTTAACACAATCCTTAATAAGGGTAAAATAGGATGATTTTCATGGCAATCCTATTTATTGGGTACAATAATGCCATTTTTCTTTAATTTTCTCACTTTATACACTTCAATCACATGTGACAATAATTTCAATAAAGTAAGAAAATACGAAATCTTATTTCAGTGATAAATATGACAGTGTCTTTACATATCTTTAATAAGGCAATTCAATTAGGCCCATATTTCTAACATGTTCTTTGTAGTCCTTTGGCGCCAATGCCTTTGTTAAAGGATCTGCTATCATGAGGCTTGTCGGGATCCCAACGACAGACACTAACCGATCTCGTACCTTTTCTTTTAGTACAAGGAATTTAACTTCCAGAAATTTTGATTTACTGGAAACCTTGTCATTCTGACCAAATCTTCTTGCCGCGTCATTATCACCATAAATCTTTAAGGGCTCAGAAATGGTGTCCATAACACGTAGTCCTAAGATAAAATCACGCATCCATAGAGCATGACTTGTGGCTTCAAAGCATGCACGTATTCAGAATCAAATGTAGATGGAGTCACTAAAGTTTGTTTTGCACTTCTCCATGAAACTGCCCCGCCAGCTAACAGGAAGATGTATCCTAAAGTCGACTTTCTTGTATCGAGGCAACCAGCGAAGTCAGCATCAGAATAACCGACCACTTCTAAATGATCGGACCTTCTATAAGAGAGCATGTAATTTCTTGTGCCACTAAGGTATCGCAAAACTTTCTTAACTCCTACCCAATGTGCCATTCCTGGATCACTTTGATATCTACTAAGCATGCCAACTGCAAAACTGATATCGGGTCTAGTGCATGTTTGTGCATACATTAAACATCCGATTGCAGTTGCATAAGAACAAGTTTCCATTTGTTTTCTTTCAATTTCATTTATTGGACATTGTTCTTTACAAAAGCTGTCACCTTTTGTCATAGGTACATTTTGTGCCTTACACCCTTCCATGCGAAATCTCTTAAGTACATTTTTAATATAGGCTTCATGTGATAACCCAAGTGATCCTCGAGATCTATCTCGATAGATCTCGATTCCTATTACAAAAGTCGCTTCACCCATATCTTTCATATCAAAATTGTTCTTAAGATATTCCTTAGTTTCGTAAATCATTCCAAGATCATTACTAGCCAATAAAATGTCATCGACATATAGGACTAAAATCATATATCGGCTTCCACTAACCTTGAGATATAAACAATGATCAACGGTATTTTCCGTAAAACCATAAGATGTAATAATGTGATTGAACTTTAAATACTATTGTCTGGAAGCCTGTTTAAGACCATATATCGATTTCTTTAATTTACAAACTAGTTTATTTTCATTCTCTTTCACAAAACCTTCAGGTTGTTCCATATACACTTCTTCTTCTAGATCTCTATTTAAGAACACTGTTTTGACGTCCATTTGATGTAACTCTAAGTTGAAATGAGCTACAATTGCCATAACAATTTTAAATGAGTCCTTTTTAGACACCGGATAGTAGGTTTCATGATATTCTATACCTTCTCTCTGAGTAAAACCTTTAGCCACGAGTCGGGCTTTGAACCGTTCAACTTTCCCTTTGGAATCCCTTTTGGTCTTAAATACCCATTTATAACCAACGGCCTTGGAACCCTTGGGTAGTTCAACGATATCCCAAACTTCATTTGTGGCCATTGATTCTAACTCATCCTTCATGGCATCTAACCATTTATAGGAATTCTCATTTTCAATGGCTTCCTTAAACGTCTTAGGATCTTCTTTAATGCCAATATCAGATTCTTCCAAATACACTACATAGTCATCCGGAATAGCATGTTTTATCATTCGAGTTGACCTTCTCAATATCTCCGGATCAGATTCATTGATGCTATGTTGTGTATTTTGAAGTGGATCATTATTTTGTTCAAGGAATGACTCATTGATGGGATTTTGAAAATTTTGTGGTTGTTGTTCCTCTTGAAAATCATTAAGTGGAACAAGAACTCTACTATGTATAAGAGGTAACTCAAGTGGATCCCTTATTTCATTGTAAGTCAGAGTTCTATTATGATCACTCCCACTTTTCTCATGATCTTCTAAAAATTTGGCATTTCCAGATTCAACAATCCTAGTTGTATGGGTCGGACAATAAAACCTATACCCTTTAGACCTTTCCGGATAACCAATGAAATATCCACTGATTGTTTTAGAGTCTAATTTCCTTTCTTGTGAGTTAAAAATTCTTACTTCAGATGGACAACCCCAGACTCGAAAATGATTTAAGCTGGGTTTCCTACCGGTCCACAACTCGAAAGGAGTTTTGGGAACTGCTTTCGTAGGAACACGATTCAATATATACATTGCCATCTTTAGTGCCTCTCCCCACATTGAATCGGGTAAGTTGGTGTTACTAACCATACTCTGTACCATATCCATTAATGTTCTATTCCTTCTTTCGGCTACACCATTTTGTTGAGGTGTGCCCGGCATTGTATATTGTGCTACAATACCTTCCATTTCTAGAAATCTAGTAAATGGGCCCGGGTTACAACCCGATTCAGTATATCTACCATAATACTCACCACCTCTATCGGATCTCACTACTTTAATTTTCATGTCTAATTGCTTTTCTACTTCTGCCTTAAAAATCTTAAAGACTTTTAAAGCATCGGATTTTTCTTTAATCAAATAGACATAACCATATCGTGAAAAATCATCTATAAAAGTGATAAAGTATTCCTCTCCCGTAAAACATGGAACATGAATTTTACCACATATATCTATATGAATAATTTCTAAGGGTGCAGAACTTCTTGTAGCACTTTTCTTGTTTGTATTGGTTTGTTTTCCCTTTATACAATCAATACAAACACCATAATCAGTGAAATCAAGATTGGGCAATAAACCATCAGTCACCAATCTTTTTATTCTTTGTTCAGAGATATGCCCTAATCTTTTGTGCCACAGCCTTGATGAGTTCTCATTTAGTGGCCCTCTTTTCATGCCTATGTTCAAACCACAATTAATGTGAGGTGTGTGTAAAGTTTGTTCATATAGAGAATCTAACTTTAATCTATACAAACCATCACACATAAAACCATTCCCAATCAAAATATTATTTCTAAAAATATGCATAATGCCATGTCCAAAGTTGAAATTAAAACCATTACAATCAAGCCTGGAAACAAAAATCAAATTTCTAGAAATATCAGGAACCAAGAAAGTATTATCTAAATCCAAGACATGACCAGTGTCAAGCACCAGCCTATAAGTGCCTACAGCTTCAACCCTTGATTCCTTTTTATTCCCCATCGTAATGGTTTTCTCGCTATCATTTGGAGTCCGCCTTCAAAGGAATCCCTGCACACAATCAGATACATTAATGGTTGCTCCAGAGTCGACCCACCAAGAATTTGATGAGATATTAGCTAAGTTGGTTTCTTGACATACAAAAGATAGATTTGTACCTCTCTTTTCAAACCAACTTTTACGCTTTAGGCAATCCTTCTTAAAATGTCCATTTTTCCCACAGAAAAAACATTTCTTCTGTGCCCCTTTCGTTTTCTTGTTGGGCTTTCCTTCCTCAACATTTACTTTCTTTTTGCATTTTCCTTTTCCTTCGGACTTGTTTTGAGAAACATAATTAACTGTTAATTGTCTCTCAGCCTTAAGCCTCATTTCTTCTTGATCAGCTTTTGCGATTAACTCATTCAATGTCCACGGAGTTGAGCTCTGGTTGTAGGCTACTTTAAATGGGCCAAACTCGGGAGGAAGAGAATTGAAAATGAATTGCACCAAATATTTTTCAGACACGGGCATATCAACTTCTTTCAATTTAGAAGCGATATTTGTCATTGTAAATATGTGTTCTCTTACTCCCAACGTTCCATTATATTTTTAACTTGTAAGACGGCTAATCAAGGATGCACCTAAAGCTTTATCAGTTATTTGAAACTGACCTTTTATAACTTCTAGTAGGTCCTTAGCATTTTCCTTTGTTTCGATGGAACCTCTAATGGTCTTCGAAATGGAATTTGTAATAATTCTAATCACAACCTTGTTAGCCTTAATCCATCTATTATAGTTAGCTCTTTCATCAACTGAGCTCGTATCCGTGGGCATTGTTGGCTTAGGCTCATCCAAAGCCTTATCAAGGTCCAAGTAAGTAATGGCTAACAATAATATGTCCAACCATTCAATAAAATTTGATCCATCCAACATGGGTATATTCCCTAAAGTCGAAAGTGATGCCATGGAATTTGTAACTGAAGAAAAAATAAACAAGTAACAATAAGTTATGTGATGCTTTGAATTTAGCTACGCAATATACTTAAATTTAAAAGTGATATATACATCATTGTAAAGCCACCTTTGGGTTGAAAAAACAATATGTAAATATATTACTTTTCTTTGATTAATATGACCATGTCTATAATATGTGATGTGATTATATTGAATATAATCCTTTGGGTATAAATCAAATACAAGCAAAACACATTTATTAACCATGTTATATTCCAATTTCAAATTATGGACAATCGTACCTTTGGGCTTAATCGAACCATTTCCTTTATGAAATTGCAATTTTAAGTGTTGTCATATTCAAACAATAGAGTTTGAAATACCTCAACTCAATTTAAAGAATTAAATAATTGTCTATAATTGGGTCGCTTTGGCGGCTACCAAGTTAAGAAATTGTTAAATTCTATAAATTGATAACAACACTTAAGTGATAAAGTTAGTTCATTCTGTCATCAAGTGTGATGAACCAATCAATCTAAAATATTGGTCCATATGCACCATTATATAATTCCCAAATAACTTTATTATATCACATTTAAGTTGATTAAGCATCATTTCATAGATCAATGGTCAAAATTATCATTAATTGATCATTGATCAATACCAAATATCTTTAATAGATTCACCATAAGCATACATCCATCCAATCCAATAAATAAATAAATAACTCTAAATATTAAACCATAGTGAGCATATTTAAATATTAACAATTAAATAGAACTTTGATTATACTAAAAAAACAAAATTAGCAGCGGTGGTAGCAAAATGAGTTAATCATAATGTTAAAATAAAATATGCTCTAATTTAGAGTGATAAATCAGTCCATCAGATCTGTTCATGTGATAGATCACAATACCATCAATACATAGAAGAAAACGGATCGTCGATCCATGTCCAAATGTGTCTTTTATGATCAAAAAAAGATCTGGACCGTCTATTATTGACCAATCTGTTCAATTCTGAAATTAATCAATAAATTCATAATGTTATATATGGCCAACACTATCCATTTAACGGCTATGATCGGATTGAATAAACAATATATAAGAATAATTAGAATCAAACTTTAATGAAGAATCTAACTTGATCTTGGCCAATCAATCCCCAATAAAATTTTTTTTCAGAACTCAATTAGACCCTATTAACTTCTGATAGAATGATTTGATGGTAAAAAAAATATTATCAGAATAATCAGAACCATCGATCATTCTATAATTTTCAATTTTATAGTTCAGGGTTAAGTTCTGAACTTTGATTTGGGTCACTTTTGTGGCTTATTTTGGTCAATTGAATGTACAAATATGTACCGTCTAATAAGTGGGTCCAACTAGAAAAATTTCTCCAAAACTGAAATGGGCTTAGTGGGTCGTTAACGGGTCAGGCCCAAACCACAATTGGCCCATAAACTGACCCAGACCAGAAACTGACCCAGCCCATAAAAGTCAAGAATGGCAGGCCAGGTCAGGTTGGGCCGAACCAGAACCTGACCCGGCCCATCCAGCTAGAATAGCCAGGCTGGGCCAACCCGACCTGCCTGGCCCGGCCCAATCACCCATAAAGAGTAAATAATAGTAAACCCGTGCACTGTCTTGTGCACAGGACGCGCACAGGACATGCGCAGGTTTTTTTTTTTTTTTTTATAAATCTTTAATAAAAAAAAATTCATTATAAAAGAAAAAATAAGTAAAGAGAATTACAATCATCTCTGTTACCTTTTCTTACACCCATCACATTATCAAGCTACTGGCATGTTTGCTCTTATGTAATTCTTAAATAAAAGAAATTTAAATGACAGAAAATAAATCTTTTCTTCCCATCTCTTTCAGATTGGGTTGGGCACTGTAATCCTCATTTTCTGAGGCTGTTATTATCCAATAAATTGAATAACCTTTATCAAATACCCAAAATTTCTTTCCTCTAGGTATTTGGGTTTTTTACTCCGGAAGAATCCAGAAAGCCCCATGAAAAAAAATAATAATAATATATCATTGGATTGAAACCAATAACCTGGCTCTGATACCAAATGTTAGAAAAATCTTGGGTTTATAAACCCTCTCTGGAATCAATCCAATAATACTGTAAACATATAATCTAAACCAATAGTGTAGTAAAATGGTACCTGATTGTGCCATCTTCAAACTCTGATCCAACAGAAGGTTGGTCTTCAATGGGGAATCACAACTCTCTTGTGTTTTCTCCTTTCTTCTCCGGTAAATGATGGTTGCAGAGAATCTATCGTAACCAAGAGAGTTACCCGGGTTGCCTTTTATAGACCCTGAATCTCTCCTTCCATCAAGAAGAGAATAAATTGCTTTTAACCCTTAAATTAACATAGATGACAATTACAAAAGGAAAACTTAAAAACAAAGATAAATGAGAGATAACTGATCATTTTGAAAATGGTCATGTGGGCCACCATTATTCAGTCCAACATTATGATGTCGGCTTTGGTTTAAATACTTTTGGGGGTCAGCAGGGTGGATTGTTGTGAGCCAGATTGACCAAGGCGATTATCAGGTATTGCAGCTTTGTTGGGCTGATTTCAAGTATCGTTAGTTCTTTTGATTTTCTTCTCATGCTCGATATATAATTGGAGCTAGAACTCCCTGATCTTCAATCTCTTGCTTGGGCCTGGTGAGTCGATTATAGAGTTCTTCTAAAGATCCTCTATTCTGCGCTTCTGATTAGAGTTCTCCTTGATGACTTGATATTTGAGACTTGAGAGCACCATTCATACTGACTGATGACTCTTTCCTTTGTACACCTGAGCAAGCCCACAGCTATCTCCTTCATTCGACGAAATCATGGTACTCCTTGCCCTGCTTTTGTTTCGTATTTACATTGGGGTAAGAATTTCTCAAGCACATCTTTAACTTAAGAGACCACTAGCAAAAAAATCCGTACTAATCAAGGATATGCACGAAGAGATAGGATTCTATATTTGTTAAAAATGGAGAAGATAAGAGTCGATAAGTAGGGGAAGTATATTAGTGAAAAGTAGAGGAAGAGTATGTTAGCAGTTGTAAAAACTGAAAATAACCTACTAGTAGTGGTAGATACCAAAAATAACTTTTGGGTCAAAATAAAAAAGTAAAGTCAAAATTAGATCCAAAACCTTTTGGCTTAATATATCATAACTGGAATCAAATGATCCAGAGACGTTTTTGGTTCCCTATAAGCATTCTAAATAGAACAAGAAGTAGAAGAAACCTATGCATCTTGGTCCTAGTTAGTTATAGCTGGGTTTCTTCTTAATTCCTACTTGACCTTAAAAGTCTTCATCTACTTAGGTTGACTAATTTTGGAAACATTAGCCACAAAATCTAATGGCTGTGTGATTCGTGGTGGTTCTGGTTATGGCTTGAGAGCGGTTCTTTACGTTTGGGCTTGTTGGGGGCCAGGGGCTGCTTTGATTTGGGCTTGGACAGGCTGATATGTTTTAAATGATGGATAGGTTTACTGGTTAGAGTTGCAACAAAAGGGTAAATTTAGACTAGCTGCCTATTAGTTATGGTTGGCAGGTCTATGTTCTGTCATAGAGGTGTATGGGTGGGTTGATACTGGGTTTGTTGATTGTAGTTGGATTGGATCACCATTTGCTTGGGCTGTCCATTTGGGTTTATTGTATAGGATGGCTCTATATTGAACATAGGTAAGTTTGAGGACGAATGGGTGATATTGACCAACCTGTGTTGGTTGAAGAATCACTGGTTGTCTAATGTGTAACGGTTGGATGACTGTACGGACCTGGGCTTGTTGTAGGGTTGGCGATACTAATAGGTTGAGGTCAAGTGGAGTCTTGTGTTGGAAAGTCCTACATCTCACGTCACCCGCTTTATATATTTGTTTTGGACTTCCACCTATCAGTTTAAGCTTTTGTATTGGTTCATAATATTTTACATGGTGTTAGAACGGATCCTGCTTGTGGGGTTTAGTGTTGAGCTTGATGATCAACAAATTAAATAACTCTTGTGCCCTGCAAGGAGGTATCCCTTCAAGAAGTTAACCAATCATTTGTGGATCAGTATGGAGTTCATTGAGTACGCTCTCGGATCCTTGGTCCATTGAAGTCAGGGCCTCAAAGATAGCAATAAAGTGGATTGAGATGGATCACACACACACACACACAATATATATATATATATATATATATGGGCCAGCTCTCCTAAGCTTAAATTTAGGATAAGATAAGTTCAAGTGTGTGGTGGGGCCCACCTGGGGATGGAGATGGGGGGGGGGGGGGGGGATTTTAAGGACTCTGTGAGATCCTCCTCTCTGCAAAAAATCAGCTCCAACCGTGATTTCTATCATTTCCATATGGGCCCAAAAGTTTAATGTTCAATCATTCGGATCAATACATAGTCGATCCAACGGTCTAGTAAATTTAAATTTGACCGAAAGTTGGTGGGTATGTGCAATTTATGGGAGTCATATGTTTTGTCCATTTGGATGAACCAAAGGTGGGCCCGCAAGCATGAGCTTACGAAGTTTTATTTGAAGCTTGAGCTTAGGAGAGCCTTGCTCATATATATATATATATATATTTATATGGAAATGCTTTTATGAGAGACATCTCTCACCTAAAATGAGAGATTGTGTGGGAGCCTTCACATCCATATCCAATGTTAACAGCTTAAATGTGAGGGCCTCACTCATATCTCTTATATAAGGTGAGAGGTACATCACACACACACACACACACACACACACATATATATTCAACATTTGATTCAACTGTTCAGTCCATTCGGACGTGTGCTGATCCTTAAGATTGGTGACTATCAGGGGGTTCCCTATTGGTTGTTATGTTTGGATGGGTTCCTAGTTGGGCTCCACAAAAAAAGTTCTCGTATAATAGTTGAGAACTAATTTTCACTTGAATATTTCCCATATATATAAATGAGAGATGCTCCTATGAAAGATATCTCTAACGTCATTATGGGAGATAGAGTGGGGGCCCTCACATTTAAGTTGTTGGCATTGGATATGGATGAGAGGGCCCCCACCCTATTATTCATAATAAGGTGAGAGATATCTCTCATAAGAGCATCTCATATATATATATATAAATATAGGGAGGCGGTCCTATTTCTCATTGCATGCCTGTTCCCATTGCTTATCTTCTCAACAGAAACAAAATTGTGGGCATTGACAAAAAATTTAAAAAACTATGACCAAAATGATGTGCAGTGTTAATATTAAAAAAAAAAAAAAAAAAAAAAAAAAAGAGCAAGTGGAGATAACTCTATAGGTCATACACTTAAGTGGAGATAAATACTAGTAAGTATAGAACCTAGAGGCTATAGGCTATACATGTTGACTTACAAGATACATTACATAGAATGCTCTTTTACTAGCTTAAACACACACCTATATTATACATCAATCAGGTTCATTATATGGTATGCTATCATCATGTTATTTGTCACTGAATCGATGGTATGGATGGAAAAGGGATGGGTGATAAATCTAGTATTTTTTCTTATCGTTTATTTTTTCCAAAACCTATACAAATTTTTTTTAAAATCCCACGATCTCTAATATGAATCGTAAATATCTACCCCTAGAATGACTTGTTTTATTTTTCAAACTTTTGCACATAAGCACGTTATCTTAGATGTTGCAGAACCTTGTGGTTGAAATTGGCAATTAGCAAGTCATCCTAGGGGCAAAAAATGGATGTATCATTGACTATTTAACCAAAACATTCCAACCAACTGCAAATTGAGGCACACCCAAAATGACATGTGTAAAACCTAGGGCAAAGGGCATGCATTCTGAAGGTGGGTCACACTAGACTCCAACAACAGATGCTCAATCAAAACAAAGGAAGGAAAAGACCAAAACTCGCTAAAAGAGAGAGGGAAGAAGGATTACCAAGTTCAACAGGGGCGAATGTAACAACAACAAGCTCGGGAACACCCAGTTTGCAAAAACAATGGTGGCTAAAGTCCCTAGTCAATGTAGATAATGGAGACGATGAGGCTTCATCGACGTCAAATGAACGTTGGGTGCCTTGTGTATGTGCAAATATGTTGGCGAGGGAGGAGGATGGTGAAAACGGCTAAGGAAAATTGTTACCGCAGGTGAAAATGATGAATAGTCTAAAAGGCGATGGATAAAGGTGAAAAGGGTTTTTAGACTTGCGCTATCGCAATATAAATTGAGATATCGCAACATATATTGCAGTAGCGCAACTTAAAAAGCTTGCTGTATCACAACATAAAATGTGATATTGCAACTTTCATTGTGATATCGCTAATAAAAAAATGCCTTTTGGCCATAACAGTGGTAATGATGGTACGGAAAACGTTTGGATAATATAGCCACATTTGGTAACAAGGGGGAGGAATCGAGGACTTTTGGTTACCCATACGAAAAATTTCCCTAATTCAAAACTCATAGTTGTTCCATGACTCATTTATATGGGAATAAACCAAACAAGTATGTACGTCGTCTTTTTCGATGATTCTTTTATTTAGGAATGCACCAAACAAGTCCTTATCAATTATCATGCATTAACACCATTGCTAGCAGCTATCTCTTTGTACTCTTCTTCTTCCATGGTGTCACAGAAACCCCTTTTCCTTGTCTCAGGCAAACTAGTCACAAGAAACCCACAAGCCCCTATAACCAGTCCAAACACCCCATATGATAAAAAATTATCTTTCCGGCCGGCCACAACTAGCATAGGGCTAAAGACACCCCCAAGTACTAGAGCCTGCCTCACCATCGACAGCGCCGAGTTCCTCACGCTCGTCGGAAACAGCTCGAGGGTGTATATCAACAAGACGTTGAATGCACTGCAAGCACTGAAGAAGGACACCACCTCCACACCAATCTGCAGCCCCTTCCTCTTTCCACCACCCACCAAAACACACAATACACTACAAATGCCACTCACCGTAGTAAAACCCAGCACTGCAACTTTTCTGTTCATTCTCCCTATAAGAAATAAAGTGAGGAGAGCCGATGGCAACTCAGCTAGCGCGTTGAATGTGGTGCTCAAATAGAGATTGAAGTTCAGATTTCCTACTCCAAGTGGCATTCCATAGTAGACCAACCCTACTCCAAGACCCACAACCATAACTGCAGATAATCGCCGAAAGGCCCACCTCTTCGTCCATAAGATCTTCAGAGAAGAGTATACGTCAACGTTCCAAGTCTCCTCTTGAAGATACACTTGTGAGAAGCAGCTGGAATTCAGCTCCATCTTCCCATTTGCTTTCGCAATAGTTGCGAGTATTTGGATTGCTTCTTCTTTGCGGCCGCGAACGAATAGCCATCGAGGGGATTCATAGACACAGAATTTAATGAGTATACAATAGAGAATTGTGGGAATTGATGTCCACAGATAGAGAGTCCTCCATGAGGACCCCCTACTGAAGTATGCCATGGCTGGTAGAGATAAGAACCCGAATGTGAAACAAAAGAAGCCGATGATGCCCATCTGGCCGCGCCACTTCTTTCCAATGAACTCGGTCAACAGCACAAGCGCACAAGTGCCAATTGTTGCACGCCCAAATCCACCAATGAATCGGAGGGCCGAGTAGACCCAAATGTTGGGTGAAAATGCTGTTAACACACCAGCAACAGACATGATCAGGCATGAAATAAGGAGCATGTTCTTACGTCCTAGCCGTGAATCTGCGAGCGTCGCAAGGAGAAGCCCCCCGACGAGGCAGCCAGCGAAGAAGGCCGACGCCGGCAGACCTGCAACGAGCGGCCCAGCGCACGTGAGCCCCCACTCGGATATAATTGATTCCCGACCTGGCTCGGCCCAGCCCCATGAATGCTTTGGGCCGGTGGCCGAACAGCAGCTTGGGTCTTCTTTTGCATGGATGCAATCCTTTGAGGGCTCTGCGTCGGTGAATATATTGATGAAGGTCTGTTGTGCGTCGAAGACCCATGCAATCGATACAAGGAGGGTCTGTAGAAGTTGGGCCGGTCCCAAACAGCCTATACATTCCTCGATGGTG
The DNA here is from genome assembly GCA_003546025.1 of Camphora micrantha. Taxonomy (NCBI): domain Eukaryota; kingdom Viridiplantae; phylum Streptophyta; class Magnoliopsida; order Laurales; family Lauraceae; genus Camphora; species Camphora micrantha. Next base: position 12,364,813 of record QPKB01000007.1, read on the forward strand.
TCGTCGAGGGAGGGACGAGACACTTTCTCCTCCGACTGCAGTCCTGACTCGGACGAGTTGAATCGGGAGAGAAGAGGAGATGATGGGTCTGTCATTGAATTGGGGATTCTTGTAGGTTGTTTAGTAGAATATTGAAGGAGCTGTTGAGGTTGGGAAGTGGGGAGATGGATGTGTATTAATATACTAAGGCCAAGGGGAGTGAGAGAAGTAGTGAGTTTTTCTTCTTTGATAGATATAATTTTATAAACTCAGATTCCTTCGGCATGTGACTGTGGGCGCCGATGTTAGTGGAAATGGATCCGCTTCTCCATCTCCTGTTTGGACGAATGAGGGGTCACATGCGGGGGCAAAGGGGGACGGAGGAAAGAAAAAAATAAATTTTTGTCTTCTGCCCTACTTCCGCCCCTGCACGTGTTACCTCCTGATTCGTTCAAATAGGGCTCTCCTCTTTGGACGAAAAAGGGAATCCGTATCCAATGTTTGGACCTATCATATATATAAATTATTGTATTCTTGTTGGCAGAGGCAAGCGGATGAGTCCTTTAAAAAGGAGTTTATGAGGTGTATAATTATTGTATTCTTGTTGGCAGATGCAAGCGGATGAGTCCTTTAAAAAGGAGTTTATGAGGTGTGTTCTAGTCACTATAGACACGAATGGTTCTTATGCATGTGGTTAGATGACTGACAGCCGATCCGGACTCATGTTATTTGGCCTTTCTCATGCAAGGTTAGGTTGAGATCTACATGGGTTAAAAGTTGGACGCTTTCTACAACTCTCTAAAATTGACGATTGAAGAAGTACTCGGGGTAGGCCTGTACATTGCTCCCGTTGAAATGAGTACCCGGTGCCTTGGCCCACTCCAAGTCAAAAAATTCAAAACTATTAAAAAAATTTGAACCCAACAGGCTGGGTTTGGACGATGGTTTTAAAGCTCGGCCAAAATGGGATGGAGAATGGGCAGAACAAGCTTAGCTCGGCCCGTCTGCAAACACATTTTACTCATTTTTAATAAACTTGCATGTGAGGAGAATTGTAGTGAAGGAGGGATTGAAGTAAACTACTGAAGTGAAGTCTTCCGCGGTTCCGCCTTATGATTCATTTTTGTTTTGACCAATTGTCATTCTCATAATCTCTTTAGATTTTATGAAATTTCTTGTTGGCTGATGTTTTACCCTTCTCAGAGCAAATTAGGTATGATATAATTTTATGACAGGTTAAGTTCTATTATATTGATTTTAGATTTCTGTTCATGTTAGATAGTTTAATGCTATGTCATGTATGCTAATTTTCCAATTAAATGGAACTTATGCAAAACCTGAGCGGTAAAGGATGTTAAACAATCCTCTGACTAACCAAACAAAAGTGAATACCAATTTGTGGGTCCCATCATAGAGACAAAGCATACAGATAATATATAATATAGTTTATATTTTGGAAAGTGCGGACTTTAACTAAATTATTTTCTATTTGGTTATAGGAATTATGAGAATCCTTACATGCAACAATTATGAATTCTCCTTATACTTCCTTACAAATGTAAATTGGATGCATTTCGCTCAACTATATCATCCTAACTTTTCCAATCCTATTGTTCAAACCCAAATCGTTTCCATTTGGTGGACCATTTGGCCGGCAAGGAATGAATGTTTGTTTTAGGGTAAAAGGCTGAACCCTAGAATTGTGATTTTAATGACAAATAAAATGGAATTGGGTCCCAATTCTTTGTCCTCTAAGCCCTACCCTACTACCTATCCCAAGAGTTTGGTGATTGATCTCAAACAGAGAAATGTGTTTTTTACTATATATTTTCAAATACAGCCTTTTTCCGCATCAAATGGAGGATTTATTTTAGGTTTTACGACTTTTAGTAATTATTCCATTTTTGGTATAGGGCATCTAAAGGGACTAGAGTTGTTTACCCAAGAAGGTTGCAGCGAGGCGATTCTATTTGCACTAAATGCGACTATAAGAGTAGGGGGGAATCCAAATTTGCTCTCTTCATGAATGCCTTAAAAGTCATCAATGCCTTTAAGGGTCGGAAGGATTGGAGTAATGAGCCTTTGATTCAAGATATTCAAGACTTTGTTGTTTCTTTCGGTTTTATCCCGAGGGACTTAAATGCAGTGGCACCATGGTTTTAAAAATCGGCCGATACCTGTTTATATCGGCCGATACCAATCCGATATGGCCCCGAGATATCGGTATCGGTATCTCGGGGCCATATATCACCAAAATCTTGTCCCATATATGCTGCGATAAAGTTCATCTCAGTTTTTCCGAGATCTCAGCCGATATTTTCAAAATATCTGCCGGGATCTCATAAAAGGGGTTAAAACCATAATTTTTCTATCTTTTTTTCCATCTTCATCTTCTTCTCCTCTCTTCTCATCTCCTTACTAGTAGCAGCCATACTCCATCACACATCCCTCTTGCATATTTTGAAATCCCACATCCATTTCTTGAAGAAAATATTATTTAAGGTAAGAGAAAATCAACTTAAAGCATTTTATTATGTGTTTTTTATTTTTTATTTTTTATTTTTAGATGAAGCATAGAAATAATTGGATTGGTCACTTGTGTCGTGTTCTTCATTTACAAGTTAGATCTACATACTTTCATGCTAAATCTACTTATACACATGATTTTGATTTTTTTTTTCAGTTTTTTTTATTTTCAGATTTTTTAATATTTGAATTATAATATATCATCTTTCAGGTAAACCATGAACCTTTTGATGCCCAAGTGCTTTATGATTTATCTATCTTACTATCATGTTTCTGATTTTAATATGTCATTTTCAGGGGTCTTGAATTTCACAACTTATTTGATTATTGAGTTAGTGTTAAATGATGATTAATATGTTATATTTATTTTCTTATATTTTACACTAATAAATTGATCGTGAGCATCAATAATGGTTGCATTATAAGAAATACTGGAGAAGACAGTGAACTGCGATATAGACAGGACTCATAACTTAAGGTGACTGAGATTTTTATTTATTGTTGTTACTAATGGAAAGAAAATATTGTTTTTCATTATTTTCTAATATTCTGGATTTTTTGGATATTTTTTTGAATTTTTTTGGATTAAAAAAAAATTCACACCGCGACGACCGTGACGGACTGATATCCGCGACTATTATCGATATCATATCAGTTTACTGCGACCAAAACTGAGATTTTAAACCACATTCACAATTCTAAAAGAATTTTTTAGATAAAATATTAAAGATAAAAAGTTGAAGATGCTCATCCTTATCCTTTACTTTTTTATTACCCCAAAGGCCATTTCCTCTTAAATGTCTTTCATTCCCACTTCCTCGAAATCGAGGCTTGTTAGTTAAAAGAAAAATATAACTAGAGTGATAGAACATCCTACACTCGTCGTCCCTTTTTTCCTCTCCTTTTTTCCTCTTCTTTTGAGGCAATGTTTTTAATTTAATTTATTTTTATTTCTTTTACCTTCCTTCTTTCAAAGAATAGAAATGGTGAACACCAGAGCATTTGAGATGGATCCAACTCAAGTCAGGTCCTCTTTTTGTCAAATGATTCAACGGTTGGATTGGCAAGTGAAAGTTACCCTATGTTTGGGAAGCGGGGAGGGCCGGGAGGGGAGGGAAAATTTGAGGGGAAAGGAAAATGAAGGGGAGGGGAGGGAAGGAAAACTTTATTTTACCTCCTCTTGTTTGGATAGTAAAAAGTAGGAAAAAAAAAGTGAAAAAGTAGAATTTTATTTGTTTGTGAAGTAGATAGAAAATTACCAAAAAGGGCATTTCAAAAAGTCAAAAAATAGAAAGATTACCATTTCAAAAGGGGCATTTAAGTCATTTCAGCAAAAATCCCCTCTTTGCTCCTCATTTTCCCCTCACTTTTGAGGGTAAAATTTTTTTATGGGCCCACACAAATTTTTCCCCCACATTTCCCTCTCCGACTTTTCCTTTTCCCTTTCCAAACACCATTCATTAACATATTTCCTTCATTTTTTTTCCTTTCCCACATTTTTCTACCTTTCCAAATATAGTGTCAGACCGACGTATGGCAGCGTCTCGAGTTGATCCTGGCCTGTGCTCTTTTTGTCGCATCTTTACGGCCGGAGAGCACGAACCCCATTAAGCTGTCGTACGGTTACTGGGCTTGGTTGGAGACTCGATGATGATGCATCATCTTTATTCATCTTATCCATTTCATTTCTTCATAAAAGATCAGTTCCATTGGTAAAAGAACCGCTCTAGTGCCCGGCCAACTGCCCTCTTAGAATGATGGTTGATGAGATTGGCACTTTTTTCATTTCAAGAGCTCCAAATGCCTAGGGTAGAATGGCATGGTGGGGCGTTCTTGTCATCTGGAATGTGCCCATATGTTGCTGAAGCTGCCAAGTTGCCCTCCGTTTTTGTTACCATATGTCCAAAGTCAACAGTATGAATAGGTATAGTACATGTTTTAAGGGCCGCTAGCCAATGGCTTTGGACAACCAGTATGGGGTTTATTCTGGTCTACAAACAATACAGAAGTGTGAAAGAAAAAAAAAATACCGATATTTCATGGTTGTAATGTATAACAATGGGCAACAATGGGCCCATTAGGAGGGGCATTTTTCCGTAAAACAAAAACGAGCTCCACCAGAGTCTTCTCGCACTCCGCTATGTATAAATTATGATCTCTTCGTAAAAGATCAGTTCTATAGACAAAAGGACGAAGATTTATTAACAACTACTCTAATTTTTTTTATTTTTTTTTAGACACAAGAAAGCCCACACAAGTGGGAAGAGGTGACATGTGCCCAAGATTCGAACCCCAGATAGCCATGTAAGAGTTGACACTCATTACCACTCGGGTAAGGAGCCATTCTTAACTGCTCTACTTTGCATTGCAACTTTTATTAGACACCAAAAAATGAAAAAAAAAAAAAAAAAAAAAAAATTGCAGTCGTCTAGTGGCCAACTCCTCCTTTAGAAAGATGGGTGATGGGATTAGCATCGTACAAGGGCATTTTTTTCATTTCAAGAGCATCAATTGCCTAGCTATGGTGGGGCATTCCTGTCATCTGGACTAGCCCCACACAGGCATGAAAACTGGGCCGTGTCGGCCAGTGAAATTTCATGGGCCGTGCCCAGGTGGCTGGGGCTCAGCCCAGCACGGCCCAAGGCACGAATTTATCCGCGCCGTGCCAGGCCATGCCGCCCATGGGTTAGCTCATATGAGATGGGAAATAAAATGTCATTTATTTATGCTTCTTAATTTAACCCTACTGAGTTGAGTTGGAAGGGCAAAGGTTTGAGCTTGGAGCTATATGAATCATTAAGGTTTGAGATAGATTGTCCAAGTCGATCGCCAAGATATGATTAATCATCTCTCTATATATAGAAATCAATTGGATGCATGGTGGTCTGAACATAATAACTACCATGATGGTCAAAGATAATAACATATACCTTGCCAACTTCCAAGCCCACATTGGCTACTTGGCCCATTATTCATTCTTAACCCAACAGCAAGCCTACCCAATCCAAATTGGATCTGGCTAAGCTCAAATGGTCTTCACATACCATCGAATAAGTGGGATATTGACACGAGGCAAAGGGGTGTTCCATGTAAGACCCCGACTCATTAATTGCATCATTAGAATTAATTAATTATGTTGTTAGCTCTCTAAGTGGAATTTGATGCTAACTGACTAGATTTGTGGATTAGAACATCTTTTCAATGACTTTGGGAAGTTTGTCACATAAAAAAAATGGAGAAAACAAAAGGTTCGTGATAATGAATTATTACAAGTTTTGACATTTTAAGCAGTCTGCGGCGAGTTTGTCATTACTTTGGTGATGGTTGAATAAAAGATACTGATGAGTAAAAGTCTATTGCAGTGGAGAATGACCTCTTACCTTAGTGGTAAGAGGCATCAGTTCTCATCTGGCTCTCTAGGGTTCGAACCCTGGGCATGCTACATTCTCTCACTCGAGAACTCCTTCCCTCATCCGAGGGCCGCCTTACTTCAGGTCTCCTGTCCACACTGGAAGGCTCTCCTACTAGTGTGGGTTCAATGGGTCCCCAGCCCTCTAGTTGGGTTAAAAATAAAGTTCTATTGTAGTGGCCTAAGGTTGAAAATGCATTGGTATTTTTTATCTATATGTGATAAGAAGCCTCTTCAAGTGTTATAGTCATCTGATGACATAAATGAATGGAGTCCAAATCCCTCCCTCATACTCGTGAATCGTGGGTGGAATGAGTAGAACTACATAATAGGGCCCACTTATTGAAAACTTGAGGTGCACAAAATGAACGTACTACGTAAATTTCTTGTGCGAACATTTCCATATATGGACATTGTTATTTCTTGATCCGTACCTTTAAATTCAAGTGGTCGCTCTCTTTCGAGGGCCTATGCCTTTTTGATCGTCGGATGGAACTGGGACTGTCCGTATGTGGCTGTTTTTGCAAAGTGAATATTTCGTGAGAAGGCACTTCCTAAATACTATATATCCATAAATTCTACCCTAATAAGAATTAGTCCCATTATAAAACTAAGCGTAAGATAAATAATGTGACTACCACCACAATCTTATATACTAACAACCTTCTTAGTCATATCCTTAGTCTTAATCATATTTTTCCACAATAAGAGTTGATCCACACACGTGGGAAGAGTTGCATGCCAAACTAGCTAGATAAGATGTGGGGTTGTGAACCAATGTAGTAATCCTTTATTTTCTTAAAATTATTTAGGCTTGGGAGCTGTATACCAAGGGATTAAATTGGTCCAATGGAAATGATATTTTTCACCCCTCTTGGCTCACCTATCATTATTAGTATCGGACTACGTGTTTGCTATATATCTATGTATGGAAAGAATATACACATCAAGAGACAACTATACTTACTAAATTCTCAACCTTCTCATCATTACATAAAATGCTTAGTCCACGAAATGATTGTAACGCCCCAAGATACGGGCGCCTCGAATCTCGGGACGCTACGAGAAAGTACCCAAGAGATGTGAAAAATCCAATATTTGATAATATCAAATGATCTTGTTTTTTATTTTTGTATGTTATGAATTAAATATGGACAAATATTTTAAATTTAGTATGTATGTGTAATGTATAAATTGGCTAACCATGCATCAAGCATTATGTACCATTTGCGCATCAAATATGTTTGATATGATTGGACTTCGCAATAGATGATTAATTTAAAACTAGCAATTAAAATCGTGGGATGCAAAGGGAGAAATGACAAACGTCAAATCAACCATCTTATACCCTGGATAAATAATATATAAGGGTCGGTTGTATGACCTATTTTGAGTTAAATTGTTAGATAGGTTACACTTGTTTAATTATATCCATGGTATTTTCATCTGCCCTTTTTTCTTTAATAAGCCTTCAGCTTGCATAGAAAACTTTTTTCTCATTTACGTCATTGCCAACTCGAATGTAAATCATTAAACACATGGATTTGAAAATAATATTAAAATTTTTATTTTGATGATGAGATTTTTACGTAATAATTCAAATGTTTGAAATCTCTTGTCGAAAAAAAATTGAGTACCAAATGTCAATACAGATTTTAGATGAGCAACTTATTAGGCTTGCAATGGCAGATTTAGGGTTTTTTCCCGCGTGGCCTTGTTAATAAATACGCCCACGCCCTTTCCCCGCCACCATCTTCATCTCCCTACGGCTACAACCCCCTCCTTCGTATTTCGCCCTTAGAGAAGCAATAAAATAACGGTTCTGCCACTCCCGTGACACGGAAAGCCCTCCAAGCGCCAGGTCTTCTCTCTTCGTCCATGGAATCTCCTCCAGAAGGTTACAGAAAAAACGCTGGGATCTGTGTCACCAACCCCTCCAACAAGGTGGTCTCTTCTACCTTTCTAGGGTTTCATCTCTTGTTTCTAGGGTTACCTTCTGAGACATTCCTTTCCCTTTTCTTTTGTAGATCTTCTCCGCGTCAAGATTAAATATTCCTGGCACCTGGCAAATGCCACAGGTATTACAATTTGTTGTGGTTGGTTGGTTGGTTTTTGGGATTATCTTCATCAAATCAAAGACACAGAATTTTTGCTGTACAGGGTGGTATTGATGAAGGAGAAGATCCCAAAAGTGCAGCACTCAGAGAGTTGAGAGAAGAAACTGGAATTACTTCTGCAGAAGTTGTTGCAGAGGTATGATCTCCACATCTTTTCTGCAGAAATTCCTATCCACATGGCAATTGAAAAAAAAAAAAAGTTCAATGTATTGTCTATTTTGCTTTGCAAATCCTGTCCTAGTGTTGTAACTAGATTATATACATTAGTTTCTACATTCTATGGTCTTATATTCAATCAAAGTTTGAAGGCAGGCTATCTACCAGGAAGAAATTATTAGATGCACCTTCAAAAGATAAAATGTAGGCATTAAGATTATTTTTGGCCTTTTGCATTTTGGTGCAGGTTCCTTACTGGTTGACGTATGATTTCCCTCCACATGTGAGGGAAAAGCTTAATAAAAAGTGGGGATCAAACTGGAAAGGTCAAGCACAGAAATGGTAAGCTTTTCAATCTCACCTGTGACTGTGAGCCTTTGCTCCATTTTGTATTTGAGATTAAGAAAGGATTACAAAAACTTGATGTATGACTCATGGCATGTTCATGCACTTGGAGCATTGAGTGGATGCCCTTCAACGAAGTTACAAATGCTACCATTTATAGTAGAACATAAAAACAATGGAGGTTCTGATTTGGGTTGCAAAAGCAAATGTTTTGGATTCTAATTTGGAAAACACGCTCATGTTTCTATTTTGTTTGTTCTTGCGCAGCAGTTAACTTCTGTATAATGGTCAAATAGTGAACTAGAAAACATAGAATTTGGAGATATGTAGAAGTAGCCTGTTTGAGTATTTTCATTTTCACATAAGGAGCCTTTACTTTTAGTTTTGATTCCCATCCATCTTTGTTACCTTAGATTTCTCAAACACTGTAACGCTAATTTGCTCCTGTACGTTTTTTCTGTTCATCTCAGATCTTTTTTATTGTCCATCATAAATTCATTATAACAGCTCTATTGGATGTGTGGGTTTTGTCATGAAAGCGTGTTTTCTTATGTGTCATGCATCAGTTGCTGCTAATCTTAACAGAATTACGAGAAATACTATTAATTCTTTCTATGTCCACTTATTATTTCATTTTACTTGATTGAGTTTTAAAGATTGAACTTTGAAGGCACATCACAAACTCAAGTGTAAATGGTCCTCAACTTGTATGTAGGTTTCTACTTAGATTTACTGGAAAGGAGGAAGAGGTAAATCTTTTGGGTGATGGGACTGAAAGGGCAGAGTTTGCAGACTGGTCATGGATGACACCACAAGAAGTAATCGAGCGTGTGAGAATTTCTCACTTGACTGATTTCATCCTTGTGATAAAATATATAAATGAACACTTCTGATGTTTGCCTAATGTTATTTGTGAGCAGGCTGTGAGCTTTAAGAAGCCAGTTTACGAGGAAGTTTTTAAGGTTTTTGCCCCCTACTTGGATTCACCCTCAGAGATGTGATTGTCTGCAGTTCATCTACTCGTGTAAAAGCGAAGCAACAGTTACATTGTTTATTGTCATTATTTTCTTGATATTGATCGATGATAATGCTTTCTTCGAAGATGCTTGAAAAGAAGGTGAGAAAGGAGAGACTTTTCTCATTGATTTCATAAATTCAAATCATATGGCATTCAAATGGCAATGGTGTTGAGGGGGATAATGAGAAGAAATGCTGGATATAGTTTTACCTTAATGAGCTCACATCTGACTCACAGTGAGAGGATGAGATTGCACCCGTTTTTGGACAGACAGGGATGAGATCATCCTTCTCCTGTTTGGACTCAGAAATGAGTTCCTCTGTTTCAACACCTAGAGTTTACCAATGTTTCTGCTTTCCAGGCCTTACATGTTACTGTGTAGTGTGTTCCCCCAACCTTCCCTGAGCATAGTCTCAGCGGTCTCTCTAGGTCCCACGATGGATGAAGGAGGTCCTAAATCAGTTTACAAATTGGCTTGAGCATCAACTCTCTCTGGGTCCGAACCTACCCAGACTCGTTTGATCTATTTTTTTTTTTTTTTTTTTAACACTTGTTTGATCTTAATGTGGGTATTGGCCATTTGATTTTGGGCATTAGGATCTTCTATTTCTATACATTGTTAAGTCATGTGGGCTTCGTTCCATTTGAGGTTTCATGTAGAATTTGCCCAATTCATCTTTTATTATTACTCAAGACGAGGGCTTTCTGAATGGGTATATTTGAGAGATTATAAATGGGTTGTCATGACTTTTTTCTATAATTCCTTTTTATCTCACAGTTAAGATAGAGAAAGGACATGGATGTTTAAATGTGTATTTGACCTGACATGTACTCTCTCTTATCACCACCACTGGACATATATGAGTTCCATGACATTCAATCTCTCCATCACCATGTGGGAGGAGAAGACGAAGCAGAAGATGATTTTTAGCAGGAGGTTGATATCATCAAGGGGGTCAATTTTGTTAAAAAAGAAAAAAAAATTGCACAAACAACTCTCCTATCGTTTTCCTATTTTTCTTCATAAAATTATTTAATTAAGGTTTAAGCACATGTAACTAGGACTATATTAGAAAACATGTCAGTGATTAACTCTTCTAGGTCCTTGCTGTCCTTAGATAGCAGAAGATTTTCTGCTTTGCCTCTTCAAAGCATACATAAATGGGCCCTTAATCTAATTATCTTCCACCAATTGGATGTACAAAATTTACTACTAAGAATATTTGAATGAAAAACAGGTATAAACAAGGAGGATTGTTACATTTTGGGACTTTGAGGGGAGCCTCCTTTGGGGGCGCTATTGGTGGCCATTACATTGTAGTGAAGATCTTAATTCTGAATGAAATTTGGTTGAAAAATCGTGTTGGACAATGATCTCAATCAGTTTACAAAGGCTCCAAGATTCTAACGACTTCTGCTACTGCTTTGATCATGATCAAATTTGGGCCAGTTCCAATATACCAATGACGCATGTATTTAGGGTCATGGATTAACAATGAACAGGTCCCCTAGACTGTCTATATTGGGAAAACCTCCCCCAAGCACTGGTGCTCATGTTATTGTGAGCCGCGCTTAACTTATTATCTATCCGAGTAGATCATAAAACAGGGACCGCAGGGACCCCTCCAATAGCCACCAATCCTAAGTTCAGCACCTATCCTAATGGAATGGGCCGTTGGATTGACTATGCACCGTTTGGATGTTGAAAACTTGTGCACTGTTGATTAAGTGGTTAGAACGATGATCCGAGCCTCTATCACCACACACAGGGTGCCCCAGGTGGACCCACAAGTACCCACGCTCAAGCACAGGGCCACCATCCATTTTCATGATAGAATTAAATGTTTTTAAAAGATGATCACTTCAATTTTGAAAATGACAAACGTACGTTGTTGATGCTCCATGTATTTCTGTTTCTACAATAACTAAAAAGGCTGATGGCACAGAAGCTTGATTAACTCTTTTTTTTTTTTGGTGGGCTTCAAAAGGGACTCGAACTGACGCACCCATGCATACTGAACCAGCCGAGCAACAGACTGAGACAGAAGCTTGGTTAACTTCTTAAGCTTTCAATTACTTGATTCATTCAATCAAAAAGTCCTCCAAGTGAAAGGTTAAGATTATCCACCTGCTGTAAATCTCTAAAGCAAGTGGTAAGTCATACTAGAAATACAAGTGAAAACCGCTTACATCTGATACATTCTTGTTATTAACATAACAAAAAGTGTGTTCTGAAATACAAGTGAAAAAAAGAATTTTCTCTCCAGAATCTGCATTCATGGACAGCATTCTAACTGGTGATCTGATCAATTTATTATTGGAAACCATAGTTTCAGTAGTAGGATTCTGAATACATTGTGCTGTGACATTTCACATTAATCCATTATAAATCAATGAAATAACACAGAGAGCCTAAAAAATAACTCAAGAACGGTAAAAAAAAGCTTCAGGAGCTTATTTTCTCAAGTGTAACAGCTCAAAAACCGGAAATGTACACAAAATTAAACCATAACACGGTGCCTGAGTATAATAACCACTATCAGGAGTTCCATCCAGGATTAGAGTAGGAGCTAAAACCATTGTGAATTTCTCCCCAACATGCAGAGGATATATCTCGGTATTTACATCTAGTTGCATGTACATATCGAACTGCTCACTTCGTGCTTCAATCCGAGAAACTGAAAAACATAGAAAAAGATTCTTACTTAAAAGTATCAAATAGGAAGAATAATACGGTTACAACAAAAACTAAATAATGCAAGACATGCATAATGGACTCAGGAATACCCAAAAAAGTGATAAAAGATGCTGTGCCCACCTTACCAATGTGATCATTCATCCTTCCAGCCAACAACATTCATTTCAATTGGTAACCAACTTCTTTTGGAAGTAACCGAACTTTTCATAGAAAGGAAAAGAGTGAGGTTGGAGCCTGCTGCAAAAGAGGCTACAAGGTATGATGAGTTGACACCCATCCATAGAGGGGAAGACGACACATTTCAGAGACCCACTCCTTGACGTTGGCCTACATGTGGGGTTCCAGCAAGCCCAGCCAATGATATTGGAGCCCAAGATATCAAGTTTTCTATTATTGTCACCCCTTCAGTTGATTATGTAGTACTGTCTTATATTTAATGTTGTCTTAGTTTCGTTCATGGCCCACCAAGGGGAAAGGCTAGGCCGAAGAGGAGATCAAAGTTATGTTCTGATTGTTTGTTGTTGATTGCTAACTATTTTTCACCTATGATACATTAATATACTACAAAATGGGCAACTTATCGTGTCGTATCGTAGTATCCGTGTCCATTCTGTGTAAAATCCGTGTCCCTTCTGTCTCTGCTACGCGTCCTCGCTGTATCCATCATGTATATGTGCGTCATAGTTTTTCACTAAGACCCAATTTAAAAAAAATCCCTACAATCCGAGGCTCTAGATGAAGTAAGTAGATAAAATATAATATTTGTAACAGCTAGTAGTTCAACTCCATTTCTTTCTGGTGGTACTTAAACACTACATAAATCTATCAGTAATATGTTATGATCCCAATATTTTTTTTAAATTAAACCATCCAGAAAAAAAGTACACCGAGTATTTCCTAGAACTCATCCGCCCGAAGGAAAGAAAACCATGTTCTGCATCATTGATGAAACCAATATTTCCTAAACTCATCCAACCAAAGAAATGAAAAGTAAATTCCAGATCAATAAAAAAATCAATGGTTCTTCTTCTTCTTCTTCCTTCCTTCCTTAGAGGCAATAACACAAGAAGAAAACACGGATCTACTTCTTCTTCTTCTTCAAAGAGAAAAAGAATGTGGCTCAGCTCCTAATTTTTTTTTCCTTTGAAGAAAACAAGAATTTGGCACATATTGAGGTCCTGCTTTCTAATCGTCACCTTCTTCTTCTTCTTCTTCTTCATTAAAGTAATAGAAACAAGAAACCCACCCAGAATTTGGAGGTTACTGAGCTCCTGATATCTAATTATAACTTCTTCTTCTTAGGCAAGGACACAAGAAGAAAACAACAACTAGAAGGAGGATATTGAGCTCCTAATTTCTAAATGTGAAATCCCACACCAGATTTGATGAGGGTACATTGTCACTTCATTGGCAAGTATTGACCTCCTGATTTTTAATTGTAATCTCCCAGCGACAGATTTAGCAAAAGTGTCACATCCTTGGCGTCCCTAAACATGCACAATGAGAAACTCTACATTGAGCTCTGGCTTTTCCCAATACCGACCCTAAAAACCTACATAATTATTTCAATTTGGTTACTTTTAATCTTTCCTCCGAGAGCCCAAACTTTCCCAAATTTCCAATAGCACTCCAATAGGAAATGAGCTTCTTACTCTAGACTCTTTCTTGACGGCTAATTACCCCCTCAAAAGTTGCTAAGCTTCCCCAATAGAAGAACCATTACTTTGTTCAATCTGTCACCCTTCACCATCAGCTTTCTCCCTAAAAAATCTCTTCAGTTTCCCTCATTTCCAAATCTCCCCTCCCAAACTATCTCCAGTGCCCATTTTCTAACTAAACCCCTTGGGAGAAAGACCACCCAAAAACAAACATTTCCATTAAAGACCTAATCATAACAAACTAAGACAGGAGAGTAAGTCCAAATCACCTGAATCATAACAAACAAACAAATAATTTACAGGATCTTCCATCTTCCCAACATATGAAACAATTATATGATAAACCCACTTTAAAATTCTTCAAACAAACTGAGGATGAACATGGAAATGAAGATAAAATTTGTAATTTAAAGGATGCTTTTTAAAAAAATAGAATAATAATAATACCTCTATCAAACTCTTTTCCATCTTGGTCCAAAGCCATGAGGGTAAAAATATCCTCAAAGAGTAGCTCAACCATTCTTCTTTTTTCTCTGCAGATTTGTTCCTAAAAATCAGAAGAGAGAAAACTTGTAGACACAAAGAGGGCAAAACTCAAAGAGAAGAAGAAAACCAACCCACCTCCCAGGCCATGATAGAGGAGGAAGAAAGAGAAGAAAAAAAGAGGAAGACTCGAATGACAAGGAAAAACAAGGGTTTTGCAGTTTTATAGTTTGGACTCTGGGTTTAGGTATGGTCTCTAGGTTAGATGGATTCGGACTCCTGCGAAGCTGGATGTAGGGCCCACGTGCTAGTCCACTTGGGGATGGACTTGAGGGGATTTGAGTTCTGGTTCGAGCCATTCTATCTATTAAAAAAACAGCCACATCAAATCATCCTAATCATCCATGGCCCACAAGTCCAATCTATTCGGAAGGGTGTTCAGTCAATCCAACGGTCCAATACATTTAGATTAGTGCAAACCTAAGGGATGCATGTACTATATGTGGACTGGGCCCTGGTCTGGCCGGGCTAACCTAGCACTTGACATCCCAAGTCTAATGTAAGGACACAATACCATTTAAGAGTGGGTTATGGTCCATTATAGAGGAAGAGATAGGTCTCTAATCTTGTCTCATTAGACTCGTGTCAGGTCTAAGCATGGGACTGTTTTAGTAATTCATAGAAAGGAAAAGAGTGAGGCTGGAGCCGAATGCAAAAGAGGCTACAGAGCATGATAAGTTGACAACCATCCATAGAGGGGAAAATGACAGATTTCAGAGACCCACTCCTAGATGTAGGACTCCTGTAAGCCCAGCCCATGATATTGGAGCCTAAGATATCAAGTTTTCTCTTATTGTCACCCCTTTAGTTGATTATGTAATACTGTCTTATATTTAATATTGTCTTTGATTCGTTCATGACCCACCAAGGGGAAGGGCTAGGCCGAAGAGGAGATCGAAGTTATGTTCTGATTGTTTGTTGTTGATTGTTGACTATTTTTCACCAATGATGCATTGATATATTACAAAATGAGCAACATATCGTGTCGTATCGTATCCGATACTTTAGTTTTGATATGTAAAGCCTGTGTCCCTTCCGTGTCTACAACGTGTCCTTGCCGTATCCATGATGTATCTATGCATCATAGTTTTCCGCTAATACCTGATTAAAAAAAATCCCTACAATCCGAGGCCCCTAGATGGATGGAGTAAGTTGATAAAATATAATGTTTGTAGCAGCTAGTAGTTTAATTCCTTTTTTTCCTGGTGGTACTTAAACACTACACAAATCTATTAGTAATTTGTTATCAGCCCAATATTTTTTTAAACTAAACCACTAGGAAAAAGTATGCCAAGTTTCTCCTGTCAATCCAGGCCCACTATCGCATGCCCATTTAAATGTACATGTGTACATGACTTGGCTGTTAGTTGTAATTATAGATCTATACCATATTTGTATAGTCTTGATAAGAATGATTAGCATGTATTCAGGAATTGATCCCCTATATATATAAGTCACAGTCGACCCTTAACGGATACGACATTCATCTCCACTTCTCTCTCTCTCTCTCTGTCGTTTGTATATCTTCTCTCTACAATGACATGGTATCAGAGCCAAGTCGATCATTTGTGTTCTTCTCCTAAGTCATCTTACAAGCATTGGAAGCCCATCTGTGATCATCCTCTTCAGCTGGATCATCTTTGATCATCCCTGATCATCTCAGATCAGGCGTGGCCCACCTGTGATCATCACAGCTCATCAACAGAACCTTCCCATCTTGGTCGCCTGGAGCTTCTTGGGTTTATGAAGGTTGTTTTCTGATTTATTGATCATCAGAGGTAGGTATTCTACCATTTTTTGTGAAAATTCAATCTTTTCCACTAGTTTTCATCTCAGCCGTCCAAAATCCTGGATCTGGATTTGATATGACTGAGACCACTTCCAGTAGTTGCAAAAAATTACTCTTCCTTCATCCCCACCCTCTGAGTTGTGTCAAGATCACCAAGTGGGGCCCACGTGTGGATTTAACCACTGCCGACAGGGACATTTTTATCACTGTGCAACATTCTGTGCATTGTTGCTTGTTGTTGTTGTTGCTGTCCTTTTTATCTGCTGTCGTTGATTGCTTCTTCATCTAGGTTACTGTTATTGTTGATGTTCCTCTTTTATTGCTTGTTGTTGCCTTACAAAATAGGTCGCTTGGGTTGTTGTTTTTCCCTTTCTTCATCTGATTCATCTCAGACTACTACTGCTGCTTGCTGTTAGTTTTTTATCATCAATATATGCTCGTTGCTTTACTTTTTCTTGCTGTTGTTGCATCTCCACTGCCTTCTCTTGATCTGTTCTATTGGTAACTGTGTTCGACTGCTAGTTTCTGGAAAATACATTCCTCTACCATCATGGATAAAATTGAAAAATCAGATCCCTCTATTATTCAATTTAATGGCAAAATTTTTTGCGTCTTGAGCATTTCAATTCCAGTTATACCTTGAAGGAAAAGAACTATGGGCCCCTATTGATGGATTTGAAACAATCCCTGCTGATGATGCCAAGAAAGTTCTTCCTTTGAAAACTAAAGATGCAAAGATAAAATATTGGATTCTTTTTTCTGTAGAACCAAATTTCATTTTGTATCTAAGACAATGCAAAACCTTAAAGGAAATGTGGAAAGATCTGAAAAACGTATATTATCAAAGTCATGCTGCTCGTCAATTTCAATTGGAATTAGAAATTGCAAATTACTCCCAATGGACGCTTTCCATCCAGATTATTACTCAGGATTTCTAATCCTTTGGTCAGAATATGATGAAATCAAGTTTGCTACTGTTTCTGAATCATTGCTACCCGAGTTACTTTCTTTACAACAGAACAACCATCGGGACCAATTGTTCATGAAATTGCGCCATAAATATGAGATAGTAAGATCCAACTTGATGAGCTGAGCTTCTCTCCCCAACTTAGATGACTGTCTTCAAGAACTTCTTCGGGAAGAACAACGCTTTGTTACCAAAATTGCAATCGAACAACAGAGCTCCACTGAAGCTTTGCTTGCCTATGCGGCTAAAACCAAACATCCTCATCAGGACATCAGTAAAATACAGTGTCATAATTGTAAATAAATATGGCCATTATGCAAATCAATGCACGCTGAAAGTCTGTAAATATTATAAGGCCGTTGGTCACGTCCTTAAAGAGTGTCGGAAGAAGACTCGGAATTCTGCTTCTCGCCCTTATGTGCAATCAGCTCCAAGTGATTACACGGCTACCACCCCACAATATGCATCTTCTGAATTTAGCCTTTCACTGCCGTCTGATTCACCATCACAGCCTGGTTCCTCATCACAATCACTGTCACCAGCTCCCCTTACTCCGGTTATGGTAAATCAAATTATTAACAATACCATGTCATCTAGGAACATTTAAGTTACTGGTCCGTCCCTTTCTAATACATGGTATTTAGATTCAGGGGCTAGTAATCACATGACGTCCTCACTTATAAAATTAGATCATGTTATTCCATATACTGGAACTCTTTCTGTTCAAGATGCCAATGGGGACCACCTTCCCATCGTCTCTATGGGTGATGCCCCTGGTCCTTTTCCATTAACAAATATTTTTGTGTCCCCTCATCTTGCTACCAATTTAGTTTATGTGGGTCAATTAGTTGAGAATAATTACAATGTCTCATTTTCTTCTTTTGCTTTTGTTGTGCGAGATCAGGAGTTAGGGGCAGTGATTGCGAGGGGAGCTAAACGTTGCAGACTTTTTACTTTACCAGTATCTCCATTTATTCATCATAAACCTTTGCATCAGTTGTTTTGTTTTTTACTTTAACATAATTCTCGGTTATGGCATAATAGACTTGGTCATCGGAATGCCGCTACAGTGTCCACTTTGTTTCAAACTGGATTATTAAATAAACCTCTTGATTCTGTTTCATTTGAGGGTGATGCTTGTAAATTAGGAAAAAGTAAAACTTTACATTTTTCTAACTCTACAACTCCGAGCAGTAAAGGTTTTGACTTAATCCACAATGATGTTTGGGGCATTGCTCCTACCATTTCTCATGGTCATTTCAAATACTTATTACATTTATTAATGATCACAGCAGGTTTACTTGGGCTTATTTGTTATATTATAAATCTGATGTTCTTAATGCATTTAAAATTTTTCTTAGCTATGTTGAAACCCAATTTTCCAAATGCCTTAAAACATTGCGATGAGATTCAAGGGGGGAGTATGTCTCCACTGATTTCCAATCTTTCCTAAGAACTCAAGGAATTATGTCTCAATGTACTTGCCCATATACTCCACAACAAAATGGAGTCGCAAAACGAAAGAACAAGCACCTTCTTGTTGCCTTGCGAACGCTTCTGATTGAATCTTCTGTTCCTCCTCGTTTTTGGACTGAAGCTCCCACCACTGCAGTGCATCTCATAAATCATCTTTCATCACCTACCATTACACAATTAACACCACATTTTAAACTTTTTAGTCACCATCCATCGTTTAATCATCTACATACCTTCGGGTGTGTTTGCTTCATTCATCTGCCTCCCACAGAGCGCACAAAATGAACTGCCCAATCTAGCAAGTGTTTTTTTATTAGGATATGCAACTAACCAAAAGGGTTTTGTTTACTATAAATCAAACGCTCGTCGCACCAGGATCTCTCGTAATGTTATTTTATTTGAAAATCAATTTCTTCCAAACCCACTTGGATTGTCTTTCTCCATCTTCCTCAACTTTGTTGCCTGGTTTTTCCGCTGAAACAACAATCACTCGGTTTAATCCTAATTTTGTGTATCATCGAAGGAAAAGAACTGCCACTACAGATGGCCACCCTCCTGGTCCTCCTCCGGCGAATGGTCCCACATCCCCTTGTACCTTACGTTGCTGCCCAAAATTTCTCGACCAACTGAGAGGTATGGATTTACCCATGCTTCCTTGATGACAACTCTATCATTTGTTTCCATCTCAAGTTCTTATTTGTAGGTAGTGCAACATGATTGTTCAAACTACGCTATGAAATAAGAATTAGATGGAATGACCCAGAATCACACCTAGGATATTATGGAATGTCCTTCTTCAGTTAAACGCATTGGTTGCAAATGGATCTATTCGATCAAACTTAAATCTGATGGCTTTTTGGCTAGACACAGAGCTAGACTTATAGCACCTGGCAACCGACAAGAGTATGGCATTGACTATGAAGAGACATTTGCGACAATTGCAAAAAAGATCATTGTTCGGTTACCTCTCACCATTGCTGCTTCTTAATCTTGGCCATTATACCAAATGGATGTCAAGAATGCCTTTCTCCATGGCGACTTGAAAGAGGAGGTCTATATGGGGATACCACAAGGAGTCACCGCTCTATCTAAGAAATTTGTATGTTACTTACGCAGACCACTTTACAATCTCAAGCAAGCTCCTCGAGCATGGTTCGAAACATTTAGAGATTGTTTAGGCACGATTGACTTTATTCAAAGTCCTTACGATTCATCTCTTTTTCTGAGTGACACATCTACTGGCTTCACTGTTCTCCTCGTGTATGTTGATGATATTATAATCACCGGCACTGATGATGGTATGATAAAAATCTCTCCAAGCCATTCTCTGAGATTCATTCCATATGAAGGATTTGAGTCCTCTGCATTATTTCTTGGGCTTAGATGTGCATCAGTCTTCCAAAGGCCTATTTATAAATCAACACAAATAAGCGATGGATTTTATTGAGCTTGCTGATCTCCATGAATCTTCCCCGGTTGATACGCCGTTCGAAGTTAATCTTAAGTAAAGACGATGGCGATCTTCTTCCTGATCCACATACATACCGGAGACTCACCGGCAGTCTTGTCTATCTTACTATAACTAGGTATGACATATCTTATGCTGTCAATCTTGTCAGCCAATTCATGACATCTCCTCGACATGTTCATCTGACAGCCATGAAGCGAATTATCCAGTATTTATTGGCCACTAGAGCACGTGGTTTATATTATCCAAAAGATAATCATCTACTTCTCACAGCTTACGTAGATGCTCACTAGGCTGGCTGTCCGGATACTAGACGGTCCACCACTGGTTGGTGTATGTGCCTTGGTAATTCTTTCATTTCTTGAAAATGCAAGAAACAAGAACGGGTCTCCAAATCTTCCACAGAGGCTGAATATTGGGCCATGTCCTCTGCTTGTTCCAAAATCCTATGGCTTCGGGGATTTCTCTCTGAACTTAGATTTGCACGGTCTTCTCCTACTTCCTTGAATGCCGATTATACTGGAGCAATCAGAATCACTGAAAATTCTATTCTTCATGAACGCACAAAACATATAGAAGTTGATTGCTACTTTATTCGAAATGAATACAAACATGATGTTATCAGTATATCTCATTTCCCTACCGAGTTTCAGTTTGCAGATATCTTCACTGAGAGACTTCCTCGACCTCGACATCAATTTTGTGTCTCCAAATTGCTGCTTTATGACTCTCCCACATCAATTTGAGGGGAGGGGGGCGTCATTCCAGGCCCACTATCGCAGGCCCAATTAAATGTACATGTGTACATGCCTTAGCTGTTAGCTGTAATTATAGATCTATACCATATTTGTATTGTCTTGATAAGAATGATTAACATGTAATTAGGGATTGATCCCCTATACATACAAGTCATAGTCGACCCTCAAGGGATACGACATTCATCTTCATTTCTCTCTCCCTCTCTCTCTCTCTTATGTCTGTATCTCTTCTCTCTACAATGACATTTCGTAGAACTTGTCTGCCCGACGGAAAGAAAACCATGTTCTAAGTCAATGATGAAATTAATATTTCCTAAACTCATCCAACCAAAGAAATGAAAAGTAGGTTCCGGATCAATAAAGAAATCAATGGTTCTTCTTCTTCTTCTTTTTCCTTCCTTCCTTCCTTCCATAGAGGCAATAGACACAAGAAGAAAACACGGATCTTCTTCTTCTTCTTCTCCTTCTTCTTCGAAGAAAAAAAGAATGTGGCTTAGCTCATGATTTTTTTCTTTGAAGAAAACAAGAATTTGGCACGAGTTGAGCTCCTGCTTTCTAATCGTCAACTTCTTCTTCTTCTTTTTCTTCATCTTCTTCATTAAAGCAGTAGAAACAAGAAACCCACCAAGAATTTGGAGGGTACTGAGCTCCTGATTTCTAATCATAACTTCTTCTTAGGCAAGGAAACAAGAAGAAAACAACAACAACTAGAAGGATAGTATTGGGCTCCTAATTTCTAATCGTGACCTCCCACACCAGATTTGATGAGGGTGTACTATCACTTCATTGGCAAGTATTGACCTCCCGATTTTTAATTGTAACCTTCCGGCAACAAATTTAGCAAGAGTATCACTTCCTTGGCGTCCCTAAACATGCACAATGAAAAACTCTACATCAAGCTCTGGCTTTTCCCAATACCGACCCTAAAAACCCACATTATTTCAACTTGGTTACTTTTAATCTTTCCTCTGAAAGCCCAAACTTCCCCAAATTTCCAATATTACTCCAATTGCAATTGAGCTTCTTACTTTAGACTCTTTCTTGACTGCTAATTACCTCCTCAAAGTTGCTAAGCGTCCCCAATAGAAGAACCATTACTTTGCTCAGTCTGTCACCTTCTACCATCAGCTTTCTCCGTAAAAAATCTCTTCAGTTTCCCTCAATTCCAAATCTCCCCTCCCAAACTATCTCCAGTGCCCATTTTCTAACTAAACCCCTTGGGAGAAAGACCACTCAAAGACAAATATTTCTATTAAAGACCTAATCATAACAAACTAAGACAAGAGAGTAAGTCCAAATCACGTGAATCATAATAAACAAACAGATAATTTACAGGATCCTTCATCTTACCAACATATGAAACAATTATATGATAAACCCACTTTAAAATTCTTCAAACAAACTAGGGAAGAACAGGGAAATGAAGATAAAATTTGTAATTAGAAGGATGCTTTTAAAAAAATAGAATAATAATAATACCTTTATCAAGCTCATTATCATCTGGGTCCAAAGCCTTGAGGAAAAAAATATCCTCAAAGAGTAGCTCAACCATTCTTCCTTTTTCTCTGCAGATTTGTTACTAGAAATCAAAAGAGAAAATTTGTAGACAAAAAGAGGGTAAAACCCAAAGAGAAGAAGAAAACCCACCCACCTCTCAGACTATGAGAGAGGAGGAAGAAAGAGAGAAAAAAAGAGGTAGACTCGAATGACAAGGAAAAACAAGGGTTTAGCGGTTTTAAAGTTTGGACTCAGAGTTTAGATATGGTCTCTGGGTTAGATGGATTCGGACTCTTATGAGGCTAGATGTAGGGCCCACGTGCTAGTCCACTTGGGGATGGACCTGAGGGGATTTGAGATCTAGTTTGAGCCATTCTATCTATATATATATATATATATATATATAAAAAACAGCCACATCCAATCATTCTAAATATCCATGGCTCATAAGTCCATTCTATTTGGAATGGTTTTTAGTCAATCCAACAGTTTAATTCATTTAGATTGGTGCAAACCTAAGGGATGCATGTACTATATGTGGATTGGACCCTAGTCTGGCCGGGCTAGCCTTGCACTTGACAGCCCAAGTCTAATGTGAGGACACAAAACCATTTAAGAGTAGGTTATGGTCCAGTGTAGAGGAAGAGATAGGTCTTTAATCTTTACTCGTAAGACTCATGTCAGGTTTAAGCATGGGATTGTTTGGGTAATTCATAGAAAGGAAAAGAGTGAGGTTGGAGCCTGCTGCAAAAGAGGCTACAAAGCATGATGAGTTGACACCCATCCATAGAGGGGAAGATGACACATTTCAGGAACCCACTCATTGACGTTGGCCTACATGTGGGGCTCCAGCAAGCCCCAGCCCATGATATTAGAGCCCAAGATAACAAGTTTTCTATTATTGTCATCCCTTCAGGTGATAATGTAATACTGTCTTATATTTAATATTGTCTTAGATTCGTTCATAGCCCGCTAAGGGGAAGGGCTAGGCTGAAGTGGAAGTTTTGTTCTGACTGTTTGTTTTTATTGGTAACTATTTTCCACCTATGATGTACGGATACTTTAAAATGGCAACGTATCATGTCGTATCGTATCCGATACTTAACTTTTGATGTGTAAAATCAATGTCTCTTCCGTGTTTATGACGTGTCCTTGCCGTATCCATGACGTATCTATACATCATAGTTTTCCACTAATACCCAATTTAAAAAAAATCCCCTACAATCCAAGGCCCTAGATGGAGTAAGTTGATAAAATATAATGTTTGTAGCAGTTAGTAATTCAATTCCTTTTCTTTCTTGTGGTACTTAAACACTACACAAATCTATCAGTAATCTATTATCTGCCCAATATTTTTTTAAACTAAACCACCCAGAAAAAAAGTATGCCAAGTATTTCCGGTCAATTCAGGACTACTATCGCAGGCCCATTTAAATGTAAATGTGCACAAACCTTGGTTGTTAGTTGTAATTATGGATCTATACCATATTTGTAATGTCTTGATAAGAATGATTAGCATATAATAAGGGACTGATCTCCTATATATACAAGTTACAATCAACCCTTAAGGGATATGACGTACATCTCCATTTATCTATCTCTCTCTTACGTCTGTATCTCTTCTCTCTACAATGACATGGTATCAGAGCCAAGTTGGTCATTTGTGTTCTTCTCATAAGTCATCTTCCAAGCATTGGAAGCCCATCTGTGATCATCCTCTTCAGTAGGATCATCTCTGATCATCCCTTATCATCTCAGATCAGGCGTGGCCCACCTGTGATCATCACAACTCATTAACGGAACCTTCCCATCTTGGTCACCTGGAGCGTCCTATGTTTATGAAGATTTTTTCCTAATTTATTGATCATCAAAGGTAAGTTTTCTACCATTTTTTGTGAAAACTCAATCTTTTCCACTAGTTTTCATCTAGACCATCCAAAATCCTAGATCTGGATTTGATATGACTGAGACTACTTCCAGTAGTTGCATAAAACTACTCTTCCTTCATCCCCACCCTTTGATCTGTGTCAAGATCACCAAGTGAGGCCCACGTGTGGATTTAACCACTGCCGTCAGGGACAATTTTATCACTGTGCAACGTTCTATGCATTGTTGCTTGTTGTTGCTGCTGCTGTCTTTTTTATCTGCTGTTGTTAATTGTTGTTGATTGCTTCTTCATCGAGGTTACTGTTACTGTTGTTGTTGCATTTTTATTGTTTGTTGTTGCCTTACAAAATAGGTCGCCTGGGTTGTTGTTTTTCCTTGTCTTCATCTGATTCATCTCAGACTACTACTACTGTTTGCTGTTAGTATTTTATCATCAATATATGCTTATTGCTTTACTTCTTTTTACTGTTGTTGCATCTCCATTGCCTTATATTGATCTGTTCTATTGGTAACTGTGTTCTACTGCTGGTTTTTGGAAAATACATTCCTCTACTATCATGGATAAATCTGAAAAATCAGATCCCTCTATTGTTCGATATAATAGCAAAAAACTATACGTCTTGAGCATTTTAATTCCAGTTATACCTTAAAGGAAAAGAACTGTGGGCCCATATTGATGGATCTAAAACAATCATTGCTGATGATGCTAAGAAAGTTCTTTCTTGGAAAACTAAAGACGCAAAGATAAAATCTTTGTTTCTTTCTTCTGTAAAACCAAATTTCGTTTTGTATCTAAGACCATGCAAAACCTCGAAGGAAATGTGGAAATATCTGAAAAAGGTATATTATCAAAATCATGTTGCTCGTCAATTTCAGTTGGAATTACAAATTACAAATTACTCCCAAGGATCCAGGATTATTGCTCAGGATTTCTAATCCTTTGCTTAGAATATGATGAAATCAAGTTTGCTACTGTCTCTGAATCACTGCTACCCGAGTTACTTTTTCTACAACAGAATAGCCATCGGGACCAATTGCTCATGAAACTGCGCCCTGAATATGAGACAGTGAGATCCAACTTGATGAGCCGAGCTTTTCTCCCCAACGTAGATGACTGTCTTCAAGAACTTCTTCGAGAAGAACAACACTTTGTTACCAAAATTGCAAATGGACAACAGAGCTCTACTGAAGCTCTGCTTGCCTATGCGGCTAAAACCAGACCTCCTCCTCGGGACATCAGTAAAATACAGTGTCACAACTATAAAAAAATACGACCATTATGCAAATCAATGCAAGCTGAAAGTCTGTAAATATTGTAAGGTCGTTGCTTGAAGAGCGTCCGAAGAAGGCTCGAAATTCTACTTCCCGCCCCTATGTGCAGTCAGCTCCAAGTGCTTACACGGCTATCACCCCACAATATGCATCTTTTGAATTCAACGATTCACTACCATCTAATTCATCATCACAGCCTAGTTCCTAAACATAATCACTGTCACCAGCTCCCCTTATTTCGACTATGGTAAAGCAAATGATTATCAAAAAACTGTCATCTATGAACATTTCAGTTACTGGTCCGTCCATTTTGAATACATGGTATTTAGATTCAGGGGTTAATAATCAGATGACCTCCTCACCCATAAAATTACATCATGTTGTTCCCTACACTGAAACTCTTTCTGTTCAAGCTGCCAATGGAGACCACCTTCCCATCGTCTTTGTGGGTGATGCCCCTAGCCCTTTTCCATTAACAAATATTTTTGTATCCCCTCATCTTGCTACCAATTTAGTTTATGTGGGTCAATTAGTTGAGAATAATTACAATGTCTCATTTTCTTCTTCTGGTTTCGTTGTGCAGGACCAGGAGTCGGGGGTAGTGATCGTGAGGGGGCCTAAACGTGGCAGACTTTTTACTTTACCAGTATCTCCATTTATTTAGAATAAACCTTTGCATCAGTTGTTTTGTTTTTTAGTTCAACATAATTCTCGGTTATGGCATAATAGACTTGTTCATCCGAATGCCGCTACGTTGTCCACTTTATTTCAAATTGGATTATTAAATAAACCATTTGATTCTGTTTCATTTGAGTGTGATGCTTGTAAATTAGGAAAAAGTAAAACTTTACCTTTTTCTAACTCTGCAACTCAGAGCAAAGAATGTTTTGACTTAATCCATAGTGATGTTTGGGGCATTGCTCCTACCATTTCTCATGGTCATTTCAAATACTTTGTTACATTTATTGATGATCACAGTAGGTTTACTTGGGTCTATTTGTTACATTCTAAATTTGATGTTCTTAATGCATTTAAAATTTTTCTTAGCTATGTTGAAAACCCATTTTTCAAATGCATTAAACATTGTGATTAGATTCGGGGGGGGGGGGGGGGGGGGGGGGGAGGGGGTTTGATTATGTCTCCAAGGATTTCCAATCTTTCATAAAAACTCGAGGAATTATGTCTCAACGTACTTGCCCATATACTCCACAACAAAATGGAGTCGAAGAACAAAAGAACGGGCACCCTCTTGATGTCATACGAACGCTTCTAATTGAATCTTTTGTTCCTCCATGTTTTTATACTGAAGCTCTCACCACTGTAGTGCATCTCATAAATCGTCTTCCATCACCTACCATTGCACAATTAACACCATATTTTAAACTTTTTAGTCACCATCCATCGTTTAATCATCTACATACCTTCAGGTGTGTTTGCTTCGTTCATCTGCCTCCCACATAGCGCACAAAATTAACGGCCCTATCTAGCAAGTATGTTTTTTTAGGATATGTAACTAACCAAAAGGGTTTTGTTTGCTATGATCCAAACGCTCATCGCACGAGGATCTCTCGTAATGTTATTTTCTTTGAAAATCAATATGTCTTCTAAACCCACTCGCATTGTCCCTTTCCATCTTCCTCAACTTTGTTGCCTCTTTTTTCTGATGAAACAACCGTGACTCGGTTTAATCCTAATTTTGTGTATCATAGAAGGGAAAGATCTGCCACTGCAAATGGCCACCCTCCTGAGCCTCCTCCGGCAAATGGTCCCACATCCCATGGTACCTTGCGTCGCTCCTCCAAAATCTCTCGACCTCCTGAGTGGTATGGATTTACCTATGCTTCCTTGATGACAACTTTATCATCTGTTTCAATCCTAAGTTCTTATTTGTAGGTTGTGCAACATGATTGTTGGAACAAGGCTATGAAAGAAGAATTAGATGCATTAACCCAGAATCACTCTTGGGATATTGTGGAATGTCCTTCTTCAATTAAACCCATTGGTTGCAAATGGATCTACTTGATCAAACTTAAATCTGATGGCTCTTTGGATAGACACAGAGCTAGACTTGGCAACCGACAAAAGTATGACTTTGTCTATGAAGAGACATTTGTGACAGTTGCAAAAGTGATCACTGTTCGGTTACTTCTCGACATTACTGCTTCTCAATCTTAGCCATTATACCAATTGGATGTCAAGAATGCCTTTCTCTATGGTGACTTGAAAGAGAAGGTCTATATGCGGATACCACAAGGAGTCACTGCTTCGCCTAAGAAATCTTTATGTCACTTACGTAGATCTCTTTACGGTCTTAAGTAAGCTCCTCAACCGTGGTTCGAAACATTCAAAGATCATTTGGGCACGATGGCTTTACTCAAAGTTCTTACGATCCATCTCTTTTTCTGAGCCACACATCTACTAGCTTCACTGTTTTCCTCGTGTATGTTGATGATATTACTATCTCACCATTACCCGGCCTGACGTATTTTATGTTGTCAATCTTGTCAGCCAATTCATGACATCTCCTCGACATCTTCATCTGACAGCTGTGAAGTGAATTATCGGGTATTTATTGGCCACTGGAGCGCGTGGTTTATATTATTTAAAGGATAATCGTCTACTTCTGACAGCTTATGCAGATGCTGACTGGGCTGACTGTCTGGATACCAAACGGTCCACTACTGGTTGGTGTATGTACCTTGGTAGTTCTCTCATTTCTTGGAAATGCAAGAAACAAGAACGGGTCTCCAAATCATCCACAGAGGCTGAATATCGGTCCATGTCCTCTGCTTGTTCCGAAATCCTATGGCTTTGTTGACTTCTCTCTAAACTTGGATTTGCACAGGCCTCTCCTACTTCCTTGAATGCCGATAATACTGGAGCAATCAAAATCACTGAAAATCATGTTCTTCTTGAATGCACAAAACATATAGAAGTTGATTGCCACTTTATTCGAGACGAATACAAGCGTGGTGTTATTAGTTTACCTCATGTCCCTACCGAGTTTCAGTTTGCAGATATCTTCACTAAGGGACTTCCCCAGCCTCGACATCAATTTCTTGTCTCCAAATTGTTGCTTTATGACACTCCAGCATTAGTTTGAGGGGGGTGTCAATCCAGGCCCACTATCGTAGGCCCAATTAAATGTACATGTGTACATGCCTTGGCTGTTAGCTATAATTATGGATCTATACCATATTTACATTGTCTTGATAAGAATGATTAGCATATAATCAAGGATTGATCCCATATACATGCAAGTCACAGTCGACCCTTATGGGATACGACATTCATCTCCATTTCTCTCTCTCTCTCTCTCTCTCTCTCTCTCTCTCTCTCTCTCTCACTCTCTCATGTCTATATCTCTTCTCTCTATAATGACATTTCGTAGAACTCGTTCACGCAAAGGAAAGAAAACCATGTTCTAAGTCAATGATGAAACCAATATTTCCTAAACTCATCCAACCAAAGAAATGAAAAGCAGGTTCCGAATCAATAAAGAAATCAATGGTTCTTCTTCTTCTTCTTCCTTCCTTCCTCCTATAGAAGTAATAGACACAAGAAGAAAGCACGAATCTTCTTCTTCTTCTTCTTCAAAGAGAAAAAGAATGTGGCCTAGCTCCTGATTTTTTTTCTTTGAAGAAAACAAGAATTTGGCACGTATTGGGCTCTTGCTTTCTAATCGTCAACTTCTTCTTCTTCTTCTTCTTCTTCTTCTTCTTCATTAAAGCAATAGAAACAAGAAACCCACCCAAAATTTGGAGCGTATTAAACTCCTGATTTCTAATCATAACTTCTTCTTAGGCAAGGAACTAAGAAGAAAACAACAACTAGAAGGAGGGTATTGAGCTCCTAATTTCTAATTGTGACCTCCCACACCAGATTTGAGGAGGTTGTATTGTCACTTCATTGGCAAGTATTGACCTTCCAATTTTTAATTGTAACCTCCCGGCGACAGATTTAGCAAGAGTGTCACTTCCTTGGCGTCTCTAAACATGCACAATGAAAAACTCTACATAGAGCTCTGGCTTCTCCCAATACCGACCCTAAAAGCCCTCATTATTTCAACTTGGTTACTTTTAATATTTCCTCTCAAAGCCCAAACTTCCAATAACACTCCAATTGCAATTGAGCTTCTTACTCTAGACTCGTTCTTGACGGCTAATTACCTATTGAAAAGTTTCTATGCTTTTCTAGGCCGCAATAGAAGAGCCATTACTTTGTTCAGTCTGTCACCCTCCGCCATCAACTTTCTCCCTAAAAAATCTCTTCAGTTTCCCTCATTTCCAAATCTCCCCTCCCAAACTATCTCCAGTGCCCATTTTCTAACTAAATCCTTTTGGGAGAAGACCACCCAAAGACAAACATTTCCATTATAGACCTAATCATAACAAACTAAGACAAGAGAGTAAGTCCAAATCGCCTAAATCATAACAAACAAACAGATAATTTACAGGATCCTCCATCTTTCCAACATATGAAATAGTTATATGAATTAAATCCACTTTAAAATTCTTCAAACAAACTAGGGATGAACAGGGAAATGAAGATAAAATTTGTAATTTAAAGGATGCTTTTAAAATAATAATAATAATAATAATACCTTTATCAAACTTTTTTCCATCTGGGTCCAAAGCCATGAGGGTAAAAATATCTTCAAAGAGTAGCTCAACCATTCTTCCTTTTTCTCTACATATTTGTTTCTAGAAATCAAAAGAAAGAAAGGTCGCAGAAACAAAGAGGGAAAAACCAAAAGAGAAGAAGAAAACCCACCCACCTCTAAGACCATGAGAGAGGAGGAAGAAAGAGAGAGAAAAAAGAGGATGACTGTAAGTAGTACCTGCTACGCTATGCCTGTAAACGGGAATAAATCGAACGACAAGGAAAAATAAGGGTTTAGTGGTTTTATAGTTTGGACACATGGTTTATGTATTGTCAACGTGAGTTGACTTCTCCCCCCACCCATCTCATTTCTCTCTCTCTCTCTCTCTTTCTTCATTTCTCTTTCTTTCTCCATTCTTTCTTTCATTCTGTCTTTTTCTTTTTTCTTGACAATGGACCACCAAAGAGCAACATCACCACTAAACTAGTGGGCCACCAATCAAGTGGGTGCCACAACCTCTAATCTTGGCCATCATCATCTTCGCGTGGACCCCGCGAGCTCAATCATCTTCAATTTGCAAGCCACCACTCTAACCCCTTCACTATTTGGTAAGCTCTTCTTCCCCTTAGGATTGGGTTAATGTACTTTGGGTGTGGAGTTGTGTTAGGTAGCTTAGAGCCTTCCTTTCTTTTGGTTTATGTTTTAATTTAGTTTTTATATTGCTAATACTCCCTTAGATTTGGTTTGTTGGGCTTTGAGCTAGGATTTGTGGATTTGGGCATTTTCAACCAAAGGCAAGTACAGATTTATATATATGCTTTGATATGTTTGTCTCTCATTTGATTCGATGATTTAATGATGATTTAGATGACCACATGCTCATTGATGTCTTTGACGTTGGAAAATATGATAATTGGATCTATATGTTTAATAAAATGGTTTCTTAATTGAATGGATTGGTTATAGATTGAATGGACTTGATGAGAGGGGGTATGGGTGCTTATGGAGAGGGCTATGCCCTATTTTTCTTTGTCTGTAGGTAAGGATGAAAAGGGAGTTTTTCCCTAACTCAGTTCGGTTACAAAAGCTTGATTCTGTTTTCTAAAGCCATGTTGTTGACCGAGTGGGGTCACCCGATCGACCCGCAACACTGGTATTTAGTCAGGCTTCCTGAAGCCTGACAACTTAGCCAATTCCCATTTATGTTTCAACTCTGACTGTGTACTCGGTCGACCGGATGTCTACCGGCTATGAAGGATGTTGACCGACCCTATTTAATGTCGACTGGATGAACTGGGGTTCTTTTCTAAGCGCCTTTTTGACTTAGAATTGGATGGGCTTAGGTGGGACTTTGGCTACCCTTTTTGGACTCATTTGACTATATGTGAGGATGTTTTGAGCTGACGTTCTTCACGGTTATTCCGGTTGTATCGAGATCTAACCTAACTCAATCTTGCACGGTAAGGCTTGTAGAGAACTACTATTGAAGTTTGTTTGAAGTTTGATTTGATTTGGAATAAAGTAGTTTCTCTAATGTTGTTGAATCTTGTTCGAGCAAGAAAGCCTAGCACCTCACCGATTTCAGTTAGGACTCTTTGTGTCAGGCATCACTCATTTATTAACGTTCAACACAACTGAGGCACCACCTATGGAAGAACCTTGAGTTGAGAACCTTGAGGTAAGACTGGGTCAGAGCACACGGGGCCCGAGCCGCATGATCCCAAGAAGACCGTCTGCAGTTCGGATTTGGTGTAATGGACACCATTGTGAACACTTTGATTGAAAGGTTATGATCCCAAACTACTTATATCTCCACCATGACTCAATGTGAGTAAGAGAGGGCAATGGCATTATCCCGTAGTAATTAGCATATGTGGACTGCCTACTTTGATAGTTTGTTTATGATTCGAATGCTATACATTTCTTACAATCAGAATGCCATGCATCTCTTATGATCTTGTCTATCATTTCCACTTTTTTAGTACTGCAAATCTTTGATGATTTATATATCTATCTGCATGTCGACCGTTGTGTTTGATGATGCTACTCTTGGTGTACAGGTATCGAGCCTTTCTACCCTGAGGAAGAGGAGGCGAGGAGGTTCATGCAGATCAGCCTAATGACTTCCTAGAGTACAGTACGGACGGCATTGTATAGCCGTATCGACTCCGTACACGAGAGCCTTCATGCTATATCTGATGAGTTTCATCTTTTGGTTTTATTATCATTTTAATTAGGTCCAGTTTTAGTGTGGCCTTCTTATTATAACTAATATACTTGTTAACAGTCTCAAACTTGAACTCTAGATATGATATTCAGTATTTGCTCTTAAACTATACATATTTAAGATATCACTTGCATTTATGAAGCTTCCGCTAATTGTTATATATATTTGAGGAAATGTCTACACCTTATAGCGGTCTTCGATCCGGATGGGACATGATTGGGGCCAGGTTGCATTTGATTAACGTTAGAAGATTCTTAATTGACCCTAATTTCATGCAGGATCCCGTTTTTACTTTTGGGGGCATGACACCTTCGGTGTCTTTGCACCCAGTCATCCCCCAATAAATCTTTTGCTTTTGACCTTAAAACGATGCAGGTAAGAGTTGCAGTGGAGCATAGATACCTGAAGGTTCTCAAGTACTTAAAAAGGAAATACAAACCTGCGCACAGATCTGACCATATAATGTATATTATTCATAAGAAATAGTTGAGTCAAAGCAGGATCCTTGTATTGCTTAGATTTCCCATCCAGATTAGTCTGGAGAGCTTGTATTGCTTAGATTTAACATAACAAAAAGTGTGCTCCGAAATACAAGCGAAAAAAGAATTTTCTCTCCATAGTCTGCATTCATTGACAGCATTGTAACTGGTGATCTGATCAATTTATTATTGACAACCATAGTTTCAGTAGTAGGATTCTGAATACATTGTGTTGTGACATTTCACATTAATCCCTTATAAATCAATGAAATAACACAGAGAGACTAAAAAATAACTCAAGAATGGTAAAAAAAAAAAAGCTTCAGGAGCTTATTTTCTCAAGTGTAACAGCTCAAAAACTGGAAATGTACACAAAATTAAACCATAACACATTACCTGAGTATAATAACCACTATCAGGTGGCTGACCCACGTTAGTTGTATCGGGGGCGGCCGGCCCAGGTCAAATTTGGAAAGCCCTTTAAAGTTCTATTGGGCTACTGGCCCGCGCCCCACATGAACAAAGGCCCACGGCCCATAAAGTCCAGTTTAAGTCCATCGCCCAATATCAAAGACGATGAATGAAGAGGAGAAAAAAATCCTACTTCGTTCTTATGCATGTTCTGCTTCACTCCTCTCAACCTCAGGCCTCAGCCAGCCCCTTCGGTCTTCTTGGCTTCTTCCTTCGAATGCTTGTGAGGCTGACAGGCTGTGACAATCGTTCCTCGTTCGGCTTCAGGTAAATCTATCCCCTTCTCTCTCTGTCGCCTCTCTCTTTCTCTCCCCCTCACTCTCCCTCTACGTTTTTCTCCATGGACTCTCTCTCTCTCTATGTGACTATGTCATTGTCGCCTCTCTCTCTCCCTCTCCCCCTTATCTCCCTATCTTCTATGATTAATGATTCCATTCATTATTTTAGGCATTGCATAGAGAAGTTAGGGTTCTTTTTTTTTTTTTTTTATGTTTGATGGCTCTCTTTATTACATTACTTGAGTTTGGGTTTTTTTGTTTTTTATCTTGTGTTCTTGATCTTGTGTTCTTGATTAATCTATGAATAAGTGAGATTTGTGACAGAGATGTTAGGATTTTTTTTTTTTTTTTAATTTATGTTTGAATTCTTATGTGATGGGAGAAGTTAGGATTTTTATTTGGTTTTTTCCAATTACTGTTTGGAAGGGTGTGTTTGGATGCATCTCTATTTAGCTG
The DNA here is from genome assembly GCA_003546025.1 of Camphora micrantha. Taxonomy (NCBI): domain Eukaryota; kingdom Viridiplantae; phylum Streptophyta; class Magnoliopsida; order Laurales; family Lauraceae; genus Camphora; species Camphora micrantha. The sequence continues at coordinate 12,398,890 of QPKB01000007.1, forward strand.
GCGGAATAACGGGTGGAAATGGAGGACTGCATTCATGTGGTGGAACCTTTTTCCCATTCTGCGCGGGCGAATCGGATATCGTGAACATTTGAAGTGTTCTTTCCACTAGTTTCATGGGAACATTTGAATTCACCCTAAGCCTTTTTGTTGTGTTGGTGATCCATGGATAATATTGTGGAATAGAAGAGTGAAACATAAGAGCAGGGGGTGGAATTAGATGGATAGACTATGATCTTTATGCTTCTACAGTCCGGTTAGGGTTATGTTGCTTTAGGGCTTTTTATTTATGGTTCTCTTTATTACATTACTTGATTTTGGGTTTTTTTTTTTTTGGATCTTGTGTTCTTGTTTAATCGATGAATGCGTGAGATTTGTCAATCATGGATAAGGGTTGGGCAATATTATTTGACTTCATTTATATTTCTTGTTTGATTGGAGTTGGTGTCTTCCCATAAGTAGTTGATAGTAGTGTTGTGATTATCATTCAGCAATTAGTATTTGTTCATTTGAAATTGCATCAGGCCTAATGCTGAACCATGTTGTGATCATCATCATTATTTTGTGTTTTGATTGATTACATGACTTACTTGCAACCTCGTGGTTGAGGGACAATGACATCTTCCAACTGTGCTACATTTCAAAATTTTATTATTCTCATTACTATCATTGATGGACCATTTATGATTTGTTTTTGTGTGGATGCACATATGAGAGAGTACATTTCAAAATTTTATTATTCTCATTACTATCATTGATGGACCATTTATGATTTGTTTTTGTGTGGATGCACATATGAGAGAGAGAGAGAGAGAGAGAGAGAGAGAGAGAGAGAGAGAGAGAGAGATTTTCAAACTGCAACCTGTGTGGGTGCCAATAATGGTCTTGGTATAGAGAAGAGGTATGCCAATAATGGTCCTCATAATTAGATCATCCTAATCCTTAATTATGGGCCTCAAAAGTTTAACAATTTTCAACCCTTGTGTGGGTCTTTTTTAGATGTGGAGAAAAATGAACAGAGTTGAACCATGGACAGTTTTCTCTCTTGCTATTGTTAACGTGAAAAAATTCTAGCAAAAATTTAGCCCCATCAAAACGTAAAGCCTGAGTCTGCCACTGAGAATGACTAGAAATTTTCAACGTACCAGCATGATACAGAAACGGATTCAATAATATGATAATATCAAATGATCTTGTTTTTTTTTTTTTTGTACGTTATGAATTAAACATGGAGAAATATTTTAAATTTAGTATGTATGTGTTATGTATAAATTGGCTAACCTAGCCCGCACGTATCTCTCTCTTACGCTCGCTATCTCGGCCATGGAGGTTTCTTTGAGGCGCGTGGCCTTGTTAATAAATACGCCCACGCCCTTTCCCCGCCACCACCATCTTCATCTCCCTACGGCTACAGCCCCCTCCTTCGCATTTCGCCCTTGGAGAAGCAATAAAATAACGGATCTGCCACTATCACGACCCGGAAAGCCCTCCAAGCACCAGGTCTTCTCCTCCCCTTCATCCATGGAATCTCCTCCAGAAGGTTACAGAAAAAACGTTGGGATATGTGTCACCAACCCCTCCAACAAGGTGGTCTCTTCTACCCTTCTAGGGTTTCATCTCTTTTTTAGGGTTACCTTCTGAGACATTCCTTTCCCTTTTCTTTTGTAGATCTTCTCCGCATCAAGATTAGATATTCCTGGCGCTTGGCAAATGCCACAGGTATTATTACAATTTATTGTGGTTGGTTGGTTGGTTGGTTTTTGGGATTATCTTCATCAAATCAAACACACATAATTTTTGCTGTACAGGGTGGTATTGATGAAGGAGAAGATCCCAAAAGTGCAGCACTCAGAGAGTTGAGAGAAGAAACTGGAATTACTTCTTCCGAAGTTGTTGCAGAGGTATGATCTCCACATCTTTTTCTGCATAAATTCCTATCCACATGGCAATTGAAAAAAAAAAAAAAAAGGTTCAATGTATTGTCTATTTTGCTTTGCAAATCCTGTCCTAGTGTTGAAACTAGATTATATACATTGGTTTCTACATTCTATGGTCTTATATTCAATCAAAGTTTGAAGGCAGGCTATCTACCAGGAAGAAATTATTAGATGCACCTTCAAAAGATAAAAATGTAGGCATTAAGATGATTTTTGGCCTTTTGCATTTTGGTTCAGGTTCCTTATTGGTTGACTTATGATTTCCCTCCACATGTGAGGGAAAAGCTTAATAAAGAGTGGGGATCAAACTGGAAAGGTCAAGCACAGAAATGGTAAGCTTTTCAATCTCACCTGTGACTGTGAGCCTTTGCTCCATTCTATATTTGAGATTAAGATAAGGATTACAAAAACTTGATGTATGACTCATGGCATGTTCATGCACTTGGAGCATTGAGTGGATGCCCTTCAACGAAGTTACAAATGCTACCATTTATAGTAGAACATAAAAACAATGGAGGTTCTGATTTGGGTTGCAAAAGCAAATGTTTGGATTCTAATTTGGAAAACACGCTCATGTTTCTATTTTGTTTGTTCTTGCGCAGCAGTTAACTTCTATATAATGGTCAAATAGTGAACTAGAAAACATAGAATTTGGAAATGTGTACAAGTAGCCTGTTTGAGTATTTTCATTTTCACAGAAGGAGCCTTTACTTTTAGTTTTGATTCCCATCCATCTTTGTTACCTTAGATTTCTCAAACACTGTAACGCTAGTTTGCTCCTGTACGTTTTTTCTGTTCATCTCAGATCTTTTTATTGTCCATAAATTCATTATAACAGTTCTATTGGATGTGTGGGTTTTGTCATGAAAGCGTGTTTTCTTATGTGTCATGCATCAGTTGCTGCTAATCTTAACAGAATTACGAGAAATACTATTAATTCTTTCTATGTCCACTTTTTATTTCATTTTACTTGATTGAGTTTTGAAGATTGAACTTTGAAGGCACATCACAAACTCAAGTGTAAATGGTCCTCAACTTGTATGTAGGTTTCTCCTTAGATTCACTGGAAAGGAGGAAGAGGTAAATCTTTTGGGTGATGGGACTGAAAGGGCAGAGTTTGCAGACTGGTCATGGATGACACCACAAGAAGTAATCGAGCGTGTGAGAATTTCTCACTTGACTGATTTCATCCTTGTGATAAAATATATAAATGAACACTTCTGATGTTTGCCTAATGTTATTTGTGAGCAGGCTGTGAGCTTTAAGAAGCCAGTTTACGAGGAAGTTTTGAAGGTTTTTGCCCCCTACTTGGATTCACCCTCTGAGATGTGATTGTCTGCAGTTCATCTACTTTTGTAAAAGCAAAGCAACAGTTACATTGTTTATTGTCATTATTTTCTTGATATTGATCGATGATAATGCTTTCTTCGAAGATGCTTGAAAAGAAGGTGAAAAAGGAGAGATTTTTCTCATTGATTTCATAAATTCAAATTATGTCATTCAAATGGCAATGGTGTTGAGGGGGATAATGAGAAGAAATGCTGGATATAGTTTTGCCTTAATGAGCTCACATCTGACTCACAGTGAGAGGATGAGATTGCACCTGTTTTTGGACAAACGGGGATGAGATCATCCTTCTCCTGTTTGGACTCAGAAATGAGTTGCTCTGTTTCAACACCAAGAGTTTACCAGTGTTTCTGCTTTCCAGGCCTTACATGTTACTGTGTAGTGTGTTCCCCCCACCTTCCCTGAGCATCATCTCAGCGGTCTCTCTAGGTCCCACGATGGATGAAGGAGGTCCTAAATCAGTTTACAAATTGGCTTGAGCATTAACTCTCTCTGGGTCCGAACCTACCCAGACTCGTTTGATCTATTTTTTTTTTTTTAACACTTGTTTGATCTTAATGTGGGTATTGGCCATTTGATTTTGGGCATTAGGATCTTCTATTTCTATACATTGTTAAGTCATGTGGGCTTTGTTCCATTTGAGGTTTCATGTAGAATTTGCCCAATTCATCTTTCATTATTACTCAAGAGGTGGGCTTTCTGAATGGGTATATTTGAGAGATTATAAATGGGTTGTCATGACTTTTTTCTATAATTCCTTTTTATCTCACAGTTGAGACAGAGATGTATTTAAATTGAAAATAGAGAAAGGACATGGATGTTTAAATGTGTATTTGACCTGGACATGTACTCTCTCTTATCACCACCGACATATATGAGTTCCATGACATTCAATCTCTCCATCACTGTGGGAGGAGAAGACGAAGCAGAAGATGATTTTTAGCAGGAGGTTGATATCATTAAGGGCATCAATTTCGTCAAAAAAAAAAAAAAAAATTGCACAAACAACTTTCCTATCGTTTTCCTATTTTCTTCATAAAATTATTTAATTAAGGTTTAAGCTCATGTAATTATGAGTTTTACTAGGACTACATTAGAAAACATGTCAGTGATCAACTCTTCTAGTTCCTTGCTGTGCTTCGATTGCAGAAGATTTTCGGCTTTGCCTCTTAATCTAATTATCTTCCACCAATTGGATGTACAAAATTTACTACTAAGAATATTTGAATGAAAAACAGGTATAAACAAGGAGGATTGTTACATTTTGGGAATTGAGGTGAACCTCCTTTGGGGCGCTACAGGTGGCCATTACATGGTAGTGAAGATCTTAATTCTGAATGAAATTTGGTTGAAAAATCGTGTTGGATAATAATCTCAACCAGTTTTCAAAGGCTCCAAAATTCTAACAACTTCTGCTGCTACTCTGATCATGATCAGTTCCAATATACCAATGATGCGTGTATTTAGGGTCATGGATTAACAATGAACAGGTCCCATAGACCGTCTATATTGGTAAAACCTCCCCCAAGCACTGGTGCTCATGTTATTGTGAGCCGCACTTAACTTATGATCTATCCGAGTAGATCATAAAACAGGGACAGCAAGGACCCCACCGATAGCCACCAATCCTAAGTTCGGCACCCATCCTAATGTAATGGGCCGTTGGATTGACCATGCACTGTTTGGATGTTGAAAACTTGTGTACTGATGATTAAGTGGTTAGAACAATGATCCGAGCCTCTATCACCACAAAAGGGGTGCCCGAGGTGGGGCCTACAAGTACCCACGCTCAAGTAGAGGGCCACCATCCATGTTAATGATAGAATTAAATGTTTTTAAAGGATAATCACTTCAATTTTGAACATGACAAACGTACGTTGTTGATGCTCCATGTATTTCTGTTTCTACAATAACTAAAGAGAAACCATAAATGTCTCACTATCAAGCTCTTTCTACATTAAAAGTTTAACAGCTGATTTCAAATGTAAAAAGCACTTGAAAACAATCAAGGTCGATGTTCTGTTTGAGGAACTGAACATGGACGGATTTTAGACTTTTCTCATGAGGAGGAACAACCGCTGATCCAGCTCGAAGTTGGCAGCATTAGATGGGTCCCCCTTCAGCATCATCAGAAGGCCACCAAAGGAAGCATAAATCTCCCTGAACAATCAAAATCAAGTTGATGAGTTCTCAGTACCACTAATACTAATACAAGTAATATAGTGTTCATCCATTTTCTAAGCATTCTGTTGAATCCAGTGTTTATAGCTATTAAAATTGCTTATGAAAAAGAACATACACTTTCACATTGGCCCCAGAACCCTCCTCTGAGATCTTATAGAGTTTTCCATGCATAACATACTCAAACTTGTCTGCAAGTGACTTTCTTCCTGCCTGAAAGATAAAGCAAAACACAATCAATAATCAATCTCAAGCCCTCAATAACCTAGTAACCCAAATGAATATTGCTAGGGACACAGGATTTGGAAACAAATACGCAAAAGGCCCATTTGAATAAATGTATCTTAACAAATAAGGAAAGAAGCTAAACCAATAGACAGAAAGAAAGAGTGCCGTAGGGATTAGATGAGCAGAGCCAATCTCTCGAATGTTCATGGACATAGGGTCCACTGGCTTACCAGGTAAAAAGAGAATTTTAAGGATGCACAATCTACCAAAAATAAGGTCTTTGCCCATCACTAGCCATTTTAAAAAAAAAAGATAAGGAAATGGATGATTAAAATTAAAATTAGTGAATGGCTCAAAATCATCACCTTAGGTCATATACAGCTCCTGAGTCCAATGGATCTGATTTTTGCAAGGAGCACCAAACCAAATCATTTACATTGAGTGCCCAATTGTTTTTGAGAAGAGTGGAGCAAATGGGTCAAAATGCACAATATGAGGATTAAACCATCTACCAAAAATCAAATCTATTGAAATCTGCTAGCACTCCTATCTAAGGTGATTAATTATGCCAATCACTGGTATTTACTTTGACCATCTGTTTCTTTCCCTTTGATTCAAGGGCTAAAATAATCAACGCTGCTATAATCAATGTTGGATATTACAGAGGTTGTTATAATGGAATAAGGAATAGGCATGCAATGCCAACTACTATGCGCAGTTATAGACTTAAAGATTTAAGTTTCACCTTAAATTCTTTTTTATTTTTATATGATATGAATCACTTCTTTCACTTCAAGTAGACACATCTTAAACATGCAATGTTGATGATCTGAATTTCATCTTTTCGAATTAAAAGACAACAAAAAAGACTGCAGCTGACTTATCTTTCCCAGTAACAATGACATCTTAAACATGATCAACAATTTATACATCATATATGATATATTAATCTGTCAATAATGTTCTACATGTTCTTATTCAAAAGGGAAACAAAAAAATATTCTACATGTAATTGTAACATACTTTTGTTTGTCAGGATAGTGACGCTACATAAATAGATTGATTAAGAGTAGCTACTATTTTTCTTTTTCTTGTTTAGTGTTGAATTTTTTTTTATTTTATTTTTTTTGAAAATAAAAAGAATCCTGTGAGTGACGAAATGATTCACAGAGTTTTGTATTTTTGTTTCCCTAAGTGGATTGCAGGGGTTCACGCAGGCCAAAAAAAGCGCATGGCTCACAAATAAACTTGTTGAAAGATTTGCAATATAATTTTTTTTAATTTTAATAAAGATGGATATGTAATTATATATATATATTACTATGTAATTAATTTATAATTCTAGGACTTGGGGTTGGGAGTTGAATAATAAAAAAAAGAATCAGAGAAACACAAGACACCCTAATAGCAAGGGTGTCCGTGTCTCATCTCACGGAGCTGCCAAGAGATCAATCCTTGGGCAGGTAGGTTGTCACACAAAGTGTGTACCACTCACCCATCTAGCAAATTGATGATGATGATGATGATAAACAAAATAATAAATAAATAAGTAATAAAAATAAAAAAGAGAATCTGACAGATGGAAAAAAATAAATAAATAAGCGTCACCTTGAAAAGTATGGGTCCAAATTCATCCTGCTGGATTAGCAAGTAGCTATGGATGGATGACAGCTATAAAGCTCAAGCTGATTGGGCAATCCTAATGCTTCATCTAGAGGACAAGTTAACTGAAAATGCAGATGGCACATAAGCCTGACTAACTTCTTCTTTTTTTTTTTTTTTGGTGGGGTGGGCTTTACAAGTCCAACTGAAAAGGCTGATGGCACAGAAGCTTAATTAACTGTTTTTTTTTTTGGGTGGGCTTCACAAGGGACTCGAACTAACGCACCCATGCAAATACATGTGCTGAACCAGCCAAGCAACAGACTGAGACAGAAGCTTGGTTAACTTCTTAAGCTGTTCAATTACTTGATTCATTCAATCAAAAAGTCCTCCAAGTGAAAGGTTAAGATTATCCAACTGCTGTAAATCTCTAAGGCAAGTGGTAAGTCATACTAGATAACCACTTACATCTGATACATACTAGTTATTAACATAACAAAAAGTGAGTTCTGAAATACAAGTGAAAAATGAATTTTCTCTCCATAGTCTGCATTCAATGGACAGCATTGTAACTGGTGATCTGATCAATTTATTATTGGCATCCATAGTTTCAGTAGTAGGATTCTGAATACATTGAGCTGTGATATTTCATATTAATCCATTATAAATCAATGAAATGACACAGAGAGCCTAAAAAATAACTTAAGAATGGTTAAAAAGGCTTCAGGAGCTTATTTTCTCAAGTATAACAGCTCAAAAACTGGAAATGTACACAAAATTAAACCATAACACATTACCTGAGTATAATAACCACTATCAGGAGTTCCATCCAGGCTTAGAGTAGGAGCTAAAACCATTGTGAATTTCTCCCCAACATGCAGGGGATATATCTCGGTATTTACATCTAGTTGCATGTACATATCAAACTGCTCACTTCGTGCTTCAATCCGAGAAACTGAAAAACATAGAAAAAGATTCTTACTTAAAAGTATCAAATAGGAAGAATAATACGGTTACAACAAAAACTAAATTTTGCAGGACATGCATAATGGACTCAGGTATACCCAAAGAAGTGATAAAAGATACTGTGCGCACCTTACCAATGTGATCATTCATCCTTCCAGCCAACAGCATTCATTTCAATGGGTAACCAACCTACTTCTTTTGGAAGTAACCGAACTTTTCATAGAAAGGCAAAGAGTGAGGCTGAAGCCGGATGCAAAAGAGGCTACAATGCATGATGAGTTGACACCCATCCATAGAGGGGAAGATGACACATTTCAGGGACCCACTCCTTGACGTTGGCCTAAATGTAGGGCTCTTGCAAGCCCAGCCCATGATATTGGAGCCCAAGATATCAAGTTTTCTGTTATTGTCACCCCTTTAGTTGATTATGTAATAGTCTTATATTCGTTCATGGCCCACTAAGGGGAAGGGCTAGGCAGAAGAGGAGATGGAAGTTATGTTCTGACTGTTTGTTGTTGATTGGTAACTATTTTCCACCTATGATATGCACGGATACTTCAAAATGGGCAACGTATCGTGTCGTATCGTGTCTGATACTTTAGTTTTGATATGTAAAGTCCGTGTCCCTTTCGTGTCTACGACGTGTCCTTGCCGTATCCATGACGTATCTATGCATCATAGTTTTCCACTAATACCCGATTTAAAAAAAAAAAAAAATCCCTACAATCCGAGGCCCTAGATAGAGTAAGTAGATAAAATATAATGTTTGTAGCAGCTAGTAGTTCCAACTCCATTTCTTTCTGGTGGTACTTAAACACTACACAAATCTATCAGTAATCTATTATCGGCCCAATACTTTTTTAAACTAAACCACCTAGAAAAAAAGTAAGCCGAGTATTTCCTAGAACTCATTCGCCTAAAGGAAAGAAAACCATGTTCTTAATCAATGATGAAACCAATATTTCCTAAACTCATCCAACCAAAGAAATGAAAAGTAGGTTCCGGATCAATAAAGAAATCAATGATTCTTCTTCTTCTTCCTTCCATAGAGGCAATAGACACAAGAAGAAAACACGAATCTTCTTCTTCTTCTTCTTCTTCAAAGAGAAAAAGAAAGTGGCTCAGCTCCTGATTTTTTTTCTTTGAACAAAACAAGAATTTGGCACGTATTGAGCTCCAGCTTTCTAATTGTCACCTTCTTCTTCTTCATTAAAGCAATAGAAACAAGAAACCCACCCAGAATTTGGAGGGTACTGAGCTCTTGATTTTAATTATAACTTCTTCTTAGGCAAGGACACGAAGAAAACAACATCTAGAATGGTGACCTCCCACACCAGATTTGATGAGGGTGTACTGTCACTTCATTGGCAAGTATTGACCTCCCGATTTTTATTTGTAACCACCCGGCAATAGATTTAGCAAGAGTATCACTTCCTTGGCGTCCCTAAACATGCACAATGAAAAACTCTACATCAAGCTCTGGCTTCTCCCAATACCGACCCTAAAAACCCACATTATTTCAACTTGGTTACTTTTAATCTTTCCTCCGAAAGCCAAAACTTCCCCAAATTTCCAATAGCACTCCAATTGGAATTGAGCTTCTCACTCTAGACTCTTTCTTGACGGCTAATTACCCCCTCAAAAGTTGCTAAGCTTTTCTAGGCCCCAGTAGAAGAACCATTACTTTGTTCAGTCTGTCACCCTCCACCATCAGCTTTCTCCCTCAAAAATCTCTTCAGTTTCCCTCATTTCCAAATCTCCCCTCCCAAACTATCTCCAGTGCCCATTTTCTAACTAAACCCCTTGGGAGAAAGACCACCCAAAGACAAACATTTCCATTAAAGACCTAATCATAACAAACTAGGACAAGAGAGTAAGTCCAAATCACTTGAATCATAACAAACAAACTAGATAATTTACAGGATCCTCCATCTTACCAACTTATGAAACAATTATATGATAAACCCACTTTAAAATTCTTGAAGAAAACTAGGGATGAACAGGGAAATGAAGATAAATTTTGTAATTTAAAGGATGCTTTTAAAAAAAATAGAATAATAATAATACCTTTATCAAACTTTTTTCCATCTGGGTCCAAAGCCTTGAGGGTAAAAATATCCTCAAAGAGTAGCTCAACCATTCTTCCTTTTTCTCTGCAGATTTGTTCCTAGAAATCAAAAGAGACAAAACTTTTTTTTTTTTGAACAGTAAGTTAGTTCTTCAATTTCTCAAAAATAAAGTACAAGATATGGAAGGCTATTATCAAAATGATAATAGAATCTTCCAAAAGGGGCATACCCCTTTTTTACATAACATATGATTCCACAAGACTGGAAGCGAAACAACTACTAAAAGTTTTCGAAAGTTTGCAGTAAGAGAATTATACAAAATATCAACGTTATCAACATTCATCATTGGAGGCCCAGATAATCTGCTGATAATTTTGCTGAAATCGAACAGTATGAGGATGAAGATGAGAATAGATGACTTGATCAAAGCTAGTAACCAAAGCATGAAGTCGTCTCGCCTGGAATCTCATAAGCCATTGAGATTGATCTGGATGAAGAATAATTTTTTGCAAAGAAGTATCAGTCTCAATGGTGATAGGAATAGTGTTTGCTGGAACAAGTTGCAGAATTTGGTAGACACCATCATAGTAATGCAGCAACGGCACCCTTTGTCCCTTCAAAGGGTGATGAATATCACGCCATAAAATACCAACTAAAACCTGATGCAATGTGGCTATTGAAAGCCGCCATCCATGAGCTCTATCACTAATCAAGTTTCTGCTGACTACTTGATCGTTTGTAGGCACGTTCCAATGACACTTAATGTCATTTGGGAAGCTGATGCCAAGATACAAAATTCTAAGAGACAAAACTTGCAAACACAAAGAGGGCAAAACCCAAAGAGAAGAAGAAAACCCACCCACCTCTCAGACCATGAGAGAGGAGGAAGAAAGAGAGAAAAAAAAAAAAAAGAGGAAGACTCGAACGACAAGGAAAAACGAGGGTTTTGCGGTTTTATAGTTTGGACTCAGGGTTTAGGTATGGTCTCTGCATTAGATGGATTCAGACTCCTATGAGGCTGGATGTAGGGCACACGTGCTAGTCCACTTTGGGATGGACCTGAGGGGATTTGAGATCTGGTTCGAGCCATTCTATGTATTAAAAAAAACAGCCACATCCAATCATCCTAATCATCCATGGCCCACAAGTTCAATATATTCAGAAGGGTGTTCAGTCAATCCAACGGTCCAATCCTTTTAGATTGGTGCAAACCTAAGGGATGCATGTACTATATGTGGATTGGACCCTAGTCTAGCCGGGCTAGCCTAGCACTTGATATCCCAAGTCTAATGTAAGGACACAAAAACATTTAAGAGTGGGTTTTGGTCCATTATAGAGGAAGAGATAGGTCTCTAATCTCTAATCATTAGACCCGTGTCAGGTCTAAGCATGGGACTATTTGGGTAATTCAATTGTTAAGTTAATTGAAGTGAATGATCGTTTTAAGAGACATGTAAAGAAGAAGAGGGTTCATATTAAAAAGTATAAAATCTCAAAATTCACCTTCTTGACTTTTTTACCACTTTGTGGTATGAGAATGGACCTTTTTTTTTTCTTTCTTTCTTGGATAAAAAGAAGGCCTTTTGTCATTCAGTGGAATGAGATAAATCACTTTTTGACCCTTTTTTTTTTAAATAGAAGAGGTGATTTTTGAAATTTTATAATTTTTGATATGACCCCACTTCTTTTTTTTGTTTCTTAAAGTGACCCTTCACGAGTAAATTACCTAAACAGATAAGTTCTATAAAGTGAATTACCTAAATAAGTAAATTCAAAAACCATAATTAGATTGGAGTTCATGTCCACCCAACCCAATGCTAGATCTCTTTACAAGTCATAGTGGTGATAAGTTTCCATGTGAGAGTAAATTCCTTTATATTACTTTTATTTCAGAATCAATTCTAAAGTTTATGTAGTCAGTAAATTTGTTTATATTACTTTCATTTCGGAATCAATTCTAAAGTTGATGTAGTCATTTTAAACCCCAAATAATTATAATGGCAATTTAGAATTGAAACTAAGGGCCTTTCTTCATGTCATTGAATTCCTATGAATTATAGATTTTGTATTTGTCTATATAGGCATGTTTGTTTGCATAGAATACATAGAAATTGAATACAAATTCATACCATTAGCCATAAGTGGTTAAAAATGAAGAATCAAAAGTGAATTTCCGATATGAGCATTACATAACTGACAAAGCTGCTAGCCTACACAAACAACGAACTTAAGACAACTGGCTTTAATACCATAACAAAGTTATAGCCAATAATCCCAAAACCAGTTGGTGATAGGAAATTGTACAAACAACTACTTAACAATAACCTTCTCTTTAATGAAAATTGAATAAAAGGAGATGGGAAATGAATATCCATCCATCACTCTTTATAATTCAAATCCCATAAATGTTAAGGTTCAATTTACATGGCCACCATATATTCTTCACGCTTACCTAATTTCATTCACATCTCACTTCTTTAGTAAGCCTTCAGTGGATATGTATTCAATTTGCATGAAATATAAATGCAAACAAACAAGTAGTTAAAAATGAAAAATCAAAAGTGAATGTCAAGGAGAATGAGGGTTTGCCAAGTTGGTTGCCAACCCTATCTCTCACCCTGATGACCAAGGATCAATCCCTAGTCTCTCCCTACCCAAGTGCCGGATGTACTTGGACAAAAAGATGAGAAACACTAGTTGATCCAAAACCTTTAGCCAACTGCCACATGTTGATATAGAGTTGTATGATAACAACTCATGCACCGACATAACATTCTGATTCATTTGCGTCAACATCTGGATTTTAGGGGAAGTACCTGCTACGCTATGCCTGCACATGGGAATCAATCGAACGACAGGGAAAAACCAAAGGTTTTGCGCTACCCATGATCCCATATCCCTTGTACCCTACCCATGACCCTTCCTTTCAGCTGTATACATTTCCTTCTCGTGTAAAACCATGCATTATTAGATCCTTGCCAGGATAGAATTTTAAAAATTTTAGTGTCATCATCCAACCTCTGGAGAAGCAAGCCTGTCTGCAACTCCTTTGCCTTTTCAATTATTGTCATCATTATGTAGAAAGGGGTGTTGTAGTTGGTAATCTGGTACTCCTATTGAGGTAGTTTATCTACTGCCTTTTGGTTCTTGATCCTTGTTTACTTCCAAGGAGAGCGGCACACCTGCTACTTGGTCTCTCATGTGGCTAATGTATTTTAGGAATTGCCAATGCATTTGAGGAATGCATTATATTGTTATTATCATTATTTTTTAATGGTAACTTGTGAGTCTATGCGGTTGTCATTGGTGTATATGTTCACTGCCCGTCCAGGCACAATACCAAGAAAGATAAAAGTTCTCAGAAAGTATGCCATGGGCAATGAAGGTAGCTGGGTATTGCAAAAAACAATATTAACTGAGTGGTAGAGATTCTACCAAAAAACTGAGTGGTAGAGATGGTGACTTATGTTGGGTCTAAGGTTAAATGATATATTATTCAATAAATGCTACAAAACTTCAATCCAAAAAAGGACTTCATTTTTATTTCACAAGTTTACAAGAGCAAAAAAAAAAAAAAGAAGTTTGCAAGAGCAAACAGGGCATAGGGTCAACCTTCAAGTTTGCAAGGGCTAAGAGCTGGACTCGAGTCCTTTTGGCAGGAAGAAAATTCCTTGCCACAAACAGTCCTCAGGGCCCTGTTTGGTATTTGAAAGGGAAGTTTCAAATCAGAGAAGCATCACCCATTGCTTTGTTTTTGGCTCTCCATCATCGATTTACCATGCTATCTTTGCGAGGGAGCACCATTGATCATTACCATGCTTTTGGAAAGCTACGAGATTTCATTAGGGCAGAGAGAGTTCTAAAGTATATGAACAAACATGGTTATCCACCAAGTGTGATCTCCGACACAGCCCCCATGGAAGCATATGGGACGGCAGGCCAGTACAACCAGGCAGAATCAATATTCCGAAGGATGCAATCATCTGGTCCTGAACCCTCACATAGGGCAAATAAGCTCTGTATTACAACAAAAATTGCTAGAGAGAGAGAGAGAGAGAAAATGTGTTCATTTTTACATCTATTTCTCTATAACGACATTGCTCAATAAACGAAACCAATACAAAGAGAGACAAATCTTGTTACCGTTTCAAACAAAACCAACATCAAAAGAAGAGATTTTCTCCATAGGAATTCAGATCCAAGCAGAAAAGCACAAAAAACAGCAAGTTTCAGATAGAAATGAGAAAGCACTTACCTCAAAAGGCACGGTTTCCCCTTCTCTTCTTCTTTTCCTTCTTCTTCTTGTTGTCGCCTCTTTGGGGGAAGGGTTTTCTCCGCGGCTAGGGTTTTTCTCGGACGCAGAAACAGTGTGTGTGTGAGAGAGAGAGAGATAGAAGACGTGGTGCTACTGCTGGCCTGCTGGGAGGTGGAGGTCTACTGCTGGGACGGGTTTAGGCAAGCGGGGGTGCTTCTGCTGGGAGATGACGATCTTGGTGACGGTGGGGTAGGGTTTTGGGGATAAAAGGTACGTAGTGATCCCTGATGTTTAACATTTTGAACTCCATTTTGACCCCTCGTGTTTTTTGTTCTTTTATACTTAGACCTTTTAATTTATACTTAAACCTTATAAAAAAAAATATTTATATTTAATGCCAACAGATCGTATCAAATTGAATCCACAGATTGAGTGTGAAATCCGCCAACAATTCGTTGCTAACGAATTACAACCTTTTCAATCCGTCACCAATCCGTTTACCTTCAGATCAGTTAAAAATCCGCGGATCAGATCGAATCGGATCGATTTTACAAATCTATAGATTTTTTTGTGCACCCCTAGGGCCCACATGTTAGTCCACTTGGGGAGGACCTGAGGGGATTTGAGATCTAGTTCGTGCCCTTCTATGTATAAAAAAAAACAAGCACATCCAATCATCCATGGCCCCACAAGCTCAATCTAATCGGAAGGGTGTTCAGTCAATCCAATGGTCCAATCCATATAGATAGGTGAAAACCTGATGCATTTACTATATGTAGATTGGACCCTAGTATGGCCGGGTGAGCCTAGCACTTAACATCCCAAGTCTAATGTAAGGACACAAAACCATTTAAGAGTGGATAATAGTCCATTATAAAGGAAGAGATAGGTCTCTAATCTCTACTCCTTAGACTTGTGTCAAGTCTAAGCATAGGACAGTTTGGGTAATTCACTTGTTAAGTTAATTGAAGTGATTGATCATTTTAAGAGACATGTAAAGAAGAAAAGGGTTCATATTAAAAAGTATAAAATCTCAAAATTCACCCTCTTGACTTTTTTATCACTTCGTGGAATGAGAATGGACTTTTTTTTCTTTCTTTCTTGGATAAAAAGAAGGCCTTTTTTCATTTAGAGGAATGAGATAAATCACTTTTTGACCCTTTTTTATAAAAGAAGAAGTGATTTTTGAAAATGTATCATTTTTTATATGACCCCACTTCTTTTTTTTTTTTTTTTTTTGTTGTTGTTTCTTAAAGTGACCCTTCACAAGTAAATTACCTAAAAAGTTAAGTTCTATAAAGTGAATTACCTAAATAGGTAAGTTCAAAAACCATAATTAGATTGGAGTTCATGTCCACCCAACCCAATGTTAGATCTCTTTACAAGTCATAGTGGTGATAAATTTCCATGTGGACAGGAAATTACTTTATATTACTTTTATTTCAAAATCAATTCTAAAGTTTATGTAGTCAGTAAATTTGTTTATATTACTGTCATTTCGGAATCAATTCTAAAGTTGATGTAGTCATTTTAAACCCCAAATAATTATAATGGCAATTATTATATATGAAAGGGACTGCTTCAATTGCCAATTTCAA
This sequence comes from Camphora micrantha, assembly GCA_003546025.1. NCBI lineage: Eukaryota > Viridiplantae > Streptophyta > Magnoliopsida > Laurales > Lauraceae > Camphora > Camphora micrantha. Next base: position 12,415,070 of record QPKB01000007.1, read on the forward strand.
ATTTTATTTTGACCCTTCTCTGATGTTGACCTCCTATTAATATTTGTAATTAATCCTCATACTAATATCTCCCACTATTATTTTGGGAGTAACATTCATTTTTCTAACTGAATGTAACTAATCCATCTTCAATATGTGTGCATTCCCACCTCTAAATGCAGCCCTTTCCTCTTCTCTGTGCATCCTCTCTTCTCCCTATCATTCTCTCTCCAAATTTTCGATCCTCCACAAGCCACGTTAGAGCCTGCATGTGTCCACGTTGGCCTCTCTTAGGTATGGTTTTCCCTTTTGCTCTCTCTCCCTCCATTATGTCTTACAACTGTACCAATCTCCCATTTTTTTCATCAAATTGGTGATTTCTTTTACACGAGATTTTAATTTTTCTAGAGTTACTACATGCTTAGGTTTGTGCTATTCAGGGATTTTTTTTATTGGGTTTTATTTTAGTTAATTTATCTCAGCATTTGTTCTCAAAGTGTAGAAATAATAACTCTCACTTCGGATTCTTCAACATTTTGGATTTTCAGGGTTCTAAAGTTGATGGTTCACAGATGGATTCTTCCGATTCTTTTACATTGATGGTTTACTGATGGATGCATGGAGGCAATTGAGGGAAAACTAAAGGGAATATTCGGTTACACAGAAGATGATGCGGTTTCCAGCGACTTTGTGGGTGACAACATGTAAATTGGGTTTAATATAATCTGTTTATTCTGTCGCCATTTTATTGAATCATAATTACTATCTTCTAATTTCTTGAGCCATTTGAAGAATTTTAATTGCTATTTACAAGCTTCATAGAAAGTTCTTGGTCCTCTGACTATTCTAAGAATAGACTTTTTTTGGGATTTCAGGTTTTCTGTATGATAACTATACCAAAATACCATTTCTAAAAATAATATAGGTTGCTATAAGATGAAAATAATATATTGATCTAAAAGAAACCTCAGGAAATCTAAACTTTTTCTCTAACATGATGAGGTACTTGTATACCCATTTCAGCTCCCAATCGATCTATTTTTGCATAGTAAAATGGGTTTGTTCCATTTTTCTTTGATTTATATTGGGTTTTATTTAATTTTTCTCGCTTGATCTTTATCTTTATTTACTCTTTTATTAGGCGCAAGGAACTAACCAACCTTTCTTAGTGGATGAAATCTGCACCGTGTACAAGAATATTAAAAAAAAATTATTATTATTTAAACATCAATCAAACTTACCATGATCCATTTAAAAATCCTAAGGATTTCCTATCTTATCCTCAAGTTTTATCTCGCGGAGGATTTGATTTTTGGAGCAGGGAAGAGTTTCAATAATGGATTTTTTTCATATTTAATACCAATAAATTTCCTACATTTCAGGTATATATATATATATATATTCTTTTAAAAGATTTTATTAATTTATATCCTTTTTCTAATGTTTGATTTTCAATCAGACCATTAGTGTTGAAGGGGCAACTCTTTTTACCTATTTTCATGATTTTCTTTCCTTTTTACTATCGACTTCATTGTATTCCATTTTCATTTACTATTGGTTCTCAATATGCTATTTGGGCAAAAAATAAAATATCATAGAAATGCTTCAACATAAGAAAAAAATCTTTTTGTGTTGCGCATGTTCATCTCATATTTGTTTGGGTAAAAGTGCTTATTTTTATTGGTTAACTTCATTTTATTTATGTTATCATTATGTTTATCAGTGGTATATTTTTTCATTTTATCTTTTTTTTAAGTATTCTTTTTAGTCTCTATTTTTCTGAAAAAGAATTCGAAGAATTGAATTTTTTTTTATTTTTCTATCAAATATTATGATTCTAATCATTAGGTTTGATCTAAATGAGGATTGAAGAGGATTACTCTTTCTCTGCACTTTGGCTATATTCTTGTCTAAACTGTCTATTTAAAGGCTGAAGAAATGATGACGAGAATTTTCACAACTTAAAAATCCGACCATGACCCTACTTGTAGTATAGGTAGCTAGCAATTAAAGATTTTCTTACCTTTGACATTATGATGGTGATGAAATAATCTCTTTTTTTTATATATATAATGCTCGGGTCGAAGTCCAAAAACACAAACCCGCTCCAAACTTCACCATCCCACTACCAAACCTACCCCTAATATGAAAATATCATATTATATATATTTTTTGTAGACTTTTAAAAATTCATTTATCTTTTGTATTATGAATTATATTGCCCGTACGTGCTAAGCACGGGTGTCTTTTGCTAGTTTAGAATTGAAACTAAGGGCCTTTCTCCATCTCATTGAATTCCTACGAATTATAGATTTTGTATTTGTCTATATAGGCATGTTTGTTTGCATAGAATACATAGAAATTGAATACAAATTCATACCATAAGCCATAAGTGGTTAAAAATGAAGAATCAAAAGTGAATTTCCAAAATGAGCATCACATAACTGACAAAGTTGCTAGCCTACACAAACAACGAACTTAGGACATCTAGCTTTAGTACCATAATAAAGTTAGTGATAGGAAATTGTACAAACAAATACTTAACAATAACCTTCTCTTTAATGAAAATTGAATAAAAGGAGATGGGAAATGAATATCCATCCACCACTCTCTGTAATTCAAATCCCATAAACGTTAAGGTTCAATTTACATGGCCACCATACATTCTCCATGCTTACCTTATTTCATTCGCATCTCACTTAACTTTAGTAAGCCTTCAGCGGATATGTATTCAATTTGCATGTAATATAAATGCAAACAAACAAGTAAGTAGTTAAAAATGAAAAATCAAAAGTGAATGTCAAGGAGAATGAGGGCTTGCCAAGTTGGTTGCTAACCCTGACTCCCATCCTGATGACCAAGGATCGATCCCTAGTCTCTCCCAACCCAAGTGCCGGATGTACTAGGACAAAAAGATGAGAAACACTAGTTGATCCAAAACCTTTAGCCGGCTGCCACATGTTGATATAAAATTGTATGATAACGACTCATGCACCGACATAACATTCTGATTCAATTATGTCAACAACTGGATTTTAAGGGAAGTACCTGCTACGCCATGCCTGCACACGGGAATCCATCGAACGTCAGGGAGAAATCAAGGGTTTCGCGCTTTTATAGTTTGGATTTTGGATTGGACTCAAGGTTTAGGTATCGTCTCTGGGTTAGATGGATTCGGCTCCTGCCGGAGGTTGGCTGTAGGGCCCATGTGCTAGTCCACTTGGGGATGGACCTGAAGAGATTTCAGATCTGATTTGAGCCCTTCTATGTATTAAAACAAAAACAAGCAGCCACATCCAATCATCCATGGCCCCATAAGCTCAATCTAATCAGATCGGTGTTCAGTCAATCCAACAATCCAATCCATATAGATAGGTGCAAACCTGATGCATGTACGATAAGTGAACTGGACCCTAGTCTAGCCGGGCTAGCCTAGCACTTGACATCCCAAGTCTAATGTAAGGACACAAAACCATTTAAGAGTGGGTTATGGTCCATTATAGAGGAAGAGATAGGTCTCTAATCTCTACTCATTAGACTCATGTGAGGTCTAAGCATGGGACTGTTTTCATAATTCACTTGTTAAGTTAATTGAAGTTAATGATCATTTTAAGAGACATGTAAAGAAGACGAGGGATCAAATTAAAAAGTATAAAATCTCAAAATTCACCTTCTTTATTTTTTTATCACTTTGTGGTATGAGAATGGACTTTTTTTTTTCTTTCTAGGATAAAAAGAAGGCCTTTTGTCATTTAGAGGAATGAAATAAATCACTTTTTGACCCTTTTTTTAAAAAAGAAGAGGCGATTTTTGAAATTTTATAATTTTTGATATGACCCTACTTCTTTTTTTTTATTTCTTAAAGTGACCCTTCACAAGTAAATTACCTAAACAGATAAGTTCTATAAAGTGAATTACCTAAATAGGTAAGTTCAAAAACCATAATTAGATTGGAGTTCATGTCCACCCAACCCAATGTTAGATCTCTTCACAAGTCATCCATGTGGACAGCAAGTTCCTTTATATTACTTTTATTTCAGAAATAATTCTAAAGTTTATGTAGTCAGTAAATTTGTTTATACTACTTTCATTTCGGAATCAATTCTAAAGTTGATGTTGTCATTTTAAACCCCAAAATAATTATAATGGCAATTTAGAATTGAAACTAAGGGCCTTTCTCCATGTCATTGAATTCCTATGAATTATAGATTTTGTATTTGTCTATATAGGCATGTTTGTTTGCATAGAATACATAGAAATTGAATACAAATGCATACCATTAGCCATAAGTGGTTAAAAAATGAAGAATCAAAAGTCAATTTCTGAAATGAGCATCACAAAACTGACAAAGTTGCTAGCCTACACAAACAATGAACTTAGGACATTTGGCTTTAGTACCATAATAAAGTTAGTGATAGGAAATTGTACAAACAACTACTTAACAATAACTTCTCTTTAATGAAAATTGAATAAAAGGAGATGGGAAATGAATATCCATCCACCACTCTCTGTAATTCAAATCCCATAAACGTTAAGGTTCAATTTACATGGCCACCATACATTCTTCATGCTTACCTTATTTCATTCGCATCTCACTTCTTTAGTAAGCCTTCTGTGGATATGTATTCAATTTGCATGTAATATAAATGCAAACAAACAAGTAAGTAGTTAAAACTGAAAAATCAAAAGTGAATGTCAAGGAGAATGAGGGCTTGCCAAGTTGGTTGCTAACCCTGTCTCCCACCTTGATGACCAAGGATCGATCCCTAGTCTCTCTCAACCCAAGTGCCGGATGTACTTGGACAAAAAGATGAGAAACACTAGTTGATCCAAAACCTTTAGCCGGCTGCCACATGTTGATATAGAATTGTATGGTAACGACTCATGCACCGACATAACATTCTAATTCAATTGTCTCAACAACTGGATTTTAAGGGAAGTACCTGCTACACTATGCCTGCACATGGGATTCCATCGAACGATAGGGAAAAACAAAGGGTTTTGCACTTTTATAGTTTGGATTTGGATTGGACTCAAGGTTTAGGTATGGTCTCTGGGTTAGATGGATTCGGCTCCTGCCAGAGGCTGGCTGTAGGGCCCATGTGCTAGTCCACTTGGGGATGGACTTGAGGGGATTTGAGATCTGGTTCGAGACCTTCTATGTATATATATATATATATATATATATTAATAAAAAAAAAGCAGCCACATCCAATCATCCATGGCCCCACAAGTTCAATCTAATCGGGTGGGTGTTTAGTCAATCCAACGGTTCAATCCATATAGAGAGGTGCAAACCTGATGCATGTGCTATATGAAGATAGGACCCAAGTCTAGCCGGGCTAGCCTAGCACTTGACATCCCAAGTCTGATGTAAGGACACAAAACCATTTAAGAGTGGGCTATGGTCCATTATAGAGGAAGAGATAGGTCTCTAATCTCTACTCATTAGACTCGTGTCAGGTCTAAGCATGGGATTGTTTCGGTAATTCACTTGCTAAGTTAATTGAAGTGAATGATCATTTTAAGAGACATGTAAAGTAGAAGAGGGTTCATATTAAAAGCTATAAAATCTCAGAATTCACCTTCTTGACTTTTTTTATCACTTTGTTGTATGAGAATGGACATTTTGTTTTTCTATCTTGGATAAAAGGAAGGCCTTTTGTCATTTACAGGAATGAGATAAATCACTTTTTGACCCTTTTTTTTTAAAAGAAGAGGTGATTTTTGAAATTTTATAATTTTTGATATGACCCTACTTCTTTTTTTCTATTTCTTAAAGTGACCCTTCACAAGTAAATCACCTAAACAGATAAGTTCTATAAAGTGAATTACCTAAATAGGTAAGTTCAAAAACCATAACTAGATTGGAGTTCATGTCCACCCAACCCAATGTTAGATCTCTTTACAAGTCATCCATGTGGACAGTAAGTTCCTTTATATTACTTTAATTTCAAAATCAATTCTAAAGTTTATGTAGTCAGTAAATTTATTTTTATTACTTTCATTTCGGAATCAATTCTAAAGTTGATGTAGTCATTTTAAACCCCAAATAATTATAATGGCAATTTAGAATTGAAACTAAGGGCCTTTCTCCATGTCATTGAATTCCTATGAATTATAGATTTTGTATTTGTCTATATAGGCATATTTGTTTGCATAAAATACATAGAAATTGAATACAAATTCATACCATTAGCCATAAGTGGTTAAAAATGAAGAATCAAAAGTGAATTTCCGAAATGAGCATCACATATCTGACAAAGCTGCTAGCCTACACAAACAATGAACTTGGGACGTCTGGCTTTAGTACCATAACAAAGTTAGTGATAGGAAATTGTACAAACAACTACTTAACAATAACCTTCTCTTTAATGAAAATTAAATAAAAGGAAATGGGAAATGAATATCCATCCACCACGCTCTGTAATTCAAATCCCATAAACGTTAAGGTTCAATTTACATGGCCACCATACATTCTCCATGCTTACCTTATTTCATTCGCATCTCACTTCTTTAGTAAGCCTCCAGCAGATATGTATTCAATTTGCATGTAATATAAATGCAAACAAACAAGTAAGTAGTTAAAAATGAAAAATCAAAAGTGAATGTCAAGGAGAATGAAGGCTTGCCAAGTTGGTTGCCAATCCTGTCTCCCACCCTGATGACCAAAGATCGATCCCTAGTCTCTCCCAACCCAAGTGCCGGATGTACTTGGACAAAAAGATGAGAAACACTAGTTGATCCAAAACCTTTAGCCGGCTGCCACATGTAGATATAGAATTGTTTGATAACGACTTATGCACCGACATAACATTTTGATTCAATTGTGTCAACAACTGGATTTTAATGGAAGTACCTGCTACGCTATGCCTTCATTCTTCATGCTTACCTTATTTCATTCGCATCTCACTTCTTTAGTAAGCCTTCAGTGGATATGTATTCAATTTGCATGTTATATAAATGCAAACAAACAAGTAAGTAGTTAAAAATGAAAAATCAAAAGTGAATATCAAGGAGAATGAGGGTTGCCAAGTTGGTTGCCAATCTTGTCTCTCACCCTGAGGACCAATGATCGATCTGTAGTCTCTCCCTACCTAAATGCCGGATGTTTTTGGACAAAAAGATGAGAAACACTAGTTGATCCAAAACCTTTAGTCGGCTGCCACATGTTGATACAGAATTGTATGATAACGACTCAAGCACGGACATAACATTCTGATTCACTTGTGTCAACACCTGGATTTTAGGAGAAGTACCTACTATGCTATGCCTGCACAAGGGAATCCATCGAACTACTAAGAAAAACCAAGGGCCTGTTTTTTTGCTGGAATTCCTGAATTCCTAGATAAAGTGGAATTCCTGGATGCCCCTCTGGGCTTGAGCATCTAGGACTTCCACCAAAATGCAAAGGGAGTGGAATTCCTAGATTCCCAAAGGTCAAAAAGGACCTTTCATTTGGCTGGAACCCATAAATGCTAGTAAGGAAACATGGAATTCAGAAATTTCAGGGGACAGCCTGTCACATCATGTACAGGAATTCCTGGACATGGTGAATTCTTAGCAGAAATTCTACTAAAGAAAGCAGGCCCAGGGGTTTTGCACTTTTATAGTTTGGATTTGGAATGGACTCGGGGTTTAGGTATGGTCTCTAGGGTATATGGATTCGGCTCCTACCAGAGGCTAGCTATAGGGCTCACGTGCTAGTCCACTTGGGGATGGACTTGAGGGGATTTGAGATCTAGTTCAAGCCCTTCCATGTATGTATATATATATATATATATATATAACAACCACATCCAATCATCAATGGCCTCACAAGCTCAATCTAATCGGAAGGTTGTTTAGTCAATCCAACGGTCCAATCCATATAGATACGTGCAAACCTGATGCATGTACTATATGTGCATTGGACCCTAGTTTGGCCCGGCTACCCTAGTACTTGACATCCCAAGTCTAATATAAGGACACAAAAACATTTAAGAGTGGGTTATGGTCCATTGTAGAGGAAGAGACGGGTCTCTAATCTCTGCTCATTAGACTCATGTCAGGTCTAAGCATGGGACTGTTTGGGTAATTCACTGGTTAAGTTAACTGAAGTGAATGATCATTTTAAGAGACTTGTAAAGAAAAAGAGGGTTCATATTAAAAAGTATTAAATCTCAAAATTCACCTTCTTGACTTTTTTATCACTTCACAAGTAAATTACCTAAAGAGATAAGTTCTATAAAGTGAATTACCTAAATAGATAAGTACAAAAACCATAATTATATCGGAGTTCATGTCCACCGAACCCAATGTTCGATCTCCTTATAAGTCATAGTGGTGATAAGTTTCCACGTGGACAGTAAATTCCTTTATATTACTTTTATTTCAAAATCAATTCTAAAGTTTATGTAATCAGTAAATTTGTTTATTTGACTTTCATTTCGGAATCAATTCTAAAGTTGATGTAGTCATTTTAAACCCCAACTAATTATAATGGCAATTTAGAATTGAAACTAAGGGCCTTTCTTCATGCGATTGAATTCCTATGAATTATAGATTTTGTATTTATCTTTATAGGCATGTTTGTTCGCATAGAATACATAAAAATTGAATACAAATCCATACCATTAGCCATAAGTGGTTAAAAATGAAGAATCAAAAGTGAATTTCCGAAATAGCATCACATAACTTACAAAGCTGCTAGCCTACACAAACAACGAACTTAAGACATCTGGCTTTAATACCATAACAAAGTTATAGCTAGCAATCCCAAAACCAATTGGTGATAGGAAATTGTACGAACAACAACTTAACAATAACCTTCTCTTTAAGGACAATTGAATAAAAGGAGATGGGAAATGAATATCCATCCATCATTCTTTGTAATTCAAATCCCCTAAACGTTAAGGTTCAATTTACATGGCCACCATATATTCTTCATGCTTACATAATTTCATTCACATCTCACTTCTTTAGTAAGCCTTCAGTGGATATGTATTCAATTTGCATGTAATATAAATGCAAACAAACAAGCAAGTAGTTAAAAATGAAAAATCAAAAGTGAAAAATCAAGGAGAATGAGGGCTTACCAAGTTGGTTGCCAACCCTGTCTCTCACCCTGATGACCAAGGATCAATCCCTAGTCTCTCCTTACCCAAGTGCCAGATGTACTTGGACAAAAAGATGAGAAACACTAGTTGATCCAAAAACTTTAGCCGGCTACCACATGTTGATATAGAATTGTATAATAACGACTCATGCACCTACATAACATTCTGATTCACTTGTGTCAACATCTGAATTTTAGGGGAAGTACTTGCTACGCTATGCCTGCACATGGGACTCAATCGAACGACAGGGAAAAACCAAGTGTTTTGAGCTTTTATAGTTTGGATTTGGATTGGACTTAGGGTTTAGGTATGGTCTATGGGTTAGATGGATTCGGTTCCTGCCGGAGGTTGGTTGTAGGGCCCACGTGCTAGTAAACTTGGGGATGGACCTGAGGGGATTTGAGATCTGGTTTGAGCCCTTCTATGTATAAAAAAAACAGCCACATCAAATCATCCATGGCCTCACAAGCTCAATCTAATCGGAAAGTTGTTCAGTCAATCCAACGGTCCAATCCTTATAGATATGTGCAAACTTGATGCATGTACTATATGTGCATTGGACCCTAGTCTGGCCGGGCTACCCTAGCACTTGACATCCCAAGTCTAATATAAGGACAAAAAACCATTTAAGAGTGGGTTATGGTCCATTATAGAGGAAGAGACAGGTCTCTAATCTCTGCTCATTATAATCGTGTTAGGTCTAAGCATGGGACTGTTTGGGTAATTCATTTATTAAGTTAATTGAAGTGAATAATCATTTTAAGAGACATGTATAGAAGAAGAGGGTTCATATTAAAAAGTATAAAATCTCAAAATTCACCTTCTTGACTTTTTTTTATCACTTTGTGGTATGAGAATGGACTTGTTTTTTTCTTTGTTGGATAAAAAGAAGGCCTTTTGTCATTTAGTGGAAGGAAGCATTAGATGATGAGATTGAATCCTTTTAGCTAACAATACCTGGGAGTTAACTGACTTACCTTTAGGTACCAAACCTTTAGGGTGCAAGTGGGTTCTTAAGAAAAAACTTAGGCCTAATGTGTCAATGGAGAAATATAAAGTAAGTCTAGTAGCCAAAGGCTTCAGGCAAAAGAGGGAATAGACTTCTTTGATACTTATTCACCCGTGTCAAGAATCAGTTCTATTATATTCTTGATTGCTATTGCTATTGTTCATAATTTGGTAATACATTAGATGGATGTTAAAACTGATATCTTAAATGAAGATTTAAAAGAGGAAATATATATGGAACAACCAGAATGTTATATCATAAATGGACAAGAACACAAGGTGTGTAAATTGATAAAGTTCTTATATGGACTAAAACAAGCACCTAAACAGTGGCGTATAAATTTTGATGATGTTATTCTTTCTAATAGCTTCAAAATAAAGGAGGCTGAAAAATGTATATATATTATAAATCTGAGGTTGTTCAACAATAATATTATGCTTGTATGTTGATGATTTACTAGTTTTTAGGTCAAGTCTAGAATGTGTAGAAGAAACAAAAATCCTTCTTTCCCACTATTTTGATGTTAAAGATTTGGGAGAAGCAAGTGTGATATTGTGAATTAAAATCATTAGAGATGATTCTAGAATTAAACAACTGATAAAAAAAATTCTAAAATTAAATTATCCCAATTACATTACATTGAAAGGTATTGAGAAAATATGATCATTTTGATTGTAAACCTGTGTCTACTCCTTTTGATCTAGTATTAAATTAGTAAAAAATATTGGTAATAGTTTTCTCAACTTGATTATGATAGTATAATTGTAAGCTTAACGTATGCTATGAATTGTACTCATTCTAATATAGCTTATTTTGTAAGCAAATTGAGTAGATATACAAGTAACCCTGTGTTGAACATGGAATGTTGTATTTATAGTACTTAAATATTTAAAGCATACTGTAGACTATGCATTATGTTATTCAAGTTATATAGCTACAGTTGTGTGTTACAGCGATGCTGGTTGGTACTCAGACCTAGATGATTCTAAGTCTACTAGTAGATATATCTTCACCTTGGGAGGTGCTGCAGTATCTTGAAAATCAAAGAAAAAAACTACAATTTCTCATTCCACTGAGGATTCGGAATTCCTGGCTCTGAGAGCTGCTGCAATGAACTTCGAATGGATTAGAAATTTATTATTTAATATTCTTTTGTGGACTAAACCAATTCCTCCTATTATTATTCATTGTGATAACACCTCAGCAATTATTACTGCGAATAATGTCATGTACAATGGGAAGTCTAGACAAGTGCAATTGCAACATAGCTATATGAGACAGTTACTCGATGGAAGAGTAATTTCGATTGATTATGTGAAATCAAGGGATAATTTAACAGATCCTTTGACAAAAAGGCCTTGTAAGGGGGAAAATTAAAGAAACAACTAAAGGGATGGTTCTTAGGCCCATAAATCATCGATAGCAGGAACCCAACCTAATAACCGGAGATCCTGAGAACTAGATTCAATGGGAAAAACAAGCTACCCCAAAGATGTGAAGTACTGACATATGGGAGAATGTTTTTGTATGAAACTCATCCCAGTCGTTTGAGATTACTTGTTAGTATATAACCTGTAGCGAATGAGGTTAGATTTAATCCTTAATGAGATCTATAACCTATATGGTGGGGTGCACAGCTACATGAGCACTCTTGATAGACTCACCTATATGAGTGTGGGAGTGGGCCACTTCCTACGAAAATATGGGTAGATTCTCTAGAGCACTCATGAAATCCCGTAAAAAGCTGAACTAATCACTCCAAGAATAAATCTTGATATAATTATGAACTGATATAAAGAGTTAAAGTTCAAGACCTTGTTCACTCCAACTCCTAAAGGTTTGAAATTATATCATGACAGTGAGGTTCAAGCTCTCTCACCTTACCAGTGAGATGCTCATTGAATATTTTGAAACAAAGCGGGGATTGTTGGCTTTTGAGTGTTTTCAAAATTCAAAAGGTTTTGACCTTCTTTGAAAATGGATTGTCTTTTACTCACTTTGTTTTATAAGTGCGTAGTGTAGGCTGTATGGAATAAATGGGATCCTATATCGGTTATGTGCAACACTTTAAATGACTTTATACACGTTTTCATTTCTTTTCACTTTAAGAACTTTTGAGCCTTTTACCACGAGCCCTATGGTGTGCACGCGAGTCTGATTGACCCGGGGTGCTGGTCCAGTGACGATGCTAGAATTCTCTCTTTCGGGGGGGAAAAGTTTCTCTTAGCGAGGAATTTAAGAAAGAATTAAAATTTTCACTACACTATACCTCAAAATTGTTATTACAATATAATGGGTAGAAAAAACTAATGGACTAGTTATTACATTATACCCCAAAAATATTTAAAAAAAAAAATGAATTTAGATTGCTCTTTATATCCAACAATGATAAAAAAATGGGTACGAAAGAGTAGTGAAGAGTTGTTAATTGCATAATTTCAACGTTTTTACTCATGAGCACATGATTTTGATTAAAAATTAAATTAAACAATTTTCAAGATCATAATACGAGGATCACCACACGTTTATAAAATGTCTTGATCTTCTCATTGTTTAGAGCCCAAATCATTTCTAAAACTTTAATAAAAACCACCAAATTTGATGGAACATTTGACCTGTAATTAGATTAAAAAACTTTTAAGAACCTTTATTTATAATAACCTGAAATTTCTTATTATTTATAATAACCTGAAATTTCTTACTTAGGAATTAAATTAGATCTATTTAATCCAGATTTTGAAGTAAAATGCTAAAAACTCAAAATTCGATAATAAATTTAACGAGCTGGGGTGATCATGCATTTCAAACTTTGAGAGGATTAGGATTCTAGGCTCAATAATGGGCAAGAAAAAAGAAAAATTAAAAGGAGAAAAATCACATCATAATTCATACCTTAATGGTGAGAAATAAAAATATCTATCCACTTGCTTTTGCTTTATACCCCACTCATATGAATGATGAAAGGGTGAATTCCTCTAATGAATTCCTTGGAACTCCAAGATGTTATTTGGAGTGTAGGTTCAGTTTGATCAGTGTGCTCCCTTCACACTCACTGTTGAGTTCATGAATTTGCATATTTACGCCTCATTTTAGGATGAATTAGGGTTTTAATTAGGCGAATTATATCATTATTATTCTAATTCTATCATTTCATGCACTTTCACCTAGAAACCTGAATTTTCATATTTTTCATACATTTTCTGCATTAACTTAGAATGTTTTGTAATTTTTCTCTAAAGAGTCCCAGTTGGAGTAAAACTCTGTTCGGATGGGTCCCGCTTCAATATGGGCTCTTTAGTATTTGATGTGTTGAATTAGAATGTACAAAAAATGAAAATTGCAGGCCTCTGTCACAGGACCCACTTTTAAGCACACATAGTCATCTTGGGCACTGCATTGCTGAATTGAAGTTTGAAAAGAAGTAAATTGAAGAACTCACCAAGTAGACCCCACACACACGAAAATCAATCAAGGGACAGTCCACTCATCATGTCAGTTGAAGAGTCCTAACTATAGTAGACTTTCGTTATGGTCCACATGTACCCTTTTCAAAAAAAAAAAAAAAAAAAAAAAACCATATGACATGAACTTCTAATGGTGGATCTAATTGTCTTGTATCTACAAATTTGTTGGATCATAAAATCTATGAGTAACCTCTGTGGATCATATTTCATGGGTCTTTTGTTTTGGCGAGTCTACTTCCATATGGATTCCCCACCTTCAAAACATATTTTTAAGAAAAATGTGGCTTTTATTGCATTCATTTAGTCAATGAAGTTGCCAATCTTAGCCTCTCATGCATGAAATCTCCTCTTTTCCCAAAAAAAAAAAAAAAATCTTCATGGATCTTTAGTAAGTTCACCAAAAAAAAATCTCCTCTTTTGGATCTAGTGAATTCATCGCAAAATTGATTTGCTGAAGCTTTCCAAAAAGGGTGTAAAAAAACCCATGATTCTACATTTTGTGTCACATTGTGGATGTAATCTTTGGTCTTATTTTGTCCACTTTGCCTTGAATTGAGATTTATCTCTTCCGTAATTTGGATTTACAGGTCAATCGCCATTTACTCATTTCACCTTCAATCGAACCTTGTCTATTCGATGACTTGAGTTCATTGGCTAACATTTTTTCCTACCAATAACGGTATGCTCTCATGAGTCTACTGTATTCACAACCAGAACATTTTTTTTCTTTCTCCCTTTTACTCATTTTACTTTGAGTGACCCTTGCTCCTTGGTGATTTGAATTTAGGCATACAATTGTTTTCTAGCAAGTATCAGTACACTCACTTTGAATCTACTATACTTATGATTGAAACAATTGCTTCCCACTATGATTTTTTCACCTTTCTCATCTCATTTGAGTTGGATTTTCATCCTCTCAAATGATTTAAGAAAGCAAGCCCATAGTTCCCCATTTATAATCATTATGTTCTTGTTATTACTAATGGATGTGGTCTTGTTTCAGAATTTTTGAAACTAACAAAATGGCAACCTCACTGACCATCACTTTTGATGAAAACAAGTACCAACTCATGCTCCAGGAGAAGCAAAATGCATGTGCAAGAAAGTGTCCCATGTGCAACCAAGGCGTTATAGCCTTCAGCGCTAGAACTAGGTTGATTACTACTCCCCGGACCATCATCTTCAAAACTTTGGGACCTTTCGCACTTCAATAAGGAATCTTCTTGCCTCAAAAAGGTGAAAGAACTAGTTGGTCCCAGATGGATGTCAGAACCGAACTTGTCGAGAACCTGTGCATTCCTGTGTGAGGTAGACCCGCGAACTCACTGTGAATGCTCTCAGATCTACTGGATGATCAAGCAAGGGTTCCCATCTCCCTTATATAGAACAATCCCTAGGAGTCACGACTATTTCAGACTCTACCCCTCCTAGAATCCCATATCTCCTGACCAGCATGGGAATTCTGCCAACTGAGAGTTTGAACTTAATCCAAATTCTACCACTAAGAGTTTGATTCTTATCTGACTCGACCAGATTAAGACTTGTTAGGAGTTCATCCGTGGCACACCGCTGGGCTCAATCTGGCATGGGCCGAATGGCAGTCGGGCCACACAATTTTTCAAATAATCTCCCACTTGGCACGAACGCCATGTAAATCAAACGTGTAAACGTACATCAACATATACTCCAGTCCCTACATACATCTTCAGCCAAGGAAAAGGCTTAATGAAAGAAATACACATCAATTCCACCAGTGGGATTGATGAGATTGGGATCTCACCTTTCTTACCCACATTTTAGATATACTGATATCACAATTCAATATCTTGAGGGATTATGGAATTGTAATTCCATTCACTGATGTGATGGCAGACTCATACCATTTGCACCGGCTTATCAGTTCTTACTAACTTCAAATATCCATGAAGAGATCCAACCTGATGGCCACTTGGTTTACTACATTGCAAGTTGTATCCTAGCTTCTGCTCTCAACAGAGCTACTAGGTTTGTTTTCTTTGTACCAGAAAATTAGTACCTTTACCAAGGGACAAAATATAACCAGACATGGACTCCCTCTCGTCCAAGTCATCATCCCAGGAGGCAACCATATAATCATGCAGTTCCAAGACAACAACCGTGCCACAAAAAACGGTGTAGCAAATGTTTTTGATGTACCCAAATACCCTTATTCACTTGCCATAAGGATAACTTGGGAATCTGATTATGAGACCAATGGCAATCCATTTCCTGTCTCATAAATCCGGAATTACAGCATTTTATGCACGATGAGGATGTCATGCATTATGCACCTACCACTATCTCGAGTAAGGCTTGTCTCTAGTCATGAGCATGTCCTTCTCTCTAATGAGATCCCGATTGTTGGACAATTTCATACACATGCAAATGGGAGTGTTGATTGGATTGTACATCTCCATATCCAATTGTTTTAACACAGCGTCCTACTCGGACCCATGTGACAAAGTCCGTTCTAGATTCGGATTACATAGTTGTTGCATATGCCCAGTACATCATGCTTCAACCCATGTTTTTCATCTCAAATCAAGACTTTAACACTGTTGTTTGGAGATTGCTTCCAATTCGCTACCAACGATCAATATGTCATCCAATGACAAATATACAACTACTCCCACTGCTTTGACCTAATTGCATATCTCATAATGCCGGGGATTAATTAATTTCATGTATGGCCTCTTGAAATTCCCATGTTAAGATAATTTATACACATTTATCCTCATGATCTTTGCACCACCAAATCCGCAGATTACATGTAAAGCTCCTCCTACTTTTCACCGTTTAGGAACTCAGCCTTTACATTCACCAGGTGCAATTATAGATTCTCACAACCAACCATTGCCCTTAGATTCATATGGATAGGAATTTACGCCCAGAGAGATAATCGCCACGAAACCAGATCCTTCCATTTCTAAATCCTCGTTCCACCCATTGGGCTTATCTACCGATATGTCATTGTCATTTTATAGCCAATAACCCATAGCCTTTTCAATCCTTATTTGGATCAATGTTCTTATTTGCTTTTCACATCTATAGTGTACAGTCAATCAGCATATTGCATAGATTGACAGCAAATGACAGATTAAGGTCTTGCACGATTTTTACAAAATAACTGCGCCAATCATCCAACCACGTCAAATGTTATCAATCCTACAGGACTCTTAATAACCTGGGTTGTTCATTGTCAAATGGGCCCTGGCCAGGACTTACACTTTCAACGCTGCCAGCGTTGAAACTCCCACTTTCCATAACACCCTCCATCCTCAGAGGTGTTGTGGTGCATCTCTAGGAATTATATGGGATCCACAAGGAAACACACATTTTGACCTTTGGTTATTGTCCAATATCATGATCGATCACACAATATCCCTTTGGATGATTCAATTTTCAATGAAAAAATGATTTTCTTCGTTTCCATTTGCAGTTGGTATTCTAGTTGTGGCACGCAATAGTTTGTATACAATACATCCCCTCAATATCATTGGTCATGTTTTTAGGTTTGGCACCAGTCCATAACTCATAAATGGGTCTTTGGGCTAAATTTTAGGACGTGTCCGATTCAATATATTGTGCACTTAATAATATCGCCCCTTATAGCACACAGCGAAAGATACGTGTAGTTAACATGGATCTAATATATCCAAACATAAAATGATTTAAAAGTTTCCAACCATATCACTTTTAGCTGTGGGGTGTACAGAATCAATTATACATGTATGATCCTCCCCATGCACAATATTCTTGAATCGCTCATAGGTATACTTCCCCACTTAACGGATCTCATCCATTAATGTTCTAGCCCTATTGGTTCATGACTCAACAACATACCACTCAAAATATTTTTACAATGTCTCAAGGTTATATTAAATCAGATAAATTTAAATGTATTCGCTAGAGTCATCAATCATAGTAGCAAATCACTCCCACCCATTTAAATCTGGACAAATAAAATGGTCAGCATATTTTATTGTGTACGATAGCACTTGTCGCGACCCCGGACCGGGTCATCGGGCCTAATCCGGGATCGGGACTAATTATATATGTATGATTGATTGTGCATGAATTCATTTAAAATCCAAAACCAAACAAAACGTATACGAGCCCATCAAGAAGAATGCCACTCGTACACGCGATTTCCCACAGGTGTCCGCGGTGAGGATATCACATCGACATGAACATTTCTTTTATGTGCGGAAGCGTGTAGCAAATCTATTTCATACATTCATGTCCAAGATACAAGATTAAAACATATTTCATACTAGTATCAAAATGAGCAATGATCATTAAAGCTATAACCCCAAAATAAAGTTAAGGTTTACAACAAAGTAGTTTAATTACATTGTTCCCAAAAATAGAGGCCAACAAAGGCCAATGAATAAAGTATCAAGTTTCCCAAAAGAATGGTTAGACACAACCCAAAATGTTACGCCACTCGGCACCCGAATGTCTAAATGACATCATCGGCGTGCCACTCAACTAATCGTTGCGGTTCTCCAACTGCCTCCTCATGCTCCTCCTCGGGGAGACCAACAACGGGACCTGAGTACCAAAGCAAAGGGTCAAACACGACGGTTTGGCAAACGGGTGAGAAGACATAGTAATAAGGAAAATACCTTGGAAGCATTTAAACCTGTCAAAGCATTAGTTTCATAAAACAAGAGAAACATTTGTTTAAATACATATGCAATATAAAACATGTAAGGTATCCAAGAAAACGGGAAACAGACAAGATGGCAACCACACATAGCTAAGTCCTCTATCACCGAAGTGACATGAGCATATCGGGATGTTGTCTCAGTCACCGAAGTGAGGAGATGCAACATAAGTAACATATACATATATAATACAATACGGGACGGGACCATGGTAGCGAACCGGGTATCGGGACAAGACTACGGTAATAACCGGGTAGCGGGATCCAAGACTGCAGCTGGCGGGACGGGAAAGGGTCTCCAAGTCGGTAGATCAAACCAGCAAGGAAAGCCAAGCTTAGTGGTGCCGACTCATAGGTCAAATCATGTAAAACAAGACATGTACAAATCGTATGTAATGCACTTAAATAAACGGGCGGGACGGGGTGCTCAAAAGCACTAATTTCATTTTCAAACGGGAAGTGCATATCGGGCTAGCAAAAGCTCTAGTTTCAAATTCAATGTTTTCGGGAATGATAAATCACACTTCTTGAAATTCGGGACAAGTATCGGGATTCGATGTAAATCAAGTGTATAAGGACCCCGTATGTCGATTGTGATGATCACTTGGTACTTCTTGAGTTTAGAGACATTCCGGGCTCTTTATGCACCTTAGGGATTCAAACCCTAATCGTATTTTAGTTAAACAAAACCTAATAGGGATGGGATCCTAAGCACAATGTTAATCTAGTAGTACCTTACAACCTACTCAGTTATCGAAAGGAAAACGGATTCGCGATACCCAAACAACCCAATTTCGCGTTTAGATAAAAGAAAGGATATCCCGACGTTCCGCACCGTTCAAGATTGAATTAGGTTAAGTACCGATACGACCAGATTAACCATGAGGAAATGTCGGTTCAACCATCCTCAAAGAAGTCAAACGGGTCCACAAAAGGGTCACTAAGTTCCATTTAAAGTCCATCTAACCATAGGGAAAAAGGTCCATTTTTCATCAGGTTTCCAGTTGGGCCGGTCGACCTGGCCCATGGCCGGTCGACCGCGTACGCAGGGGCTCGGTCGACCGGCCAGGGCCAGGTCAACCGGGAGTTGTAACTTTAAATGCAGGAACAGTATTTTGGTCAGGCTCCAGAGAGCCTGACCTCTGTGTCGCCGGTCGACCGCGCCCTTGGCCGGTCGACCGCGCTAACTGCGCAACAGCAGTCCCCGCAGTTCTGCAGGTTGCCCAACAGGGGGGCCTGTCCAGTGTCCCCGGTCGACCGCGCCCCTTGGCCGGTCGACCGCGTGAACTGCGTAACAGAACCCAGGTTCTGTTACAGCAGTTCAGGGGTTCTTCCACTTTTTCCTATCTTTTCTCCAATCTTTCCAAACATGATTAGCAATCTCATATGTGATTAAAACAAGCTTTCAAGAACTAAAATGAGCATTTATTACCAATCTAAACAAGTCATTAATATCTCAAAATGTTAGGTAAAAACATAAATGCATTTCATCAAAACTCATTCAAATGTAAAAGCATCAAATCATCCACTTGCCTTAAGTCTTTAAATCAATGGAAAAACAGCTCCTAGCACTCTTACAAGTCAAGGAAACAAGCTCTACAAAAACCCCCAAAACAAACCCTAAAATGGGTCAAAACAATGAAGGAGAGGAGAGAGCTTTCAATATTGAAAATGTAGCTTCTCTTAGGCTAGAAGAACACTAATCTAGAAGATTAGGGAGAGAGCTTACCAATAGGTTCTCTAAATGAGCAAAGCAAGCTAGAAGAGGATCTTATGGAGATGAGGTTTCACCACAAATGGTACCAATGGAGAGCCCTTGAAGTGGAGAAGAAGATAATGCAATCCTTTGAGATGATGGTGCAAGTTTGGTGATGCTTGAGCAAGGAGAAGAAGAGAAAAGTGCACACAAAAACCCTAGGTTCAAGGAAGTTGCTGGAAAAAGAGAAAATGGGGGAAAGAGCTCTCTTTTATAAGCTACACAAGTGGGCTCCACCTTCTAGTAACCTAGTAAGGCTGAAATAGTGGTTTTCGGGACTTCGGATGAAATCGACGAAGAAGGAAGAAATGATCGTCGAAATATCTAGTTTCTAAAAAATTTATGTTTCGCGGGTTTCGGGATTAACACTAATTTGGTACAGATTTGGAGTAAAAGTACTGTTTTGCCCTTGAAGCTAGAAAAGTCAAGTTTCGGGGTTTCGAACGAGAACGGGATCAACATGAAAGTTGAAGACAATAACGAGATAAACAAAACGGGATAAAATGCAAATCAAGAAAACCAAGATAAAACCTCAAGTACACGTAAAGCCATAAACAAGGGACCCCCAAAGGGCCCCACTAATACCAAAGGCACTCAAAATCCCCAAAGCTATTACAAAGCTATTCTAAACTAAACCAAATCCACAAAACAAAACAAGACTAACACGCAACTAACTAAGTACTAATCGAGGTCACTCGGGTCGGGGTCTTACAGCACTCAAACACACTTCTAGTTATTCTAGAAAAGGGTATTCAATAATTTTTCACCCATACATGGTTCACATATGCCAAGGTCAGTTAAAGGTATCATCCCAACCAATCCATTTATTTTGTCTTTGTTGATCTGTCATATTCTCAATGTCATAAGTGTACTAAACCGCACATCCAACATATACATAATAATTAAAACTAGAATATTTATACATTACAAGTTATATCAAGCAAGTAAATATCATCTCAGAAATAATAAAAAAATAAAAATAAAAATGCAACAATCTCCCATGCACACAAATCACAACTATATTGCCTTAGAACAGATTTCCTTAATCTATTCTATCACCGGTTGAGCCACGAATTTTACTCATCACAGAGTAGTATTTAGTAAAGCATCCCCAAAATATAATAAATTGGATTTTCAGAGTCAAATGTAATTTAGACTCATGTCATTACATCACAAAATTGTTCCAAATTTATAGATGCTTACAATCTCTGGATTTTGTTTTCACTAATTCAAAAATTCAACTTCCATCCTTGAGATCACATGGAAAACCACAAATCGATCCACCAGTTATTTTTTTACGAATGCATCAGATCCACCGTTATATGATTATAACCTTTGTTTCCGATCCACTAGCTAGGTTGTCTATCTCGTCATATTCTCACCTTAACTTAAATAAATTATTGTTATTTCTTGCCTCAAACTTCATTGAAATTTAAATATTTGAGAGGCTTGAGACTCACCCCCACTAGAGTGGAAGACCATGACAGTAGACATAGAATTGGAACACATTAATTAGTTTTCCCATCGTGGTCAACACTTTATAAGTGATTCGATTAACCTAGTTGTCAATCACGCATCCATCAGGCAATCAATAGCACATGCATGCATCATAGATTATTTTCATCCGAAATCTAATGGTTTTTATCAATTTTTACCAGTAACCAGAGATCATATGTCTCTTTGTGTCATTGGATTGTGCTCACATACTTTCAATCAAATCATCGACCCCTTGATCTGCATATTAAATATTTAGCGGATCAATTATTATACCCTCACTGCACAAGGTAATATCCAAATTTAAATAATAATGCAGTGGTCGTCAAGGGTTCATCAAAAGAAAATACAAGTTGGATCTTATCACAACAAATAAACGCACAATTCCTATATAAGGCACCCATCTGATATCTCCACATGAGTGGGTACTTCTCGCTGAAGATATCACTCTCGAGTAGGTCACACAGTGCAAATCTATGTAAGACATATCCTACACATAAATGAAAGGAAAAAGGCTAAGATACCACTGACCGTGATTATTGACTAAGAACTTTTCTAATTGTTGGATTGTCAATCTCTCACTGCCTTTGTATAGAGCTCGTTGCCAGGAGTCCGTAGAACCAAACCGCTCGTCTCGATTGGAGTCCAGATGAGCGAGTTACGGCCGATCAAAGTTTCTATGGACTCTTGATTAGGCCTGCGAATGCATAAGGTTTTGAAGATTTATAAATAGGCCCTTGTGATTTTAGTATTTATAAATAGGCCCCTTCTTTTTCATTTTAATATCTTCTATATCCCCAAAATCAATATTCCTAATGAGAATGGGCACCCACCATACGGTTTGTATTGAATTTATATAAAAATGACAACTTTACCCCTACATCAATTAAACAAGAATGAGTATGTTTTTATTTACAACAAATTCCATAAGTTTATCTCAAGTATCAATGGTCTCTCTTTCAATAACTTTCTCATGCACATGAAGCCCAATCATGTATTTTGAAACTTTTATCAATCCAATAGTGGGTTATGCATGGGTTGGATTAATTCAAACCAATTATAAGCAAAAGTGTCGATTGTATTATGTTTGATTTGGATTTAATGAAATTGATCGTGCAATGATAAAAATGGATTTATGAAGAGTTATTCTCTCCCACTAAATGTAATTGTTAATGTTACAAGCTTTGGAGAAAAATAGGTACAAACATTTGAAATTATGCATATAAATAGATAAAGAGATGGCAAAAGTGTCATTTTTCACTCTAAAAACTCATATAGTGGTTGGAAGGCAATTGATTTTGGGGATATGGAAGGCATTAAAATGATAAACGAGGGGCCTATTTACAAACACAAAAATCAGGGGGACATATTTATAAATTTTATAAACCTTAGGCGGTATATACAAAAAAAATCAAAAAGAAAAAAAAAAGAAAAAATCAAAGAGAAAGAGAAAATAGAAAGAAATGAAATATCAATGTTTCCTATTTTTTTCCGAATCTTTGGATCATAAACACCCCTTAGCAAAGAATGAAAGATTTAAAGAAAGTGTGCAAATAAAAGAGAGAAAGAAATGAGTGAGTGATTCATGAGCTAGCTGTAATTTCTAAAAAAGGAATTGTTAATGTTACAAGCTTTAGAGAAAACTAGGTACAAACATTTGAAATTATGCATATATATATATATATATATATAGATAAAGAGATGGCAAAAGTGTCATTTTTCAGTCTAAAAACTTATATAGTGGTTGGAGGCTATTGATTTTGGGGATATGGAAGGCATTAAAATGATAAACTAGGGGCCTATTTACAAACACAAAAATCACGGGGACCTATTTATAAATTTTATAAA
Source organism: Camphora micrantha (assembly GCA_003546025.1). NCBI lineage: Eukaryota > Viridiplantae > Streptophyta > Magnoliopsida > Laurales > Lauraceae > Camphora > Camphora micrantha. The sequence goes on from QPKB01000007.1 coordinate 12,438,405, forward strand.
CCTTAGAGAGTATATACAAAAAAACTCAAAAAAAAAAAAAAAGAAAATATTAAAGAGATAGCAAATAGAAAGAAATGAAATATCAATGTTTCCTATTTTTTTCAAATTTTTGGATCATAAACACCCCTTAGCAAAGAAGGAAAGATTTAAGGAGAGTGTGCAAAAAAAAGAAGAAATGAGAGAGTGATGATGAGCTAGCTGTAGTTTCTAAAAATGGGTATTCTAAAGATATGGCTGTGTAGTTTCTAAAGATGGGTATTCTAAAGATATGATTCTCGCTGAAGTTTTTAGAGATTAGGATTCTACCCCATGTATTTTCCATACTTAGAATAGAGTGAATCGTAAATCATGGATTGGTTGTGCTGTCAATTGATTACCATCCTGTATGCAGAAGCTATATAAATATATATATATATATATATATGAAAATATTCATGTGCATTCATCCCTCACCATGTTATGTATATATATATATACACACACATATTTACCTCGTTCAACGATTCACATCGAGGATTTAGGGTGGCCATTAGTTGCATCCATCTCTCACCATGTTATGTATATATAAACATATTTACCTGGTTCAACGATTCACATCGAGGATTTAGGGTGGCCATTAGTTCTAGAGTTTGATTGTTGTGTCATTTTTCTAATTAATTTGATGGTTTTGCAGGCACCATGGGGACTGTTTCCAGTCATTCTTCATTCGACAGACTGAAGAAGGGAATAAACCCTTATTTGCTCGCCTTGTGCTGTACTCACCTGCAACGGCAACAGTTCCAATGATTTTTCAAGGCAAGAGAGAGTGAAATTTGGGTACGATGAGCATCTTCTATTTGGACTTTTAAGTATAACTGATATATGGAGCTAATATTTATAAATCATGACCTTTGAACGCAAGTCTTGCTGTCTCATGTTCTTGAGAAATCATCAGAATATTGAGGCCAAGAACAGCACAATGTGAGCCAAGGGGGGATTATTGAATGTGAGTGAGACCTGGATAATCAGCAATTGTTACCTAATTGTCTTTCAATTTTGAATGATTCAAAACTTTTTACATGCTTACAACTCGGTCAAAACCCAAGTGTATATAAACCTTTTAAATTGTTTGATAGTGGGTGTTTTAAAATCACTATATCTCTTCATCTAAGGAATTGGTCTTCATCAAATTGTTGACATGGGTAAGATCTACATTGTTGATCATAAAATAAAAAAAAAGCAGAATCGCATCGGATCGGATCATTAGTTTTTGGTACCTTCTGGTCTCTCTCTGGGTCATCCCATCTTTTATCTTACTTTGAAGTCAAAGTGTATGAGCAATTAACTTGCCCATCAAAACCATTTGATATTCATCAAATTGCTGACATTAACAAGATCTAGCCTTTTTTTTGTGTTATCTCAGCTAAGGGGACTGGGATCCCTAGAGACTCGCACAAGCAAAGAAACAGTCCACACGCACACGTGGGGAGTGTAAGTCACGGCCGGAGGAGAAAACCTGCAAAAGCATGGAATGGAAGAGACCAGGGTTGATCCCTAGTCATCAGGGTGATATAGGCAGGGTTTTCAAATAACCGAGCAACCCCTCATTCTCAAAGATCTAGACTGTTGATCATTAGAAAGAAAAAAATGCTCCCTATCATGTTAGGGTGTGCTTTTAACATATTGTGTCATTTGATATATTTCCTTAAATTGATCATATGGTTGTGTGACCATGTGAAACTTCCACTGATTGGTATTAGAACAGGTCTGATGAATGTGTTATTTGTTTGATATAGAAAAAAGGCAGAAAGGAAAGGTATGAAATTTGATGATTTCAATACCTTTTGAACTTACATGATCATGCAATGGGGCATGAGCAAGACATAAAGGTATGAACCCTATGTTCGGATATCAGTCGAGAACATTGAAGGCCTCGTGAGGCAGAAAAGCATTTGCATGTGAAGTGACATGAAGTGGATGATTTCTAAGCTCCTTAGATGTGTTTTGTTTGTAAGATAGGCCATCTCTGCTTATGTTTTGTACTGTCTTACAACCCAACCTCACAAGGTGTTACACTCTGTCCCTGAGTTAATCAAGATTAACTCTAATTGATTGATATTAATGCTAATTAACCGTGTTAATTAAGCTAATTGTGGTTAATGACCAAATTGAATGGAATTAGTCTCAAATGATTGAATTAAGCTTAATGAAATGAATTTGAATGAGATTGAAGTAATTGAGTTGATTTTAGACTCAAACAATGAAGAATAAAAACTTTTCCATAAATATGAATTTTCGCGTATTTTGTCGAATATGGTAACTCTTGATACCAACGCATGTATCTCAAAGAGTACATTAACTTTCTTAATTGGCTTGATTACATTTGATTTGAAATGGATCAAATGAGTCTTCATTTGACTCAAAATGAAAACAAGATAAGGAAGGAGGGTTAATGTGCAAAAATGAGCTTATAAGGATTGAAATGAACCTAAGTTCATTTCATTCGTTCACTTCATCTCAAATTGGAGGAGAGCTCAAGCCCTAGGTTGTTTTCTTCTTCTTCTTCCATTTTTCTCCATCAAGTGTCAAGGTTAGAAGATTTGCAAGTGATTTTGGAAGAGGATTGGAGCTACTTCATCTTCTTCATCAAGATCTCTCATTTCTTTGAAGTTAGAGTTAGAGGAGGATCTCAATCTTCTTCTCTTTAAGCTACAAGTAAGTGTTTAGTGTTCTTTGTAGAGCTCACAAGTTCTATTAAGTGATTGAAGTGCTTTATAGTACAAACAACTCATAGGAGTTTTGTGGTAAATGTTTTCATATGATCGGGGCTTCAACTGAAAGATTTTCATCTCAAATCAAGCTAACAAAGAGGGATTATTGTCAATTGATCTAAAAAAGAGGCAAGTATAATAAGTTCTTATGTATATATGTGTAAACTTAGTAAACAGAGAGCAAGAGACAGAATGCAAAGAGAGAAGAAGACAACAATGTACGTGGTTCAGCAATGTGCTTACATCCACGGGAAGAAAGAGAGATTTTTCACATGCATAATTTTCCTGTTACACAAGAGAATAAATAGAGACTTTACAGATTTGCAATAGCTGTCACAGGAAACTGTTTTGCTAAGCATATTTAGATCCAAAATCTTAGGACCTGCTGTGATATGCTGTTATCTTCTTGTTTTGGCAAGTGTTATCTAGATCCATATTTGTTGGATCGGCTGTTATCTTCTTGTGACTTACCATATCTTCTGACTGGGTCCCATGATGTATGCAGTCCTTTGTAGATGATCTAATACGCCCCCTCAAGTTGATGGGTGGTTCACGCACCATTAACTTGTCACGTAAGCTTGAAAATCGATGAGAGGAGAGGCCCTTTGTAAAAGTATCCGCGATTTGATCTCTTGTAGAAATGTAATGCACTGTCAATTGTTTTTGTAGCACTTTTTCCCGAACAAAATGATAGTCGACTTCAACGTGCTTGGTACGGGCATGAAAAACGGGGTTGGTAGTGAGCGACATGGCACTAATATTATCACACCATATAATAGGAATATGACCCAAATAAACACATAAATCTTTGAGAAACATGCAAGTCCAATAGATTTCGGCAGCGGTATGGGCTAAGGATCTGTACTCTGCTTCTGTGCTGGAGCGGGATACTGTAGCCTGTTTCTTAGCGCTCCAAGAAATGAGATTATGCCCCAAATACACACAAAATCCACTTGTAGATCGTCTATTATTTGTATCACCTGCCCAGTCTGCATCAGAGTATGACTGTAAATCTAAATTGCCAGGTCGATAATGTAACCCATGGGTAACTGTTCCTTTTAAATAACGAAGTATTCTTTTCACAACTGTTAAGTGGGTTGTGGATGGCTTGTGCAAAACTGGCAAACTTGATTTACGGCGAAGGCGATATCTGGCCTAGTAAAGGTGAGGTATTGGAGGGCCCCAACAATACTTCTATACATGGTTGCATCAACGAGAGGGGTTCCATCATCTATTAGTAGTTGACCTTTGATGGGAATAGGAGATTTACAGGAACGTGCTCCATTCATGGAAGCTTTTTGAAGCAGTTCAACGGTATACTTGCTTTGTGACAAAAATAGTCCAGTAGTATCACGATGGATTTCTAGGCCAAGAAAATAATATAACTCTCCTAAGTCTTTCATGGCAAAGTGGGTCCTTAGCTGATTGATAAATTAATGTATAGTGGAATTATTATTGCCTGTAAGAATTATATCATCCACGTATATAAGAAGCACTGTAATGATTCCATTGAAAGAATGGATAAACAAGGATGAGTCTGCTTGTGAGCCATGAAAGCCTATTTCAACAAGATAGCTTGCAAATCTCTCAAACCAGGCCCTTGGACTTTGCTTGAGGAAATAAGTGATTTGTGAAGTTTGCACACATGATTGGGAAAGTTGGGATCCACAAATCCTGGTGGTTGGTGCATGTAAACCTCCTCTTGTAAAATACCATGTAGAAAAGCATTTTGGACATCTAATTATCTAATGGGCCAATTGTAGTGGACGGCAATAGCCAATAGACTCCGAATAGTGGTGAATTTCGCAACTGGACTAAATGTCTCTGTATAATCCAATCCAGGCTGTTGATGATGCCCTTTGGCTACCAAGCGGGCCTTATAGCGTTCTAAGGAGCCATCAACCTTGCGTTTAATTTTGTACACCCAGCGACATCCAACAATGTTGGTGTTATTGTTCTTTGGAACTAGGGTCCAAGTACCCAATTGTTGTAAAGAAGTAAATTCAGATGCCATGGCTTTTCTCTAGTGAGAGTGCTTAGATCCCTCAATAAAACAGGTAGGTTCTTTGGTCTCTGTAGAAGCAAGTAGAGAAATGGGTAATGGGTGCCTAGTAGTGTAAAAGGCACTTTTCTTTTTGGAGATACCATCCTTGCCACGTGTAATCATGGGATGAGTATTCAGGTTGGTTTTCTCTAGTGGTTGGGTGATGGAGGAGCTAATCGGAAATGAGGTGGAGCTGGGTTCTCTTTGAGGAATAGGTTCTGAAATAGGTTCTGTGGATGTAGTTAGAGGTGAGGTAAGAGGATGTTGGCTGGGTGAGGCAGGTACTAGGGGCTGGATAGGGGATAATGGTTATAACAGTGAGGTAGATGAGGATGGGAGGGACGATGGTGATGTTATGGTAATAGAAGAGGGGGACATTTGTGGTGTAGGAGTAGTGGATGGATAACTCAAGGGAAGCCAAGCATTAAGTGGACCAAAACCTATCAAGTCATCTTGTTGCACACGGGTTTGTGAGATGGTCTCATTGGAAGGATTGTTAAATGGGAACAGAGATTCATTGAAGACAACATGTCTAGAAATAAAAACCCTGCTAGTTGTGGGGTGAAGACAACGATAACCACGATGATCTAAACTATAACCAAGAAAGACTCATTGTTTAGATCTGGGAGAAAGTTTGTGTTGGGCATAAGGCCGAAGCCAAGGGTAGCAAGTGCACCCGAACACCTTTAGAAAAGAGTATTGAGGTTGTTTCTGAAATAGTGAGGTCCATGGGCAGGAATTTGAGAGAACGGGTATAGGTAGACGATTAATTAAAAAAATTGCAGTTCAGAAGGCTTCCACCCAATAGGAAGTAGGCATGGATGAGCGAAACATAAGGGCAAGGCCAGTTTCAACAATGTGCCGATGTTTCCTTTCGGCAAGGCCATTTTGTTCAGGCGTATGTGGACAAGAAAACTGTTGTGAATGCCATTTGCGGAAAGAAAAGATCGTAGGCCAAAGCTAAGAAACTCACCACCTCCGTCAGTACGAATGGATTTTATGCGATTATTTAACAGATTTTCAATGGTTGCTTTAAATTGAACAAATATATGAAACGTATCAAATTTTTAAGCGCATTGGAAAAAGCCAACTGTATCTAGTAAAATCATCCACAATAATTAAATAATAACGAAATCCACTTATTGATAGAATTGGGGCTGGTCCCCAAACATCCAGATGAAGAAGTTCTAAAGCTGAAGAAGTACGAGCAGGAGAAGAAGAAAAAGGTAACCTATGACTTTTACTTCTAAGACAAGAATCACAAGAAAAAGAATGAACATTAGACCGACTCATTTGGAGAGCACCTTGGCTAATAAGTTGTTGTAAGGTGGAGGAAGCTGGATGACCAAGTCGTTCATGCCAAATAGAGGTGGAAGTCCATTCACCAAGAAAAGCAAAAAGGCCGGGTTTATTGTTGTGGATAGAAAAATGAAGTGGGTAGAGACCATTCTCACTCTGCCTATGAAAAAGAATCTTCCCCGATGTTTTGTCCTGTATACAAAACCCAGATTCATAAAAAAGGAAAACACAGTTATTGTCTTTTGAAAACTGATGGACTGACAATAAATGAGTGGCTAAAGCAGGAACATGAAAAATATTATTTAATTGAAAAGAATTAGAATGGGTGGTAAGGGAAGAAGAACCAGTATGGGTAATGGGCAAACCTTGGCCATTGCCTATTGAAACTTTATCACCTCCATTGTATGTGGAATGAACGGAGAGGTTGGAAAGATCTTATGTGAGATAGTTCGTGGCTCTGGTGTCTGTGTACCATGTTTGCGGAGATGGAGAAAAGCTTGGAGCAACCATGGCTACGAGTGTTGGTGGAGGAATGCACCCTTGATACGCATGATTCATGCTGTTATGACAGTAGATCGCAATGTGGCCTACGCGATTACAGATCTGGCAAGTCGGCTGAGTGTTGCCATTATTGTTGAAACTGCGGTTGCCATTATTGTAGGATGAACCACCTCCACGGTTGCCACGTCCTCTACCCCGATAATTATTGTTGCTGCCAGTATTATTATTGTTATTAGTAGAAGGAACAGGAGAAGAGCCAAGAATGCCTTTATCAGTGGAGATGTTATTGCGATTAGCCACAAAAGCTGAAGAGTTGTTCATTGGAGATGAAATACTGTTTATGTTGGCTACTTGAAAGCGTTCTTCTAGATGAAGTTCTTCACATTGAAGTAAAGAATGAACTTCTTCAATGGAGATGAGATTCGATCGAGTCTGTATAGATGTACAAATTGGATCATATTCTGAAGGCAGGCCACGTAAAGTATGATGAATAATATCATCATCACTAAGGGAACGAGCACACGCAGCAAGACTGTCAGTGATCGACTTGATTTTATTCAAAAAATCAGTCATGGATTGTCCTCCTTTTTTGATAGTTTGAAGCTGAGTTTTGAGTTGTGTGATGTGAGAGCGAGATAAAGAGGCATATCGCTTTTCCAATGAAAGCCACACATCTCGAGAATTTTGTAGACCCACTACTTGAGCGAGAACTCCATCAGACAGAGTAGCATTTAGCCAAGAAAGGAGATGTTGATCTTGTCGGACCCATTCAGAATAAAGAGGATTAGCTATAGTTTGATTATTGGAGTCAGAAATGGTTTTCTCAGGACATTTTTTGGTACCATCAATGAAGCCATACAAATCATGGGCTTTTAGGATGGGAACAAATTGTTGTTTCCATAGCAAGTAATTGGTTCTGTCAAGTTTGACAAAAACGAGGTGAGAGATATTGGCAATGACAAAGGTTGGATTGCTGTTTACTGTTGCAGCCATGATGAGATAAAGAAATGGAAGAGACAGGAAAAAGAATCAGGAAGAGAAGGTTGAGAATAAAAAAGAGAGAGCTCGTTATAGCTCTGATACCATGTAAACTTAGTAAACAGAGAGCAAGAGACAGAAAGCAAAGAGAGAAGAAGACAACAGTGTACGTGGTTCAGCAATGTGCTTACATCCACGGGAAGAAAGGGAGATTTTTCACATGCATAATTTTCTGTTACGCAAGAGAATAAATAGAGACTTTACAAATTTGCAAGAGCTATCACAGGAAACTGTTTTGCTAAGCATATCTAGATCCAAAATCTTAGGACCTGCTGTGATATGCTGTTATCTTCTTGTTTTGGCAAGTGTTATCTAGATCCATATTTGTTGGATCGGCTGTTATCTTCTTGTGACTTACCATATCTTCTGATTGGGTCCCATGATGTATACAGTCCTTTGTAGATGATCTAATAATATGCTTGTAATTGTTCATTAATTTGGTTTTGTGAACAATTTTCATTTGGTTTTAGAATTTTATGTCATATGACTGTGTTATGGGAGATGAAATGGTTAATTATAGTATGATGATTAAATTGTTTATAGAGCATTAGAGAATCAAATCATGTTTAAATGGTCTTTGGAAAGACCTTGAAATGAGTAGGAAATGTAGGAAAAAAAATCAGTACAAAATAGAACTTTACAAGTTCTATTTTGAGAAATCCTGCACTGAGAGTTCGAACTCTTGGCCTTGTTGGTTTTTGGCTTGGGAACATCCTGCACTGAGAGTTCGAACTCTTCTCCCGAGAGTTCGAACTCTTGGCAGATAGTTGAATTTGGCAGATTTTCAAACGACCATAACTTTTTATCCGTACGTCGGATTTTGGAGTTTCATATATCGTTAGAAAGCTTTTGGAACGTAGAATCTAATGGTCTACAATTATGTTTGATCGGATGACTCAAAAATGAGTTTGGACTGAGGTGATTCTATTTGAATTAAAAACTCTTTCCATGCGCGTAAATAGGTCTATAACTTTGTTTTGAGGCTAATTATAGTGTAATTGAAGATTGTTAAATCTTATGGACAAGAAAGACGAACTATCGATGACTTTGAACATTATCCAAGGGTGTGTATTAATTGTTCAATTGTATGTAAACCTTCATATGTGTTAGCTAAGGTTATCTTAATGTACAAATTTCAATTAAAGTGATGTCATCAGGAATAACATGTATATTAAATAACGAACGTTTCACCTGAATGTTTGGTTTAGAAGTTTGAATAGAATTTATTGATTTGATTTGATTTGATTCTCGAATATGGCATTACATAGTAGTTTTATTAAGCTCGTAATAGAGCTGAAATGAATTAATGAACAATCCTACTGCAGTAGATGGACTGGGGTGTTCCGGAGCTCCGTGGTGATACTAGTGATCTCTGATCCAGACATTAATAGATCCCACAAATTATTGAAATGATAAGTAACTTAATGAAGAGTAATTACTGAAATGAAAAGTTACTAAATGTAATGCACTGACTGAATATTGAATGAATGAATGACTGGTATTTGTATTAACAAATGCAATTGACCGCTTCCTATTCGAAGAAATTAGATAAATACTATTGTAGTTGCCATCTAGTAATTGTCATTACTTGACTCGAATGCACATGTAATTATTATTGATTGTAGAATTGATAAACAGATTTATTACCGGTGTTGTTAGCATGTACAATCATAGATTTGGATATACATTGTTGAACCGTCGTATTCACAGTGTTATTGATGACATTACAGGCCCAGTTGCCTGTGCCGGTCCTACAGAGGTCGCGCCGCCTGCGGAGGAGGCCAATTAGATTCCTCCAGGAGGATTGATAGAATGAACTTGATGGGATATTATTTGATATTGATATCTGACTGCGAGAACAGAGATAGAACTATTTGAATGAAATGAGTTAGAACATTTTGGAAAGTGTTTTGAGAAATACTTTTGCATATTCATTGTGAGATGTAAATAGTTGTCACTTGCATTGTATTTAAATATGCAGTGGTTGATATAAATAGTAAAATGAAATGTGTGTAGTGAACTTTACTTTTATGTAAAGGACTCATATAGTTTAATTGGTATCGTCTATGTATATATTTCTGCAAAAAGTGTACATTTGACAGGTATGAATGTTTGTTTATCCCTTGTGGATTTTGTTTTAAATTCAGTTAATTCGGAGTTTACATGAGTAAGTATAGATTGCGACTCGGGGTTTGTCCGGAGTAATCAAATCTCGGACTTGGGTCATGACACAAGGTGACAATGAAACAGAAAAAACAATTGATGTACACACTTGAGTGATCAGTTGGATATGCATATGTTTGTATATTGTCTGTGATATTAATTTTAAATTTTTTTTTTATTTGCGTTTCTTGGCCTCTGGCTCCAGCTGATTTCTGAGGCAGACAAGAGTGAGTGGTGACAAAGCTTTTCTTTTGGATAAGCTTCTTTTCTTGTTTTTAAATATTGCCCAGAAGAAACAAGTTTTCTTCTATTAACTACTTTTTTGCAAAAGAGAAAAAGAAATAAAATATTTTCCTCCTTAGCAAAGAAGAAAACAACATATTCTTTTCTTCTTTTTTTTTTTCATATTAAAAGTACATTCAACTATGATCAGCTTTCTATTTCCCTCAATTGTCTCTCAGCTTGTTATGGATACCAAAACCCAATGTCCCCATGCGAGGGCCTCAACTGCGGTATCTCCAAGCAAAAACAATGTATACAGTTTTTTTATTAAAAGGATTTCACATTAGTTTTCTCCTATATTAGCTTTTTTCATTCAAATCCAAACATGCCTGCATAATTAGTCAAAAAAGTAGAAAAGTGGTGAATCATCCATGGGAATATCCTCTATATTCTCTTTTCTCCAAGTAGGGGATATTTTCTACATATTATTTCCACTCATTTAAATGGGCCCTGAAAACTTGCTGATTTTTTATAACTATTTTTCATTTGTGGGTGATCTAATTGTTGTATTTTTAAAAAAAGAATAAATAGTAAAATAAAATTATGAAGGAGAATAAATGGGTGAGAGAAATAATGAAAAATAATGAGAATATTGATGATGGGCAACTCTCTCTCATAAATCTCCAACGGCTACTTTTCTCATAAATCTTCAATGACAATTTTTCTCATAAATCTCCGATGATTAGTTTTTACAAAACTCTCTAACGGCTCCTTTTGTTATAATTTTTTCTCATAACTCTCTCTCTTTCTACGGCTTTTTTTTCTCCCAAAAACTCTATACAAAGCCTTGTTTCAAGGATTTAAAAAATATACACATATACTTTCCTACGTGCAACTCCCTCTCAAATGTTTGTTTTTATTTCAAGAAAATTAATTATAATTATATTTCTTAGAAGAAGAATAAGTACTTGATATAAAGCTTTATATAGAGTTTTTGGGCGTAAAAGAGCCGTGAGAGAGAGAGAGTTGTTGGAGAGTTATGTGAGAAATAGGCATTAGAGATTTATGAGAAAAACAGCTGTTGGAGATTTTTGAGAGAGAGTTTACCCACTTACCCCTTATCAATTTTCTCATTATTTTTCCCCATTATTTCTCTCACCCATTTATTGTCTTTCATCATTTTCTTTTATTATTTAGTTTTAAGAAAAATATACAACACCAATTAGTGGTAGAGTCATGAAATGAAATTAAAAGAAAATAGGGTGTAATTAATTAGGTGACTCCTAATAAAATCTTGGAAAACCCCCAAATGTCATAGGAAGTTTATACTCCTTTTTTTGGTATGGCCCCTAAAGAAATTGTTAGGGTTTTATTAAAGAATATAGAGTTGTTAGGGTTTTATTAGAGAATTGTTATCATTAAAATAAGAGTTAGTTTGAAATTGAATTTAAGTATCTTGTGTATAAATTGGGAGGAATTTCTCTCATCAGACTTAGGGTGAAAGAATAGAAATGAAGTGAAGAGCAATAAAATACATGTTTTCATCAAGACCAGCTTTTGCATACTCCCTGACAATATCACTACATGAATAGACAGTTCAAAATGTTTGTGAGACCATGATCAACGCAGGTTAATGTAAAGAGCGCACTGATGTAGATTTCTTCATAGATAACACACCTGTCAAAATGAGATTTCTCAACTACAAATTATGAACTTAATTTAATTTGTTACTACATAAATTTAAATTAAATTAAATAATAAGTAACCATGTATCATTATCCTCCTCCTTTGGGTCAAAGGACAACATATAAATTGATTATCTTGGATGAACCAATCATCACAATAGATCTATCTTATAAATCATGTGGTATAAAGAAACTAGCTAGATATCACCTTAGGGTAAATAATCAGTCAATTTAACAAACATGTATTGAGATATTACATTCCTTGGGGCTGATCCTAGCTCTCCTAGTTGAATGCTATAATTTGATGTTATTATGTATCATCACTAACCTCGAAGAAGAAAGGTAAAGGGACAAGAGAGTTGTGATTCCCACTAAAGACCAACATGGTATTGGATCGAAGACTTAACATGACGTATTCAAATAATATGTAACTCATTTAATTGGAATGATTCCAGAGAGATCATTGTTGGTTTCAATTGCTCTTTTATAAGAACAAATCTAAAGTCCTTCAAGAGATTCTTAATTTTCACCATACGACACAAACTACAAAACACTTGCTTTTCCTTTTGTAATGAATCATAATATCTATCTAGATGTCCAGGTAGTATTTTATGCACAAATTCCCCTTAGTTTCACCTTTTTATCCTTAGCGGTTGTTTAGAAAAACCCAGATTATCAACACCTTCCTCTTCATTTAGAGATTGCCTCGATCCTATGTTGATATCCATTTGTGGATCAAATGTGTTGTGTTTGGAAGCAGAGCGTGGCTGATGGTGTTGCACTTGCTGACGATATGAATGGCTGAATGGCGCTCTTGCTGATGAGTGTGGCCCCACTTTCTGATGAGTGTGACCCCACTTATCGATGGACTTGGAGTCTTCTTATCACTATGTTGATCGATGAAACTTGTAAAATAAAGCTATGACAAGGGAGTGTACCCGGCTTCCCTCTGGGCTTGAAGAGATTAGTCCAGCACAAAGAAATGGTAACCCTCCGATATTAAAAAATAAAAAAATAAAATAAAATAGTATGTTATATAATTGAAGATGAATTCTAAATTCAACTACAAGCAATTCAAACAAAGACACAAATTGTAGTACAATTCAACATCAATTATTTCATATCAGTGTCAATATGTTCATTAAAATAAATATCCAATTACTAGCAAAAGTGATTATTCTACCAAGTTAAAATGTGAATCAATTTCAATTATCTTACAGTGGATGTTATTGTCCTAATTAAAAAAGAATTCCTAATATTTTTCTAACTTAACTCTATCAGCATCAATTGCCTTATATTTTCCAATCCAATGATGAAAACTTCTCTTCAAGTATGCATTGCCGCCATATTTCGATGCCCTTTTGCCTTTTTAAGTATATCTCTTCACTTCTTTTTTTTTTTTTTTTTTCTCAAAGAATTCTCAACTCTTTGGGTTGGACTAATCCTTCCGGACCCAGAAGGAAGTCGGGTAAACTCCCTTGTAGCCCCAGTGTGGTATGCAACTTCGAACCTACAACCTCTGGGTACAAACCGTGGTTCTAGTCCAACTAGCTATCCCTTTGGATTGAGCTCTTCACTCACATCAAGGATGGTGACGGTGGATAACAAAAGCAATGCAATTTTGAATTGAGAAAGGATCATCGTTTTCTATTCTGGTGCTTGAGCTAGCAATCTTTTTATGATAGTATTCTTTCACACTTGCACAAGCTTGATCAATTGGACTTGATGCCTTGGAAGCTCATTTACATTCCGAATTAGTCTGAACATTTATTTCTTATCAACAAAGTTTGCGATATCATCAAGATCAATTGCAGTATCTTGAACTTGACTGCCTTGTCCCTTAGCTAGTGAAACCACATTTTGCTTATCAGTATCTTCTGCTCCTTGTGTTGGAGTTCCATCATTTTCACCCCTTGCAGTAGTGTCACCATATATGATTTCAAAATCTTCAAACATTGGACATCCTTTGTATCAGAATGGCTTTACATCTTTGTTTGTCTAAAAATATTGAGTGTAAAACGTACATAAATATCTGCTATTAATAAATTTTACAATAAATTCATCATATGATGATGTGTAAAATCATATGTAATACCTTTAAATACCAAAGCCAAGCATCTTGTGCTATTGTAGCAGTCAAGGGCGGACCTACATGTAGGCCTAGTGGGGCCATGGCCCCCCTTAAATTTTTAAATTTTTATGTTTTTACCACTAAATTGTTTGTAATTTTTTATTTTGACCCCTAAATTGTTAAAACTTTCTTTTAATAATTTTCATTTGGCCCCCCCCCTAGTTCCATTTTCTGGGTCTGCCCCTGGTAGCAGTCTTTGTATTAGTGTCCCAGTCAAATTTGGTCCGAATATCACGGAGTTTCTTAAACTCCTTATAAGATGTCCTAAATTCCTTAAACTCGTTTATTAATTGGGCCTGTGTATATCCATTGCATGTCCTTTTATCCAAGTCTTCAATTATTAACATTGATTAATGTATGTGATCAAAGTCAAGCAATTTAGGCTTCAATGAAGTCCATTAATTAAATCATCATGGTCATTCAACGCAGTTTATGGGTTAGAGACAATCACACATGGTTAATCATGATTTTGACAACACTAACGATGAATCAAGAAATTCCTATATTATAGACATGGAGGAATTTTCACAATTTTCTTTCATCATTGTCCATCACAAAATCAGCCCCTAATATGAGAAATTGGAAGCTCCGGATCACGATTAAATAATGGACAACATGTAGGCATTATGACACGAAGTGGAACATGAATTCTTTCCATTGATAATCAAACACAAAAACACATGTTACCATGACATATGAAATAGTCCACATGGATACCCAGCTAGGCCTCTCAATCTTAATTATCATCATCATGTTCATGATGCTGGGTCTCATAATTAGATCATGTAAAATGTCTAGAGATCAGGTTAGCCATCTCACAGGAGAGATGATTAATGCACAAAGAAGATGAAAGACCATGGCAGTTTTAAGGTACGTAGTACACAAAAAAACTGTTAGACCGATCTGGACCGGGCAGTTCGGTTCGGTTTTGTAGTAGATTGGTTCGGTTATGGTTGGATTTCCTTCAAATTGTTTGGTTCAGTTCGGTTTTCGGTTTGAAGGTGTGGTTAAACCGCTCAAACCGAACCGAACCAAACCAATTATATAGATATATATCTTATAAATATATAAAGAAATATGAAAAATTACTTAACAATGACTCGAGAAAAACTACATCTCTCACCAATTGAACTGCCATTTTTGTCTAAAAAAAAAAAAAAAAAAACCACAACCAAATTAGACCGGTTCCTTTCGATTCGGTTTGAGCACATGGGTGGTTCAATTTGATTTGGAAAAATAGAAAACCGATGAGTTCGGTTTGATTGATGGTTTCCCTGAACTGCTCATGTGCACCCCTATGTTCAACGTTGAATCAATAACAAGAAGAATCAATAGTTAGTGATGCATGCTCTAGCAATGATGATGAAGATAAGGTTTGAAGACGATGCAATGCTTGCTCTCTCTCTCTCTCTCTCTCTCTCTCTCTCTCTCTCTCTCGTTCTGTTTGTGTGCACAATTTTTTTTAATTCAATTTTTTTCTTATTTTAGAAATCTCAACTTCTTTTTTCTACATATGTGGTGAATCTTACGAAATGGAAATTCTATACATTTAAACATTACAGAAGGCAAACCATTCTCTCTTAAATGTTTTTATCTTTTTCCATTTTTATGTGAAGGTATGACTGGCTACTCTTTCAAGAATGAGTTCTATTTCTGCTCTAGCATCAACTGCCCTTATCTTCTCCCTAGCCCTCTGCTCTTCCTGTAAATTTAAACAAAGCCCAATGGATTTTGGACCCTCGAACTTCCCACATAGCACCCCATTTGATTTTTATTACTTTTATTGTTCTTAATTAGATGGTATGAATTACTAAAGTCACCTTTTTCTACCATTGTATATCGGGTGAGATTGGTAGAGGCAGAGGATCTTGATGATTGACCAAGAAATGTCATGAATGAAACACAATGCTTCCTATCTTCACATTTTCTTTGGTGGGTGAAGATAAATTGGTGTTTTTTTTTTTTTTTTCCTATATCTTTGATTTGGGTTTTTAAATTTTTCTTGTTCTTTCATTTTATTGTTAGTCTAATGGTGCGTTGATTTGGGATTTTAGTTCTCTATTCGGCACAACTAAGAAAAATTAATTTCCTGTTGAGATGTGGTTAGAAGATCCGTAATTGAAATTTTATTTCCCTTTGCTTTTAGGCCATGATTAATCACTTTCAATAATGACTTGCCCATGGAGTCCTAAAAATTCTTAGATTCCTCAAAATTTGATGATTTTCAGCTATGATTTATCTGTCTTCCCATAATGGTATCATATGGGCATATAAGTGTGATCCATGAGATATTTACAATTAAACAGCTACTAAACAGCTGAAAATCAGCTTTATTGAGTTGTTCTAGAAAATATAAATGAATCACTCAACCAGAATACCTTCAGGAATGGCCTGGGCCATTATTTGGTACTAGTAGCCACTAAAGAGCAAAAAAATAGGTTATGCTCAACCACTTCTAAACAATCCAAATCAATGGAGATTAAAAAAGAGAATATCTGAACTAACTACAGCAAGCATGCTAATAAACACTCTGAATCAGCATTTTAAATAACTAACAAAAAACGATGTGCATGTATTTGATGTTTCCTTGCCATGCTATTTTAACTAGAAGTCAATTTATCTATAGTAGAAAGGGTCCTTGGACTCTTGATGTTGGTACAAATCTAACGTGCTTGTTTATGCGTTCTCGATTGAGAATGATCCCAAACAGAAGGAAATCCATTCAAGCAATATTATTGAATTATGTATTTATTTATTTATTTTTGGGGGAAATGAACAATTATATCACCTTCAGTTCCATATATCTTAGATGGAGAGTTCAACTTCTAATCCTAGACCTGACAAAAAGGAATTGTAACGCAAGAAGAAGGGTTTCGTTTTGCTTAACGTTGGCTACAGAGGTTGCATGGAGGAACCAAATCTATACAGTTTCTTTCCATGTGATCAGATCAAAACACAAGTCCAAAAAAAAAAAAAAAAAGGAATAGAGACATACACCAAGCTCAGTGTTTTGGGACGTTAACAAATGACCAAAAACCTAAATGCAATAGTCAATTAAGATTCATCTTGTCTACTATTGATATGTTGTGCTGGATATTACACAATAGGGGACTACTTCAAGACACTCCAGGTCACAGTGGAGGACCAACTAGCTCTTTAATTGCACTCCTGAACATGATGTAAAGAATAGAACAAATAGCATCAAGTTCTATAGAGATGATCGATCAACACCTTCATTGATGCTTAAAAAGGCTATTAGTGTTTTAGCACCCAAATTCATCAAACAAGCAGGTCCTCACACACTAGGTATCCATATGGCTTTGAGGTATATAGTTTGATAAAAAAAAATCTTAAAAATTACATAGATCAGTTCATTTTATTATTACTACTTTCATCAATGCTACATCATTTAAGTGTCTCTAATTATGATTCTGTCAAGGCGATTAACGGAATCCATATACTCCTGCATATGTACCCATCAGTATGCAAGGCCCTCTTTCAATATAGGAAGGGGAAATTGTCACAAAATGTACCACATGTGGATTTGATCTAAACTTCTAATATGTTCTTGTGGGTTGGGAGGGTCCGCAAGTGATACCTGCATGCAAGAAAATGCATTTGGGCGAGATCCCCTGGTCGTCCCTGCAGGTAAATACCACATCATATTACAATTTTTATAAGAGCACAGAAGAGAATGCACGTTAACTAGAGACTTTATTTAATACCATGAAAGTAGGTAAATACTACATAGTGAATGCCGGGTGTGCCAACGCACTCCGGATTTTAGCTCCTTATCAAGGTGCAAGATATCACCTCAGTTAGCACAAGGGCAGACAGAAATCCACAAAATGCAAAGGAGTTTTTCAACGAAATGCATTCTCAGTTGCAAAGTTATTGAAAGGGTTTTCGGAATCATCAAGAATTGGTAATTTGGGATTTAAAGTATACTCCATGATATTCGATACCAGTGCATGTATCAATCGTCAATGCCTGTTGTGTCCTCTATAGCTTCATCATAGATGAGGAGGGGCAAGTATTTGGTGATGAACTCCATGACCCTTGAACAACTGTCGAGGAGAATGCAGATAACTATTTATGATGACTTCAATGTAAGCCCAGTGGAGCCCATGCAAGAAGTCAAACCTTCACATACAATGCGTGCATACTCACAGAGGGAGAAGACGAATGGAAAAGACTCAGGGATAGCTTCATAGTGACAAGGTGGAATGAGTATCTAGGCAATAGGAATGGATATTGAACCTTAAAACAGAAGTTATACTAAGTCGGTTGTTCTACAGGGTTCTGCACTCTTTTAAAAATTTAGAAACAATTGTACCAATGTTTGTTTGCGTATCTGAATATTTTATTAATAAGGTGTTCTTTTATATGAAATTTCTGTTTTTGTAGCCATCTCTTTAGAAAAGAAAGCGGTGTTCAATGCTGCAATGGATGAAGAACAGTTTGGACTCGAGCACAGGTAGTGGTAGGTAGGAAAGGAGATAGAGGTTCCGAGAATGAGGCATATGCAGCTGTTGCAAAAGCAATGTAACAAGAAGTCAAGGTGGGAACGATGTTAAAGCAAAAAGTGTCAGGAACAGGTGTAGGTTGTTAAAAAAGGACTATGCTACTGTGGCTAAGCTTCTTAATGCGTCTAAGTTGGATTAGATAGCACAACAAAATGAGTCGTTGAGTCATATGAATTATGGAACAGTTGGATAGAAGTACCATTTTGTATGCATATTAATTGTATTATTTCTTATGTAATGGTCATCAATTTAATTTTTAATACAAATGTTCTTACAGACGGACATCCAGATGCATACCCAAGGAAAAGTAAGAGAACTGATGTCTGAATATGAAAAGCTGAGTCTGGTGTTTGGTTCCGATGCTGCTACCAGTCAATTTTTTGTGTTTGATTCCAATGCTTCTACCAGTTTATTTTTTTCAGCCTTCAAATAGGGAACCTACCGTCCATGGGGAGGGTTCAACCACCAGGAATTACAGTATGTAAACATCCATCCGGACATATGGAGGACTTCTCAATGATGGTTAATTGAGCTGAATCCTCATCAGAGAGTAGAGGGTCCCAAAGAGGCCTAAAGCTACAGAGGAAATTGCAGCTTCCATCCGTAAGGAGACAGATGGTCTTCAAAAATCTTACTTAAGGCAGATGGGACCATAGAAAACCCAACAAGAAGATAGAAAATGACATGATCAAGGAGTTGGTAAAGATCACTGAATTTAATCCTACCGAGGTCGAGATGGCACATGAATGGATCACCCTTCACAAGAAAACAGCAAGTTTATTTTTGTCAACACCTATTAAGCATTAATGGACACTCCGAAGCTTGCCCAGGATTTGGAGGGACAGCTTATTCAGTTGCAGTATGGTATGGCATTTGCCGAAGTTGATGAAAGACTTTTTTTTTTAGATGCCATTGATTTAGTTGACTGGAACAATTGGTTTTTAATTTGAGTTTTTAGTGACGACTGTTAACTCGCGCCTACATGTTATGTACCTTTTTACTTTTGTTATCTATGGCCTCATTCTTGACATGATGAGGGAAATTTTGATGCAACTACTTCCGCACTCATTGCAATTGTATGTAATTTTTCCCCCCTGCCTCTTTCATTTTCACAGGTTTTGTAGCTAGATGTAGTCATGTATCATTTTGAGCTAAACTCACTAAAATGCCTCAGGCCTGCCCATCAGGAGGCCCAGGCCCAAATGGCCCAACAATAGCAACTAGCATTTGTTGGTTGACTGAATCGATTTTATCCATTATCCTCTTTGCCTGCTTCTAACCCTATTCATATTGTTACAGTAACTATATATAGAATACTGCTACCTGGGTAATTCCAATATAGAGTATGAAATCATTTCTCCATCTCTCTAAGATTCATCGGGTTAACATGGTATCAGAATCCCTGCTCCTGATCCATTTCCTTTGCAATCTCAGTTCTGATTAACCCCATCTTACAATAAGAAAGAAGGTCGATCAGCAGAAACTTTTTTGCACAATTCTCTGCTTTCTTGATTTGGATCACCTGATGATCCAATTGCTGAATAAAAGCTTGGTTGGAAGCTTCTTTGGACCTTTGCATCAAGATCTTACTCTAGGAAGGATCTCCTAAGTTGATTTGTTACGTTGTCTTGCAGTGTGCTGAGTTTGTGCAAGATTTACATGGGTCCCACACCTCCTGCTGCCTAGCACACCAGATCTCCACACAAACAAAGGACACCCAGACCCCTGAATCTTCCAAGATCTTTTTCAGACTTTTTCAGCAATGTCTGAGTCCCCATCTTCTGATCATTCATTGAATCGTTTTTTGGGTCCCTTCTCGGCCTTCTAGAGGCTTAACAATTGTTCATTCTCCCGACCAATAAACAAAATTCCTTTCTACCATGGAAAAATGTTGTGATCTCACTCAAATGAAGCTCAACTTCTACCACTTAAGTGGTCATGGCCTCTCTGCCTACTTAAATGAAAACCAACTACTCCGACCGAAGAAAAAGCAATAGCTACTTGGAATCAAAATAACTCCCAATTACTGACTGAGATTCTGAATTTGGTTGAGCCAAGCATTGGACTGTCCCTTCAATCCTTTAGATCAGCCTCTGAAATGTGGACCCACTAAAAGAAAGTATATCATCAGGTCAATAAAGCCCGAAGATTTTATCTGGACACTGAAGTGGCCTAGTACACTCAAGGAGATAAATCAGTCCAAGAATAATACAATGAGTTTCTAACACTGCTGAAAGAGACTCCATTACTTCATTCGACTCCACAGTTCTCTCTGACCAATGTACTTTCGCATCCAAGAAGAATCTCGTATAAGTTAGTTTCTTATGAATCTTCGACTGAAGTATGAATCTGCTCAAGCAACCCTTGTGATTCAAGAAATTGCTCTTGATCTTGATGCTTGTGTCCAGGAAGTACTGCAAGAGGAATTCAGCTTGCAATCCCAGTCCTCTCTCAACCAAGATTCCTCACTCCTAATATCTACTATGCAAGACACGTCTACCCCGATCGCTGACGACAAAGGCAAATGGTCTTGCAATAGTTAGTGCCATGAGAGTAAATATTTTGGTCAGATCGCCCGTAATTGCCAAAAAGAGATACTTATTCCTACTGCAAACGAAGTGGTCATCCTCTCTGAATGAACCCCCAACCCCATAGATTCAGGATTATCCAACCAAATGACTTCAATCAAATTTACATTTCATCATATAGAACCCTGCACTAAAAAAGGGCACACTATAGCTGTCAACGGTAACCATATGCCCATCTCTAGTACTGGTACAATTGTGTTATCCAATTGTCACAGCCAACCTGTGCACCTCTTGATACCTATTATGTCCACAATTTATCTGATAATCTTATTTCTGTTGGTCAACTTGTGGACAATAGTAAAAAGTCAGCTTCGCTTCTAGTTGTGCTGCAGGATCAGAAAACCAGGAAGGCACTCAGGACAGAGCATAGACAAGAGTGGCTCTTTGTATTGGATACAGATTATCTTGCAGTTTACTTTGTTCTCACTTCCAATTTTACTTTACAGCATAGGTGTTGGATAAGGTTGCCCTAGAGTTGGATACACTCCATTCTCGTAGGTAAGACTTCAAGTGCTTACGCTCCTCTGATGGATGTGGATATGGAGACTTTGACTCGTGGTCCAAGATCTATGTGCGTTATGGCGATTGGGAAGCTCCGCAGATCTCGTCCTAAAGCCATCCATCATGAGGTCGAGGCCAAACAATATATATATATATATATATATATCATTGGGTGCAAAAGGGCATCTCTATTAAAGTTAAAGCTAATGGGTCAATACAACAACATAAGGATGCTTGGTTGCACAAGGCTTTAAACATGAATATGTAATTGACTATGAGGAAACCTTTCCCCTATTAGCCAAATGACTACTATACACAAACTTATGGCCGTTGCCTACATATGAAAATTGCCTCTCTATCAACTCGATCTCAAAAATGCATTCCTCTATGGGAACCTTCACGAGGTTGTACAAAAGTCTCCTCCTGCTTGGTACAATTGCCCTTCAGGCATGGTCTGCCATCTGAATTAAGTCTTTGTAGGGCCTTAAGCGAGCCCCGTCTGTCTAGTTTGAGAATTTCCAATCTGCTAATATACAAACTGCTTTTCATCAGAGTGCATATGACCATTCTTGTTACACTAAGAACTTGGAAAGGTATTACAATTATTCTCCTCTATGTGGATGACACGGAGTAATTAGTCTATCGGAATTACTAATCTCAAAGCTCACCTCGCCAAACATTTCCACATTAAAGATTTGAGACATCTAACATATTTTCTAGACCAGGAGATTAAGATGACTGCTCATAGGCCTAACATTGATTGAAGGAATTCTGTGGAGGATTTGGTTACACTTGCTCAGCTAACAAACTACCATATCGCTGATAAACCACTCAAGCTCAATGTGGAATTTCTATTTGATGATGGTCGTTACGTCACTGATACTACATCTATAATCATCTAGTGAGAAACCTCATTTACATGATTATGACCCATCCATAAATTGCTCATGTTGTTCAAACAATGTTGAGCCTATTTATGTTTGATCCACAACAACCCTATCTTACTGTGGTTCATCAGATCCTTCACTACTTATGTGGAGATTTTGACAGTAACTTCCACCTAAAAGGATATATATGCTAATGCCAATTGGGCCAGATCAAGATGTCCTTACAATTAAAAACAAATAACACTGAGGAATTGTTAAAGACTGTCAATGGATACAATACACAGACATTCCATGAAATATAAAATAGAAGACCATCTTATTTAAAAGCACATGCAACAAAGTTTATCGATTCTAAATTTCCCATACTGTTACCATACCGGCCCCACCTCAGGTCAGCACTATTTCTTGTGGGGCCCATATATGATGTGAGATTAGAAAAAAAAAAAATGGTGTTTTTTATACCAGAAAGTCTATTTGGACCGACTTTCTGTCCAGAATTTGGGACCGATCCCAGCTGGATGCCCAGCTGGACTCCAGCTGGGATCTCATTTTGAATAATGGACCATTTCACTTGAAAGCCCGCTCCAGATTTTCAAAGCCCGCCAAGTTTATGAGTAAGAAGAAAGAAAAACGGGAAGGAAATGCACGTCTGCTACCCCTTCTCCACCGTCGACGTCCTCGCCAACATCTGGATCTGCCCTTCTGCTTCCACCGCAACCACTTCCCCCTCACTACTCCTCCATCTCCGACGACAACCTCCCCGCCGAGCTCTTCCCCGAATACACCACTCCCAAACGATCTCTGCCCAGCTGGATGGATCTCGTCTCTCAAGCGCTCGGTGACGGAAGAGGAGGAAGTCCGAAAACCCTCGGAATTCGAAACCCTCCCAAAACCCTAACAGATGTCGACGAATCAAAAGCTCTTAATTTATGCACTCAGATCTCTCAATCGAAGAAATTCTCTCTCAATCCCTCCTCCCTCACTCGAATTCCAACCCAAAACCCAAATTCCTTGTGATTTCTCGGACTCTTCGGGCCTGTTTGTGGAGGAGTTTTCCGTAGAAAACCGGACGTCCTTCCTCGACGAAACAGGGGAGCAATGTTCGGTGCGGGATTTTCGCCGGAAAATCGACCCTGAATCCCGATTTCTTTTCCGTGACAGAGGGGATCCGAAAATCTCATCTATCTCCATCGGAAAGGTCTTTCTGTGCAACATGAGACGCTTGTATAAGAGGTCGTTTCTTCTGATGGAAAACGCAAGCTTTCTTCGACCAACTAGTTCTGCACTCCTCTCCATCGATCTCGTTCTGAAGCTTCCTCCTTTGATCTCATCTTCAAGTCAGGTATGGTTCTCTCTATTTGTTTGTTTTTTTTTTTGGTAAAGGAATTTTATTAAAACTGTTCATCAAAGTGCTATGTAACACCATCGTTTTGTTAGTACAAGTGTTTTGGCCAAGATGGCCTACCAAAACATATTCCCTAAATAGAGTAGTAGAACTGACATGAAAAAAAGAAAAGAAAAGAAAGAAGAAGAGACACCCAGCAGGGCATAGCGTGAACCAAAAGAAGATTTGCAGAGCATATGAGATGAACCAGATACCAGTTGAAGAATTTGAAAATATTGTCAGAGCCAGGTTTTTAGAGCAATGGCTAAATGAGACCTGGTTCATCTTTTTCAGAGCAATGGCTCAATGAGACCAGTTGAAGAACCTGAAAATATGTGGAATGACATAGTTTCCTCTTCATCCTTTTCTTTTAATTTTTTTTTTAAACTTTAGGATGGCCTCATTAGATAGAGTCATGTCTATGACCGACCTAGAGGTTGGGGATAACATCATATTTTGGCATCCTTTTTTGTGTTAAGGTTTGGGAAGTGTTTGTGTTGATATTCATTTTATAATCTATTAATTGCATGAGACTATCAGCATTTTATAAGCCATAATGTGTTCTTAATAGTATTGCTCATCATGAAAATTGTATTAGTTTTGGTGCCTCTTTGTATGTTAAGCAATGGATTTTGACCATTATGATGACAGTCTCATTCTTATTTTTTTCACCTATTTTTTGTGTAAAACCATCATGAAGAATTCCCTGTGTCTTGTGGTTGCTCAATATACATATATCTTTTGGGTATCTGAATCTTAACTTTTTCTATGATTTTGTTTAAAGCAATCTAAATTGTGAAATTGATAGTTCTAAACTTGTTGGCCATATTTATGGCAATTGCAAACTTCATGGTATCATTATTATTATTCTGATTGGTCTAGACTTTGGAGAATACAATTCAGTTGAGAATTCTTGTAGACATATAATTTTAATAAATGAAATAATTGAGAGTTAGAATCCTCTCTTTTTTGGAATTTAGATAGCCTTCACATTACACTCAACTAACTTGATGAGAGAGCCTCCCCTTTAATCCAAACTATATATAATACTACTTTGATCATAGCCAAGCGAATCATATTATAGGCAAATTAACTATGATTTCCTAAAGGTAAACATGAAATGATTTGTTTGGTTGTTGTAGCCTCATATCTTCATTAGTTTAAGATAATAATTCAACAACATCCTACATATATATGGTTATCATTTTTTTCACATATATCATATTATTCTTTGATACGAAATTGTCATTTGAGTTATGCTTTTGGATGGAATGACGAGAAACAATAATGAGAATGGTTTCTATAGGGATGGATGGTCAAAATGGAAATGAATGTAATAGATCGGTGCCACAAGGTGGGGACAAAGAGAAACGGAATATGAAGTGGACATTTGTCGATGATGAAATCCTCTTACAAATAATGGTAGAACAATCAAAGGCAGGTCGATCCATAAAAGGTGGCCACACTACGGAAGGTTGGAATGAAATCACGAAGGAAATGATGAAGATTTATGGTGCAAGTTTTAGTAAAGATAAACTTAAAAATCGTTTCAAGACATTGAAAAAAACGTATGCTGTGATGAAGACCTTATTAAATTTAAGTGGGTTTGGGTGGTGCGAGACTCGA
This sequence comes from Camphora micrantha, assembly GCA_003546025.1. Taxonomy (NCBI): domain Eukaryota; kingdom Viridiplantae; phylum Streptophyta; class Magnoliopsida; order Laurales; family Lauraceae; genus Camphora; species Camphora micrantha. The sequence continues at coordinate 12,463,750 of QPKB01000007.1, forward strand.
AAAATGGTGACAGCGGAGGGTCCTGTGTGGGACGATTATCTAGCGGTAAGCTCAAATTTAATTGCATTAGTTTATAAATTATATTACATAATCTTACATAAATGAGATTTACAACTAATACTGTTGCAGGCACATCCAGATGTTGCATCTTATCGGACTAGAATATTACCAGATTACTATATGTTGGCTGAGATTTTTGGAGACAGCGTCGCTGATGGGAGGGAAAGTTTTGCGGCTAATGACCCTAATCTCGTGACTGATAATGAGGATGTAAGGGATCATGAAGAACCCATGATTGAAGGAGACACGAAACTTCTTGATGATGATTTCTCCATGGGTAACAAGCGAACTCGAACTAATACCGTCACCCCCTCAACCTCTCGTCACTTGGCAAAGAATCGTTCAAACATAGGACTAGCATTAGTAGGTGCCGTTGAAACCATTGCAAGTGCAATTACTGAATATGCCAACAAACGCTTAGTCGAGCATCAGCCTATGTTGAAGTGTGTTGAGGCACTGGATGAGCTTGAATTGGATGATTCTATTTATTACAAGGTGTTGCGAATCCTTGAGATTGGAGCTAAGCGGGAGACATTCATGGAATTGGGTCCATTGTCTCGTAAGGGGTGGTTGTTGGCGGAGCTCGGACAAGAATGATGATGATCACATTATATTGTGATTAACATTTTGTTGAAACTATGATGATGATATCTAAGACTCACTTATATTTTGAACTGATTTTGGGTTGTAATACCTTTATGAAGACTTTATAACTAATCATATGCTATCTATGATGCTTAGGATAACTATAGTTATGCACCATGCTTTTATTTTATTGTTGATGATGGATAATAGTTTATTTTTGCAGAGTTGTTTCATTTTGTTGCTATGGATAATGCTTTAACTGATGAAGATGACATGGAGTTCTTTATCTTTTGTGCACAATCTGTGGCCTTGATATGTGTCATTGGATATTATTATTCTTATGGCATTAGAAATAGGGTACATGAATCTAGTCTGTCAGGTAATGGTTTTGTGAATGAAATGATAATTGGGCATGAACGAGTATCCTTTGATCTATTGAGAATGAATAATAGTTGTTGGTTACAACTTTGTGATGAATTGAGGGATCGACATTTGTTATGTGATTCACGAAATGTCAGCGTTGAGGAGCAAGTAGCAATTTTTCTATATACCGTAGTTCACAATGTGCGTAATCGTGTGATGCAAAATCGTTTCCAACATTCTGGGGAAACCATAAGCAGATACTTCAATAAGGTTCTCAATGCTATTGTCATGCTCAGTCGACATTATATTACACCACCAACTCAAGATACTCCACTCGAAATCAGTTCGAAGTCCATATACTATCCTTACTTCAAGGTACTTTGTGATGAATTTGTTTTAACTAATTTGTTATGTACTTCAGTAAAATTTATTTTAACTAACTTGTTTATGCTAGGATTGTGTTGGAGCGATAGATGGGACACATGTTCCCGCTATTGTACGCATGGACGATCAAGTTCGTTATCGCAACAGGAAAGGGTGGATTTCACAAAATGTAATGTGTGCTGTATCATTTGACATGCGGTTTAATTATTTATTGGCTGGTTGGGAAGGTTCTGCTTCTGATTCGAGAATTTTACAAGATGCAATTTATAAAAGGCCACACAATAGATTGAAAGTTCCAGTAGGTAATGCATTGTTCAATTATAATCAAATGTTTTGTATTTACACACTTTTCTATATCTTCGAGTCCATTATGAGTTTGATCATTTATAAATTTATTTTGTAGGAAAGTACTATCTCGTTGACGCTGGTTATGCAAATGCACGTGGTTTCCTAGCCCCCTATCGTGGCGTACGATATCATCTGAAAGAGTACTCTACAAATGCACCTAGAACACCAAAAGAACTTTATAATTTGCGACATTCAAAATTACGTAATGTGGTCGAGCGGACCTTCGCAGTGTTGAAGTCACGGTTTCCCATCCTTAAAATTGGTTCACATTATCCATTGAAGACACAAGCAAAGATAGTGGTTGCAACATGTGTGCTTCACAATTTTATACGTAAGTGGGATGGCGTGGATGAGTTGTTCAAGGAGAATATGGACGAGAGTTTAAACTATGATGATGGAGAATTGCATGGAATGGATGATGAAACGCTTGCTACACCATATGCAAGTAATTTGGATAAGGAGTTTGCAGCCAACTTGCGTGATAATATTGCACAACAAATGTGGGATGAAAGATAACTGGTTAACAATTGTATTGAGGTTTGCTTCTATGCTTGGATTTTCTGTATCATGCTTTATTCATTTATTTATTTATTATTATTATAAGTATTATTATTCTTGGTCTTCGACTAATTTTGGTATTTGTGGTTGTAGTGCCTCTTTGTTATGTATTGAAATTTTGGATTGAAAGGAGAGGCTATAATGGTATTATCATGTTTTGAAAGTATATAGGTTAAGAAAAGCAGAATTTTACAGTTGGATTCGCTACATTGGTATTGCCTCTATCCTTGTGATTTCAGGTTCTCTTGAGGAATGTTTATATTAATACTTTTTCTCAGCTATATGTATTAACAATTGTTTAGAATCAAGAAAGCATTTTGCACATTGTTAAGTGCTAGTTTGTATCTTTCAACTGCATGTTTTTCTAATGCTCTCAATTCTATATTGTTGTTTATGAAGGTCACATCTTTAATATTTTATCCTTTCATTTAAACCAATGAAAATGTGATGATCATACAATTCCTTGACAGGTTCGATGCAGCAGTTCCTAGAACAACTTTCAAGAGACACAACTACTCGTTTCTCCATCTTCTACTTTTTTGGCAACTATTGGGACATTGAAAGTAAACTTCAATCATTGTGTTTCAGTTTTGCCCATATTAATTTTTTTATCTCCATTTATTTGACTTGTTTTCATTTATTTATAAAATCTGTGCTTGATTTCATTTATAAATCAGAATTTATAAAATCTGTGCTTGATTTCATTTATAAAATCTATTGCATACAGCAACCTCTTTAGAAACATCTAACTTAGCTTCCACTTCTAGCAATGAGGATACTACCATCTGACTCTTTTCATCAGAATCCATGGCTTTATCGCTGACCTGATTGAAAATAGTCAACATTTTGTCGTAACGACGTCCTTCAGGCTTCCTCTCCCAATTGTCATACTTGATCTTGATTTTTGTGTGGCTTCTTCTCACATTTTTACTCCACCTTTCTAAAATGTATTTCCCGGGTATTTGATAAACCTTTTTCTTCAAATAAACAACGATAATGTGCTGGCAGAGAATACCTCTAAACTCAAACAACCGACAACTACAATTAGCTTCTCTTGATATCTCATCAAAATGAACATTGAAAGTAAAATGTCTGATATTGTCTTCTCCTACTATCACATCTTCCTCCACGTCAAATTCAGAAAACTCAGCTCCTACCTTAACTGAGGAAATATTGCAACAGATCTTACCGGCTATTTCATTCTGAAACTCCTTAAATTTAGCAAGTGTATACGCATCTTGAAATTGCCTCTCAAACTCGTAAGGGGTCACACGTGGAATGTATACATTGAAACAACGGGCGTCTTCCTCAGCTTCTAATTGCACCTTCTTAGATAAAGCATTATCATATTGCTCAACAAACTGTTTCAAGGTGGTCTTAGAATTAATGTAGCCATCAAAAAAGGCATGCATGCTCTCACTACGCTGGGTTGTTGACATCCCTGCCCAGAAAATATCCTTCACAAAAGCTGGCACTCATCGGTACCTCTCGTCATACAATCCCGCTAGCCAATTGTTGTCCTCTAGATGATATGAACTAACAAACTTCGCCCAATTCTCTTCGAACTCCTCTTTTTTCATCGAATCATAGACAAGATTAAGAAGATGAAATTTGATTGAATCATAGTCATTATACCCTCTCAGTTTTTCAGGCAACTTTTTCAAGATATGCCACAAACACCACCGATGTCGTGCTTTAGGAAATACTATTCCTATCGCATTTTGCATGGCCTTACCTTGGTCGGTGATTATGGCATTAGGAGGACACCCGGACATGCAATCAAGCCATGACTGAAACAACCAAACAAATGTATCTGTATCCTCTCGTGATATCAAACCACAACCTAATAGTACCGACTGTCCATGGTGATTCACACCCACAAAAGGAGCAAAAGGCATGTCATATTTGTTAACCAAGTAGGTGGTGTCAAACGTGACCACATCACCAAATTCAGCGAATGCTGCTCTACTTCTCGCATCAGCCCAGAAGATGTTCCTTACTCGATGCTCTATATCAAGATCCATGACATAAAAAAAGGATCCGTTGTCTTGCTGCATTTTTTTGAAATATGTTAGCATTGCCTCAGCATCCCCTTCCTTGAGTTCTAAGCGTTTGAGTTTATCCATGTAATTTCGTGCATCCTTTGCTAACCATGTTAGATTCTCATGCCCCCTGCCTCTACCACACACGAGCTAACAGTCTTGTTCAATCTAATACCCGCTCTGTCATTCAACTCAAGCTGCCTCTTCACATGTAGTGGAATTTTCCGATTACTCTTGTGATATCGAGCTTTGTTCGGACTCATATCATGGTTATGCTCAAGCACAAATGAGTTCAGAAGCCACTTCCCGTCGATTTGCAAAGAAAGATTTAACGCTGCTTTGCAATTTGTTCTTAATTGTGGACGGGGTTTAACTGAGTTGCTTGCACTTGGGTTTGGCTTTTTACCCTTGGTGCAAGCAATTGTAATAAACCTCTTCTTCCCATCCGATCCTTTTTTTGAGGTTCTTTGGGCGACAGCAAACCCGATTCGCATGGCATACCTTGCATAATATTCATGTACTTCTTCAATTGAATCAAATATCATTCCCCTTTGAGGTTCCATTACTACCTCTTCTAAGTTATCACCTTCCTCAAAGGGCTTCTCCATCTCAACGCTGTTTAATTCCTGCCCAACCATCCCCATTTCAATTTCCTTGTCGTCTCCATCAAACTCAAGTCATAATCCATCTTCTTCCATGCTTCTAAAAAACAAATAAAGCATTCAGGTGTTTAGAATAACTCGATAAAAGAAATGCATCATGTTCAGAAAAATGAAGCGTCATTTTGTAAAACTAAGCTATCAGAATTCACTTGTTATTCTTTTTCATTAGCAACATAACTTGAGCATACATATCATTCATACGAAACCAACAACGCACGCGTACGCACACAGTGAGTATGCGTGAGAGCGAGCCAATAAACTCGTCAAACAAATCTGAGAAAACTTGCTTTAATTCCATTTAAACAACAAAAGCAAACATGATAATGTGGAAAATAAATGGAATAACATGTAAGGGTATTCACAAATTCATAGGGGAAAAGAAAAGTCCGAAAACATTTCTTTTTAGTAAAAAGAAATAATAAAGAGAATCAATTGTGGTTTAATAAAGGGAATTGATTGTGGTTTATTATATATATATATATAATAAAGGAAATTGATTGTAGTGTAATTCTAACTGATGCTTGATGACTTGATTGCCTAGTTAGCTTTTTAAGGAGTTCGAGAGGTGAGGAGATTGTGTGGTCGTGTGAAGGAAAAAAGGCTTGCAGAAGAGTCTCTTAAGACTCTTTCTTCTCTGTCACACACACACACACACACACACTCTCTCTCTCTCTCTATCTCTCACCATTTTATGTTAAGTTTCCATTGTTCACTCCATTGGGTAATCCATTTTTTTTTTTTTTTCGGGGGTGGGCTAATCCTATCTATTTTGAACAAATCATAGTGGGGTTGTGAGGTTATCAATTTGGGAAAATGGATAGAACCAAAAAGAAGAAAAGATTGTAGCTCCCTTGTCAGCTTGGCCTTGGGACAGCTTGGGTAGCTTCAAGGCATGGATATATGTTCATATCACAACCAATACTTAGATCAAGGGTGCAAAACCTGACCAGTAACTAACCCATGAAACCTGGCTCAAACCACCCTCACTCTAAACGAGTCAGGTGCAGGCTGTGTTTTTCCAACCAGCCATTATGTGGTTTGGGTTTGATTTGGGCTAGTCACACCCAAAGGGTCATCATCCCCGAACCAAAAATCAACCGCACCCACCCACCCCCCCTGGTTTTGATTTGGGCTACTCACACCTAAAGGGTCATCATCCTCGAACAAAAAAATCCATCCCACCCCCCCCACCCCCGCAACAAACATGAACCCCTATTAGACATTTCCCACTTCCTCACCGGGTCTCCACCCATTTCTCTATATCTATATAAGCACAGCAGAGCAATTTGGGGCATTCCCAATTTGATAGTAATCTCTCTCTCTCTCTCTAATAAACACAACAGTTTAGGGGTTTCCCAATTTGAAACTGAGCCTTGATTTGGGAATTTTCCTATTTCCTTACTCCATACAAGATTAACACTTAATTTATTAAATGATGATTAATAAATTAGATTGGGAAACACGTAATAAGTGTTCTGATTAACATAACTGCCATTTTTTCTGAAAAATTGGGATCTCTATTTTTAATATGAATTTGACGGTTGGATTGCAACTCGAATATATCTGGGTTGGGTGCAGCTTCAACATATTTAATAATTGTGTAGGGTTAGGGAGAACCTCAACATGTAATACATGGGTCTCAACCCAACTCGTACCCATTACCATCCCTACTCAGATCATTGTTCAACTTCGCTCAAGTTTTGGAAGAGTCCCACAAAAAAGAAAAAAAAAGGTCTTCTTACAAGTGACAACTGAGACACAGACAGTCAATTAGTACATTGGGACCTTTTTTTAAATATATGCATAGGAACCTTCTTTTCTAATAAGGCCTAACTTTTAGTACAATCAATTAAAAAATCAGCCCGAGCTACCCTTTTCTTCAAAACTTATATAAATTAAATAACCTATTCAGCTATCTCCATTCAATATTCAAAGTAGCCATGGTTGCATGAAAGTACCGGATTTTGGACAACTAGTTTAAAATTATCTTTCTGGAGAAGAGCTGCTATATTCTACTCGTAAGTGTCCTATACCGTGCTCATGAACAAAAGGACATTGTTAGGGTTCATGCTTTTCTTGGTGATATAGAAATTGACACAAGCAATAAGACAAGTCATTATGCAGATGAATACAGGCAATTCAGGTTGGATTGGACCCAGATACCAATAAGTTCAGACACTAAATCATATGTTCGTATTGATAACATTTCATTGCATAAGTTCTTGGCTGCTAAAGTATCAATAAGATCTTGCAGCTACTCCAGACTGAATTTTTTTTTTTTTTATAATCCAGTTATTTTCATTATGTCAAAAGTACCTAGTGATCCAGTTAAAATTGATTGTGCCTGATTATGCTTCCTTTGGTTCTATTGCGCAAGGGAAAAACAATTAAATGAAATACTACATTTAAGAAAAATTCCGTCATTCGGTGTAAAGGCAAAACTCAGTCTTGTACATTTGTAGAAACAGGGCCTCTTAGATGTAATCTTCGAAATAATCATGAAGTTCATTTCTTTCTTTCCTCATCTTTTGCATAATTGCTAACTCTTCCTCTTTGGAATTGGAGAGGGTGTATCTATGCATTGATTCTCCACATGGGAGTCTCAGAGCCTCTGTATTACTGGATGCACAAGAGATTATATGCTGGCCATCTAAAACAGAGTAGTCATGTAAAGACTAATTGCTGAGGTGTGTGCTTTATAAAACAGAGTACTCAACAGAGAACAAGCTGGAGGAAAATATGAAAATAACAATGTCCAAACAAAGCAGTTTCCCAAGTCAGAATCCTCTCTCTCAAACTCTTCCAAAGGATCAAAACTAGATACCAGAAGATTTGAATTAAAAAAAAAATCCCAGTTTAAAAAAAAAAAAAACATTTCAAAAACTAAAAGACCCAGCAATCTTCTCCAAAAAAGATGAACAAATAAACCATCTTCTTCCATCATAACCAACCCATGTTGCTTCAACTTCAAATCCAGCAAAAGAGAAAGCAGACAAAGAAAATAAAAGAGCCCCAAATCTATGGAAAGAGAACAACAACATTTGCACGATTTAATAAAATAAAAAAAAACCAACAACAACATACCTGGGCGTCAAGGACCAGCGGGCTGCTCCTCTTCCTCCTCTCCCGTCACCGAGAGGGATGCACGTCTGCTTCGGGAGAGAGAGATGAGATCCAGAGACCGTTTGGGAGGGAGAAGAATCAGACACAGCGATTTGCCTTCGTTTGTCACCGAGCGCTTGAGAGACGAGATCCATCCAGCTGGGCAGAGACCGTTTGGGAGTGGTGTATTCGGGGAAGAGCTCGGCGGGGAGGTTGTCGTCGGAGATGGAGGAGTAGTGAGGGGGAAGTGGTTGCGGTGGAAGCAGAAGGGCTTTCTACAGAGGGGAAGTGGTTGCAGATGGGGTAGCAGACGTGCATTTCCTTCCCGTTTTTCTTTCTTCTTACTCATAAACTTGGCGGGCTTTGAAAATCTGGAGCGGGCTTTCAAGTGAAATGAGATCCCAGCTGGAGTCCAGCTCAGCATCCAGCTGGGATCAGTCCACAATTCGGGACAGAAAGTCGGTCCATATAGACTTTCTGTTTTTATTTTATACTGACCATAGATAGAACTGACCGACCCAATCAAGAACTGTATTCGATCCTAACCCCTCCAACTCTGACATCATTACCAGCCCTGGGCACAAAAGTGACTGTGACCTCATCATCCCTATCAGCTCCAATCTGTTCCAACAAGTCCGTGATCCCCCAGCCTAAGGCACGTCTTCACCTTCCCCTCCGGATTCCACGGCTTCCTCGGCACGTGCATGAAGCTCCCCGCGAACTCGCTCGACCCGGGCCCGCACGTGCTCCAGTCCTCCACGTTGATCAGCACGTCGAACTTCACGGGCACGTTGTTATACACTTCGATCCCGTCCACCGCCAGCACCTCTTCCTCTCTGCTCTTCGCCTTCTTCGGCCTCTTCACCGTAGCTTTGACCACCGAGTCCAACACGCGTGGGAATTCTCCATCGATCGTGGAAGCTTTTGCGGCGTCCATTTGGAAGATGGTGGGCCACGATTTGGGATGTTGAGATTGGACGGTTGGATGGAGCGGATCGGTTCTGGGTCGGGAGAATAAAGAAGGAGAAGTAGCAGATAGGAGGAGTGATCCTCCTAATCCGATTAGGATCCGACGCCTGTGGGTTGGAGCGAATTGGGAATCGGGTTTGTGAGCGCAGAGGAGAGAGTGATGGAGGAAGGGTCTGTTGGAGGAGATGGTGGGGGTGAGGAGGAATTGGGGATTTAGGAAAGATGCCATTGAAGGTGATTCATGTGAAGAATGAAGATGAGGTTTATATCTTAATCAATTAAAAGTAGGGCCCACATAATGAATGGGTGTTAAGGTTTGTGCAGTCCTTATCTAAGAGGCAGTGGCGGACCCAGGATTTTTAATTAGGTGGGGCGAAACTTTTGCTACAAACAGAGATGTTTCGTAATTTGTCTTTATATTATCTTATAAACTTCTGTCTGGTATTTATCTCTAATAGGATATTGCTCCTTAACGCTTCTTAATTTTCTAGCAAAACTTGTGTTACTAATCAAAGAAAATCAACAATAACCCTTATCCATGATTGACAAATCTCATGCATTCATAAATTAAACAAGAACACAAAAAAAAAAAAAAAAAAAAAAAAAAAAAAAAACCAGTTCCGAAGTTACCAGTGATGGGGGTAAGCAATCAAGATGCTGCATTAGCAATGGGGAAAGGGTCGGCTATGAAGGATCTGCTAAATCTTCCCCTAGCTGAGCTGGAAAGACGCTGCAGATATAATGGACTATCCCTCTGTGGCGGGAGGGAGATGATGGTTTTCAGATTGCTTAGTCTGGAAGAGGCAGAAAAACAGAGGGTATATGAGCAAGAGGATGATATGAAGTATGGACAAAGAGTAACACATATAGATAGCCCCGGCCAGAGGTCAATCCGATCCCAACCTGAAAGACAAAAAACTAACCTCAAACAGTCATAAATAGGAGGGATATGGGTTGGGTTGGTAGGTCATAATTCAATCAAGTTGGAGGAAATAGAACAGGGTTGGAAGGTAAAATAGAGCTAACACAAACTCAACTCATTTATAAATTAGGTTGGAAAACATGAAATCAAATCCAAAAATAAAATAAAAAAGAGTCTAGGACCTCGGTTTAGGTTGGGTTAGAAATTGCTGCTGATCATGGACAATAACCAACTTAATAGGAGGGATGGACATTTAAATAGATGGGCCTGCAGGAAACTTGGATCCTTGAACCCATGTGAGATGGTGGCAACCACGTTTATGTATAGTTTATGCAGTCCAATTGGGATGGATTGTATAAGATGAAAATGGATTGAAATAGTAGTCACTGGTAGCCTCTCATTTGGCTTAGCATGATATTTATTAATCATGAGTTTAAACTCGTTGAAACAGGGATATACGGAAGTCAATCTAACTCCACTAAGTGGTGATGAAAGAAAAGATGCTCATGGTCTGGGTTTAAGCTACTCATCATCTGGAAGTGAAAATGCCGGTGGTAAAAAAAAAAAAAAATACCCCAAAATCAAGTAGTGTAATAGATTAAACCCAAAAAAAAAAAAAAAACCCAAAACACAAGAACCATAAAAATAAAAAAAAAAACAGAACCCTAACATCTATGTCACAAATCTCACTCATTCATAGATTAAACAAGAACACAAGATAAACAATAATAACAAAGAGAGCCATCAAACATTAAAAAAAGAAAAAAAAAAAACCAGAACCCTAACTTCTCTATGCAAATGCAATGCCTAAGATAGTGAATGATTGAATGGAATCATTAATCATAGAAGATAGGAAGAGAAGGGGGAATAGGGAGAGAGAGAGGCGACAATGACATAGTCATATAGAGAGAGAAAGAGATTCCACAGAGAAAAACGCAGAGGAAAGTGACAGGGGAGAGAGAGGCAACAAAGCTAGGGAGAAGGAGATAAATTTACCTGAAGCCGAACGACAAACGATTTTCACAGCCTCACAAGCATCCGAAGAGAAGCCAAGAAGCCAGAAGGGGCTGGCTGTGGTTGAGAGCCAGAGAAGTGAAGAAGAAGAACAGAAGAACGAAGAAGGGAAGAAGGGGTTTTTTCTTTTCTTCATCCATCGGTTTTGATATGGGGCAATGGACTTTAGGACATGGGGCATGGGCCTTAAATCATGTGGGGCGTGGGCCTGTAGCCCAATAGAACTCTAATGGGTTTTCAAATTGGGCGCCCCAGGTTCCATTAAGGTGGGTCCGCCACTGCTAAGAGGGGCCCTACCAGTTTGGGCATGCTGTCCAGAGTGGTTGCCACAGCCTCTGCTGTGTTAGCTACCGTCAACTAGTAACAGAAGTCAAATGAAGATAAACACACTGCAAGGGAAACGACAAGTGGAGATAAACATTGGTAACGTGTCCCTGTATGGCACGACACTTACTCTATTATTTGGACATAGCAATCAAGCCCAATTCAGAGGGTTTGGTATCTGTCGGCCAACCGAGCCCGCTAATGCTTACAAAGTCCAAATGCAGGAGTAGGGATGTAAATGGTTCCGATTCTTCGATTATTCATATGAGTCCGAGGCTTTATTTAGATCTCGATAATTAAATGAGTTTTGGGTTCGATTTCATTTTGGCTTGAATTTGTGGATCCGAAATTCGACATATTATCTAAATTTTTAAAAATCTCTCCTAAAAATTATATTTTTTTAATATTATTCTCTATCTATATCCAGACTTGAATCCAAATCCATCCCATATATGGTTCTAAGAACCAGAGCCAAGAAACCGGTTCTGAAATGGTTCCAAGTCCGAATCCGGCTCCAACTTCTCACTAATGATTCCGGTGGACCTAAACCGGAACCGATCCATTTACAATCTACCTGCGCTTTTTTTTTTTTTTTCCTTAAATTAGCACGGATAGGAGCAGCCTGATTTTGAAAAGCCCGTCCCCGGCAGAGGGCGGTGCTCTCTTGGCCCTTTGTGCTACCGGGCACATTTGGTAACGGTCCTTTTTCTGGATTCTTCACCTGTGTTTTTTTGTGTTAGTATGTAAACCTTATGTTTGGTTAAACGAAAAGAACCTATCTGTCTTCTTTGTTATTATTGTCGGTGAGATCTTCCCTGGTCAAATCTATAAATGAGAGGAATTAAAGAAAGGCAGACTTACAGTGCTCCATGCAGTAACCATAGGGTTATTGGTTTTTATTTTTGAAACCTCCCATTAAGGGTCTAATATTACGATCCGAACCAGTAATCGCATTTAGAATGTCCAAAATCAAACACTTAATAATCATATATTTTTTAGATATTTGTAAAAAAGAATATGATACTGTTCGATCACATTATTAGGATTTATGTGGGCCTCTTTTGCAAAATATAAACCGTTCAATCTCTTCAAAATGCCTAAACCATTTTTTATGTCAAATTCGGAAGCATCATGATCATGAGAAATACATGACAAAAACATACCAGCCGTTGAGAATTCTTTCAAAATCAGCGACCACAAAGACGTTGCTACAGTGAAGAAACCGGTAACACATAGGTCACCTTTTTGGCTTTGGAACCCTACTTTGTAGATCCCACTGTCAAGATCTATACCGTTAATCATGATTAGAATGTCTACAATGGCTGTTAGATTCAATTTCAATCATTGATCCATTATGGATTTTGAGATATATGTGAATAAGTCCTTACTATAAAATATCAGTTTTTTTTTTTTTTTTATTCATTTAGGCCCCATTTCCAAGATCCGAAAGGCAAGGACGGCTATCGGGTGAAAGCTCAGTCCTTGACTTTTCATGGATTTTAAGAAAATCACAAAAAAAACTATAACAATGGGATCCTACATCCATGTATCGTAGAAATCCTCTTTCTTACTGGAATTTTCCTAAAAAATCCGCTTAGAGGAAATGGTGGATCCAAGAGTATGATAAGTCCACAAAATTATAGCTTTCGTTCAACATTTTATATGCATTTGTGGACTTAATTAGGTTAATTGCGTAGAATTACACTTAATTTAATGATTTCATGCATTGAGCATCAAAGTTGGAATTTTAGTCAAATTTGGTCAAAATTCATTATATTGCATGACTTTTGTGAAATTAGGGATTTTCATCTCATTCATCACCAAAAATTAGTTTTTTTGTTTTAGCTTCACTAATGCGTACCTGCTAATTTTGACACCATGTGTTATTTTGAAAAGTTGGATATTTTTGGTGCATTAATTAGGCATGTAGGGTCCCATGCATAGTCTATCTAGATTCTTTACATTTGATTATTATTGATATTATTTAATTTTATTTATGTAGGAGAAATCAAGAGTGGGACCTGCACTGGTGAAACTTGACGAAAGATCAAAGGCGGGACACCGTTCATCGTGGGCCCACGTATCTTGACATCTTGGTGGAGTTGGAAAGCTTGAAATTCTCAAAGAAAGAAACTGAGATTTGGAAAGATGGTGTTGACTTGTTAAATTTGGAAACCAAAATCAAGAAAGAGAGAAAATTAGAAAATTTGCAAGAAGAGTTGAGTAGTCAAAGTTGCAAGTGAGGAAGCAAACCAAATATGGGAAGATAATCAAATAAGAAAGCAAATAAAGAGTCCAAACATGCCCTGGACGTCAAACATGGGCCCCACACACCCCATTGCATGCCAAACATAGAAGTTCCCTTAATTACAAAATTATTCTCGAATTTTCAGGGGCAACAAATTGAAATGGTCATAACTTTCAACCCGAGTGTCGAATTAGTGCAATCTATATACCGTTAGAAAGATCCTTTCGAGTAGATATCCATAGATTCTAAGATTTCATAAATTAGAGCTATATCGAGGAAGATATGACCTCCGGAAGTTGGCTATTATAATTCTATATGGGAATTGCAAAAAGTTTTCAAAATTGGCAATATGAGAGGTGTTTAAGGAGTTCAATTTGGCAAGACATAGAGCCCAAAAGACCACATTTTAGTAACAAATCCTATCAATTCAAATTCTTTCCAAGTGTGAAGCCTAACTTGAGGCCTAAGCAAGAAATCTTTACAAATAATGAAACAAGTCCTAAAAGAGAGGAGATTCTTTGCAGCCCTCTCTCCTATTCTTCTTTCTTTCTTCCCTTCTTGTTTTCCATTAATTTATTTTTATTTTTGGTAGCCTTGGCCATGTCCAAGGATTTATTTTGAAGGAGAATTTGTGAAGGAGAAGTTGTAAAGATGCAATTTTTAATGACAAATCAAGAAGCATTCTTTGCAATGGTGGGCTAATTTTATTGATTAAAGCTATGGATGAAGGTAAGTAATTATTTTTTATTTGTTTAGTAATTCTAATTTGTATTCCATGATTATGTGCTTAGTGATTTAATAGGCTTGTCTTTGCGCCCTAGGTAAATCTCTATTTTTATTTCTAAAAATAAAAATTAATTTTTGACTACTCATGCTTAGGTTGATAGGCCATACTTAGGATTTAGATCTTTTGATGGTTTATGCTTACTTTTGATGGGTAATTCTTAAATTATTTTTATTCTTTTATGAGATGAAGGAAGTCTTAAGGTTTGAGTTTTTATTATTAAAACGGATTTTAAAAGTTAGATTTTCCAAATTAAAAACATTGATTTGTCTTTGATTTGAAGTAAAAATTATGACAAGTTAGAGTTACTTAATAAATAATTGGTGGATGCTTATTGGATTCCTATGCTCTAATCACCTTCATTAATTGGTAGATTTCATATTTATAAATTAGTTGCTTGCTTTTATTTCTAAACACTCAAAACTTTTATTTAATTGTTACTTAATGAGTTTTCTTAATTTAAAAGTTTCTTTAATTAGCTCCATGTGGGTTCGACCCGTTCTTGCCACTGTCTCATTTAGACACCCGTGCATTTGCGGTATTTTTATGATTGATATTGATCACATCAAAAGTACAACAGAATCCTTTAAATAGATGACTTTTCTTTGTTTACCAAACTTGCTCATATTATTATATATGGAATTTC
Organism: Camphora micrantha; assembly: GCA_003546025.1. Lineage (NCBI taxonomy): Eukaryota > Viridiplantae > Streptophyta > Magnoliopsida > Laurales > Lauraceae > Camphora > Camphora micrantha. The sequence continues at coordinate 12,478,761 of QPKB01000007.1, forward strand.
TTCCCGCCGGAACATCTCTCACGTGAATATATGAGAGTTATCTGAATTAATGGAGACCCCACCTAGGGCCTCGTTGGCCATAGATTTATGAGAGAAGAAAATATTCCATTTGGATAAAGTTCCAAATATTAAATTTGGAATCAAATCTCATCATACCCTTGACCCATTGATTCGTGGCTCACAAATTTAACAGCTTTTAAAAAGGTTTGACTCACTCCAATGGTCCAGTTTATTTTGTGGATGAAAACCTCGTGGTCTAGGGCGTTTTGGAGAATTTCTCTATATATATATATATTTGTATATAGAAAATGCTCTTATGAGAGTAACTCTCACACTCCTATGAAAGTAGGGGGGCCTCGTATTAAGGCCGTTGGTATTGGAAATGGATCCAATGAAGTTGAATTAGAAATCAAATTTCAATCATCAAGAGAGAGAATTAGAAACCAAAAAACAAAACCCGAATAATAAAAACTAGCGTTTCAATAACAAGAGGGTTGAATTCAGTAGGAAAGATCACTCACTGCACATTTGCTAAAGTGGGGGAGTACGTAGAAACCCACATTGCAGCTGGAAGGGTGGTGGCCTTGGTCATGTTCAATGGAACCCCAAAATTGTTGTTGTTGTTGAAGGCCTCATACAAGTACTTTGGGTTTTCCTTTACTGATTTGAACCTGTACAACAGGACCCTTCAGGCTTGGAAATGGTACCTACTCCCATTCCATTACAAGGTGAGGCAATCAGCCATGCTAAGG
>QPKB01000007.1:12479612-12532504 GCA_003546025.1 Camphora micrantha
TTCCAGGTACTGTTGCTTTTTTTTATTCTGCACTTTCTTCCCCTGATACAAACGGTATCTGTCGACTGGGGTTGTGGGACCCCATGGCCCACTTGATGAGGGATCCGGACCATGGATCTGAAGGAGGACCTATGATCGACCACTGTAGCACTGGACCCATGTACAATGGGTCGCGGTTGGCTCACCAATTTTTGGCATCAGATCTGAGAGGCGGAAAGACCCTTTTTGCTGTTTGTTTTGAGATTGGGGCCAGGGGAACTATTTGATCATTAATCAGATCCAAGGATCTGCAGGCACACCCTTGGACAACCCTAAGTAGTAGGTCAGATCATGGATTAGACCAGTGGGGTCCACTGCCTCCCAGGCTTGTGCTACTATGTTCTGGGCGATGAGTTTTTGATGGGTTTTGCAGTTTTTATGAATCTAGAAAATCTATTTTTTCTGTTTATATATGAAATCTGTTCTTTATATCAAATTTTTTTTTTTTATTGATCAGCTCTGCTTCTTTACCTCTGGGTGACAATTTGGAATTTAGGAATATGAGTTCCATTCCTGGCTCTAGTTCACACCCCTCCAATGAAGAAGATATAAATAAGCCTCTATGGAAATATGTAACCAAGTTTGATAAAATTAATGAAGGAGGGGGAAATATTACTTGGCAGTGTAGTTTTTGCAATCAGATAAAAAAGAGCTCATACACAAGGGTTAAGGCTCACTTGTTAAAATTGCCTGGCTGTGGGATTGCTGCATGTTCACGCGTTACAACAAAAGATACTTCTGAAATGCAAAAATTAGAGGAAAAAGTACAATTAAGGATGAAGGCCAATGCACCAAAAAAAGTACCTTGGCCTGTTCCTAATGTATCAGTGAGTTCTAATTCTCTGAGTGTGAATGGTATTATACACGGAGGGTTTGACTCAAAGAAGAGAAAGACAAGTGGAAGTGGGAGTTCAAATCCAATTGAGAAGGCATTTAATATAGGAGCTCGTGATCAATTACATGCCGAGATTGCTAGGATGTTTTATTCTGCAGGTTTACCATTTCACTTAGCACGAAACCCACATTTTGTGAATGCCTTCACTTTCGCTGCCAACAGTCCACTTACCGGTTATGTGCCTCCGGGGTACAATATGTTGAGGACGAGTTTACTCCAAAGAGAGAAGGCAAACATTGAAAGATTATTGCAACCTATTAAAGGCACGTGGAGGGAAAAGGGTGTAAGCATTGTGAGTGATGGGTGGAGTGACTCACAAAGGAGGCCATTAATCAATTTCATGGCTATTACAGAAGGTGTGCCTATGTTTCTTAAAGCTGTTGATTGTTCTGGTGAAACAAAAGACAAATATTTCATTGCTAATTTGATGAAGGAGGTCATTAATGATGTTGGGCATGAAAATGTAGTTCAAGTGATTACTGACAATGCTGGAAATTGTAAGGGTGCAGGGCAAATCATTGAATCACAATTTCCTAACATTATTTGGACACCATGTGTGGTCCACACCCTCAATCTTGCTTTGAAGAACATTTGTGCAGCAAAAAATGTTGAGAACAACCAATTGACATATAGCGAATGTAGTTGGATATCAGACATTGTTGGTGATGTTATGCACATAAAGCATTTTATCATGAATCACTCTATGAGGTTGGCCATGTTCAATGAGTTTGTTACTTTGAAATTGCTTTCTGTGGCAGAAACCCGCTTTGCTTCAGCGATTGTCATGCTTAAGAGATTCAAACTTATAAAGCGGGGTCTCCAAGCTATGGTTATAAGTGACAAATGGTCTTGTTATCGAGAAGATGATGTGGGGACGGCAAAATTTGTAAAAGAAAAGTTGTTAGATGACATTTGGTGGGATTCCATTGATTACATTCTTTCCTTCACATCTATGCTTAGAATCTGTGATACAGACAAACCTTGTCTTCACTTGGTGTATGACATGTGGGATACAATGATTGAAAAAGTGAAGACCACAATATTTAGGCATGAAGGGAAGCGGCATGATGAGTCATGTGGATTTTATGATGTGGTACACCAAATACTTGTTGATCGTTGGAACAAAAACAATACCCCACTCCATTGCTTGGCACATTCTTTGAATCCCAGGTGAATTACTTTCTTCTATTCTTACATCGTAATACACATTTTTTTTATTATCAAGTAATTTTGAATTCCTTCTTTCTTTTGTGAAAGGTATTACAGTGACGAATGGCTTCATGAGGACCCGAGTCGAGTTCCTCCACATAAAGATGTGGAGGTTTCTAGAGAGAGAAAGAAATGTCATGCAAAATTTTACTTCCCCACCTCTGAGGAGCGCTCAATGGTTAACATGGATTATGCCAATTTCTCGCTTAGAATGGGGGAATTTGGGGAGTATGATTCTTTATATGATCGATATCATGTGGATCCAACGAGTTGGTGGGCCATCCATGGCGCATGTGCACCCATGCTTCAAAGCTTAGCTTTTAAGCTACTTATGCAGCCTTCTTCTTCATCATGTTGCGAGAGGAATTGGAGTACTTACTCCTTTGTGCACTCCGTGAGAAGGAACAAGATGACGCCAAAACGTGCTGAAGACTTGGTTTTTATTCATAGCAATCTACGTCTTTTATCAAGAAAAACCCCACAATATATGCAAGGTGAGACTAAGATGTGGGATATTGCAGGAGATACACATGGTTCCTTCGAGGATGTTGGGGTGCTTGAGGTTGCTAATCTCTCGCTTGATGAGCCAGAGTTGGAGACCGTGGTCTTTACAGATGATGTTGATCGTGATCAAATTGATGGTGATGATGAGGCAATTGAAGTTGCATCAATTGAGTAAACTTTAGATGGAAATTGACTTTTTGTATTTTTGGAATGAAGGGGAAATTGATGATCCTCCCTTTTCTTTGTATGGAGTTTATGGAACTAAGGATATTTCATGTTTAATAATTATTAAGTATGTTTCAATTTTGTATTGCATATGTTTGTTAGTTGGTACAGTGGTACTTGAATTTTTATTTATTTGATTGCTAAATTGATTACAAAGTTAAAATGATAGTATCTTTTAGTATATAATTAGATATATTATTATTATTATTATTATTATTATTAACGTGTCCCCGACGTGTCCGTGTCCTACTTTTTTGAGAAATGCCGTGTTGGCGTGTCCGTGTCATGTCCGTGTCCGTGTCCGTGCTTCTTAGGTCTCTCATGTGGCTAATGTATTTTAGGAATTGCCAATGCATTTGAAAAAATGCATTATATTGTTATTATCATTATTTTTTAGAGGTAACTTGTGAGTCTATGCGGTTGTCATTGGTGTATATGTTCACTGCCCGTCCAGGCACAATACCAAGAAAGATAAAAGTTCTCAGAAAGTATGCCATGAGCAATGAAGGTAGCTGGGTATTGCAAAAAACAATATTAACTGAGTGGTAGAGATTCTACCAAAAACTGAGTGGTAGAGATGGTGACATATGTTGGGTCTAAGGTTAAATGATATATTATTCAATAAATGCTACAAAACTTCAATCCAAAAAAGGACTTCATTTTTATTTCACAAGTTTACAAGAGCAAAAAAAAAAAAGTTTGCAAGAGCAAACAGGGCATAGGGTCAACCTTCAAGTTTGCAAGGGCTAAGAGCTGGACTCTAGTCCTTTTGGCAGGAAGAAAATTCCTTGCCACAAACAGTCCTCAGGGCCCTGTTTGGTATTTGAAAGGGAAGTTTCAAATCAGAGAAGCATCACCCATTGCTTTGTTTTTGGCTCTCCATCATCGATTTACCATGCTATGTTTGCGAGGGAGCACCATTGATCATTACCATGCTTATGGAAAGCTACGAGATTTCATTAGGGCAGAGAGAGTTCTAAAGTGTATGAACAAACATGGTTATCCACCAAGTGTGATCTCCGACACAGCCCTCACGGAAGCATATGGGACGGCAGGCCAGTATAACCAGGCAAAATCCATATTCCGAAGGATGCAATCATCTGGTCCTAAACCCTCACATAGGGCAAATAAGCTCTGTATTACAACAAAAATTGCTAGAGAGAGAGAGAGACAAAATGTGTTCATCTTTACATCTATTTCTCTATAACGACATTGCTCAATAAACGAAACCAATACAGAGAGAGACAAATCTTGTTACCGTTTCAAACAAAACCAACATCAAAAGAAGAGATTTTCTCCATAGGAATTCAGATCCAAGCAGAAAAGCACAAAAAACAGCAAGTTTCAGATAGAAATGAGAAAGCACTTACCTCAAAAGTCACGGTTTCCCCTTCTCTTCTTCTTTTCCTTCTTCTTCTTGTTGTCGCCTCTTTGAGGGAAGGGTTTTCTCCGCGGCTAGGGTTTTTCTCGGACGCAGAAAACAGTGTGTGAGAGAGATAGAGAAAGAGAGAGAGATAGAAGACGTGGTGCTACTGCTGGCCTGCTGGGAGATGGAGGTCTACTGCTGGGACGGGTTTGGGCAAGCGGTGGTGCTTCTGATGGGAGGTGAAGGTCTCGGTCACGGTGGGGGTAGGGTTTTGGGGATAAAAGGTACGTAGTGATCCCTGATGTTTAACATTTTGAACTACATTTTGACCCCTCATGTTTTTTCTTCTTTTATATTTAGACCTTTTAATTTATACTTAGACCCCATAAATTATTTTTTTTATATTTAATACCAACAGATTTTATCAAATTGAATCCACGGATTGAGTGTAAAATCCGCCACCAATTCGTTGTTAACGAATTACAATCTTTTCAATCCGTCACCAATCCGCTTACCTTTAGATTAGTTAAAAATCCGCGGATCGAATCGATTTTACAAATCTATAGATTTTTTTGTGCCCCCCTAGGGCCCACATGTTAGTCCACTTGGGGAGGACCTGAGGGGATTTGAGATCTGGTCCGTGCCCTTCTATGTATATAAAAAAAAAGGCACATCCAATCATCCATGGCCCCACAAGCTTAATCTAATCGGAAGGGTGTTCAGTCAATCGAAATGTCCAATCCATATAGATAGGCGAAAACCTGATGCATTTACTATATGTAGATTGGACCCTAGTCTGGCCGGGTTAGCCTAGCACTTAACATCCCAAGTCTAATGTAAGGACACAAAACCATTTAAGAGTGGGTTATGGTCCATTATAGAGGAAGAGACGAGTCTCTAATCTCTACTCATTAGACTCATGTCAGGTCTAAGCATGGGACTGTATGCGTAATTCACTTATTAAGTTAATTGAAGTGAATGATCATTTTAAGAGACATGTAAAGAAGAAAAGGTTCATATTAAAAAGTATAAAATCTCAAAATTCACCTTCTTGACTTTTTTATCACTTCGTGGAATGAGAATGGACTTTTTTTTTCTTTTTTGGATAAAAAGAAGGCCTTTTTTCATTTAGAGGAATGAGATAAATCACTTTTTGACCCTTCTTTTTAAAAAGAAGAGGTGATTTTTGAAAATGTATCATTTATTATATGACCCCACTTCTTTTTTATTATTATTATTTCTTAAAGTGACTCTTCACAAGTAAATTACCTGAAAAGATAAGTTCTATAAAGTGAATTACCTAAATAGGTAAGTTCAAAAACCATAATTAGATTGGAGTTCATGTCCACCTAACCCAATGTTAGATCTCTTTTCAAGTCATAGTGGTGATAAGTTTCCATGTGGACAGGAAGTTACTTAATATTACTTTCATTTCAAAATCAATTCTAAAGTTTATGTAGTCAGTAAATTTGTTTATATTACTTTCATTTCGGAATCAATTCTAAAGTTGATGTAGTCATTTTAAACCCCAAATAATTATAATGGCAATTATTATATATGAAAAGGACTGCTTCAATTGCCAATTTCAAATTTTATTTTGACCCTTCTCTGATGTTGACCTCCTATTAATATTTGTAATTAATCCTCATACTAATATCTCCCACTATTATTTTGGGTGTAACATTCATTTTCCTAATTACTGAATGTAACTAATCCCTCTTCTATATGTGTGCATTCCCACCTTTAAATGCAGCCCTTTCCTCTTCTATGTGCATCCTCTCTTCTCCCTATCCTTCTCTCTCCAAATTTTCAATCCTCCACAAGCCACGTTAGAGCCTGCATGTGTCCACGTTGGCCTCTCTCAGGTATGGTTTCCCCTTTTGCTCTCTCTTCCTCCATTATGTCTTACAACTGTACCAGTCTCCCATTTTTTCATCAAATTGTGATCTCTTTTACATGAGATTTTAATTTCTTGCTACATGCTTAGGTTTGTGCTATTCAGGAATTTTTTTTATTGGGTTTTATTTCAGTTAATTTATCTCCGTAGTTTTTCTCAAAGTGTAGAAACAATAACTCTCACTTCCGATTCTTCAACATTTTGGATTTTTAGGGTTCTAAAGTTGATGGTTCACCGATGGATTCTTCCGATTCTTTTACATTGATGGTTCACTGATGGATGCGGGGAGGCAATTGAGGGAAAACTAAAGGGAATATTCGGTTACACAGAAGATGATGCGGTTTCCAGCGTCTTTGTGGGTGACAACATGTAAATTGGGTTTAATATAATCTGTTTATTCTGTCGCCATTTTATTGAATCAGAATTACTATCTTCTAATTTCTTGAGCCATTTGAAGAATTTTAATCGCTATTAACAAGCTTCATAGAAAGTTCTTAGTCCTCTGACTATTCTAAGAATGGACTTTTTTTGGGATTTCAGGTTTTTTGTATGATAACTATACCAAAATACCATTTCTAAAAATAATATAGGTTGCTATAAGATGGAGATAATATATTGGTCTAAAAGAAACCTCAGGAAATCTAAACTTTTTCTCTAACATAATGAGGTACTTGTATACCCATTTCAGCTCCCAATTGATCTATTTTTGCATAGTAAAATGGGTTTGTTCCATTTTACTTTGATTTATATTGGGTTTTATTTAATTTTTCTCGCTTGATCTTTATCTTTATTTACTCGTTTATTACGCGCAGGGAACTAACCAACCTTTCTTGGTGGATGAAATCTGCACTGTGTACAGGAATATTAAAAAAAAAAAAATAATTATCAAACATCAATCAAACTTACCATGATCCATTTAAAAATCCTAAGGATTTCCTATCTTATCCTCAAGTTTGATCTTGCGGAGGAATTGATTTTTGGAGCGGGGAAGAGTTTCAATAATGGATTTTTTTCATATTTAATACCAATAAATTTCCTACATTTTAGGTATATATATATATTTTTGAAAGATTTTATTAATTTATATCCTTTTTCTAATGTTCGATTTTCAATCAGACCATTAGTGTTGAAGGGGCAACTCTTGTTACCTATTTTCATGATTTTCTTTCCTTTTTACTATCGACTTCATTGTATTCCATTTTCATTTACTATTGGTTCTCAATATGCTATTTGGGCAAGAAATAAAATATCATAGAAATGCTTCAACATAAGAAAAAAATCTTTTTGTGTTGCGCAATTCATTTCATATTTGTTTGGGTAAAAGTGCTATTTTTATTGGTTAACTTCATTTTATTAATGTTATCATTATGTTTATCAGTGGTATATTGTTTTCATTTTATCTTTTTTTTAAGTATTCTTTTTAGTCTCTATTTTTCTCTTTGAAAAAGAATTCGAAGAATTGAGTTTTTTATTTTTATTTTTCTATCAAATATTATGATTCTAGTCATTAGGTTTGATTTAAATGAGGATTGAATCAAGAAAGCTATTAAGAAGATTACTCTTTCTTCGAACTTTGGCTATATTCTTGTCTAAACTGTCTATTTAAAGGCTGAAGAAATGATGACGAGAATTTTCACAACTTAAAAAAATCTGACCATGACCCTACTTGTAGTATAGCTAGCTAGCAATTAAAGATTTTCTTACCTTTGACATTATGATGTTGATGAAATAATCTCTCTTTTTTTTTATATAATGCTCGGGTCAAAGTCCAAAAACACAAACCCGCTCCAAACTTCACCATTCCATTACCAAACCTACCCCTAATATGAAAATATCACATTATATATATTTTTTGTAAACTTTTAAAAATTCATTTATCTTTTATAATATGAATTATATTGCCCGTGCTAAGCACGGGTGTCTTTTGCTAGTTTAGAATTGAAACTAAGGGCCTTTCTCCATCTCATTGAATTCCTATGAATTATAGATTTTGTATTTGTCTATATAGGCATGTTTGTTTGCATAGAATACGTAGAAATTGAATACAAATTCATACCATTAGCCATATGTGGTTAAAAATGAAGAATCAAAAGTGAATTTCCGAAATGAGCATCACATAATTGACAAAGCTGCTATCCTACACAAACAACGAACTTAGGACATTTGGCTTTACTACCATAACAAAGTTAGTGATAGGAAATTGTATAAACAACTACTTAACAATAACCTTCTCTTTAATGAAAATTGAATAAAATGAGATGGGAAATGAATATCTATCCACCACTCTCTGTAATTCAAATCCCAAAAACGTTAAGGTTCAATTTACATGGCCACCATACATTCTTCATGCTTACCTTATTTCATTCACATCTCACTTCTTTAGTAAGCCTTCAACGGATATGTATTCAATTTGCATGAAATATAAATGCAAACAAACAAGTAATGAAAAATCAAAAGTGAATGTCAAGGAGAATGAGGGCTTGCCAAGTTGGTTGCAAACCCTGACTCCCATCCTGATGACCAAGGATCGATCCCTAGTCTCTTCCAACCCAAGTGCCGGATGTACTTGGACAAAACGATGAGAAACACTAGTTGATCCAAAACCTTTAGCCGGCTGCCACATGTTGATATAGAATTATATGATAACGACTCATGCACCGACATAACATTCTGAGTCAATTATGTCAACAACTGGATTTGAGGGAAGTACCTACTACGCTATGCCTGCACACGGGAATCCATTGAACGACAGGGAGAAATCAAGGGTTTTGCGCTTTTATAGTTTGGATTTTGGATTGGACTCAAGGTTTAGGTATGGACTCTGGGTTAGATGGATTCGGCTCCTGCCGGAGGTTGGCTGTAGGGCCCACGTGCTAGTCCACTTGGGGATGGACCTGAGGAGATTTGAGATCTGGTTCGAGCCCTTCTATGTATTAAAAAAAAAAGTAGCCACATCCAATCATCCATGGCCCCACAAGCTCAATCTAATCGGATGAGTGTTCAGTCAATCCAACGGTTCAATCCATATAGATAGGTGCAAACCTGATGCATGTACTATATGCAGATAGGACCCTAGTCTAGCCGGGCTAGCCTAGCACTTGACATCCCAAGTCTAATGTAAGGACACAAAACCATTTAAGAGTGGGTTATGGTCCATTATAGAGGAAGAGACGAGTCTCTAATCTCTACTCATTAGACTCGTGTCAGGTCTAAGCATGGGACTGTATGCGTAATTCACTTATTAAGTTAATTGAAGTGAATGATCATTTTAAGAGACATGTAAAGAAGAAGAGGGTTTATATTAAAAAGTATAAAATCTCATAATTCACCTTCTTGACTTTTTTTTATCACTTTATCTTATGAGAATGGACATTTTGTTTTTCTATCTTGGATAAAAAGAAGGCCTTTTGTCATTTAGAGGAATGAGATAAATCACTATTTGACCCCCCCCTTTTTTTTTTTTTTTAAAGAAGAGGTGATTTTTGAAATTTTATAATTTTTAATATGAACCTACTTCTTTTGTTCAATTTCTTAAAGTGACCCTTCACAAGTAAATTACCTAAATAGGTAAGTTCTATAAAATGAATTACCTAAATAGGTAAGTTCAAAAACCATAATTAGATTGGAGTTCATGTCCACCCAACCCAATGTTAGATCTCTTTACAAGTCATCCATGTGGACAGTAAGTTCCTTTATATTACTTTTATTTCAAAATCAATTCTAAAGTTTATGTAGTCAGTAAATTTGTTTATATTACTTTCATTTCGGAATCAATTCTAAAGTTGATGTAGTCATTTTAAACCCCAAATAATTATAATGGCAATTTAGAATTGAAACTAAGGGCCTTTCTCCATGTCATTGAATTCCTATGAATTATAGATTTTGTATTTGTCTATATAAGCATGTTTGTTTGCATAGAATACATAGAAATTGAATACAAATTCATACCATTAGCCATAAGTGGTTAAAAATGAAGAATCAAAAGTAATTTTCGAAATGAGCATCACATAACTGACAAAGCTGCTAGCCTACACAAACAACGAACTTGGGACATCTGGCTTTAGGATCATAACAAAGTTAGTGATAGGAAATTGTACAAACAACTACTTAACAATAACCTTCTCTTTAATGAAAATTAAATAAAAGGAGATGGGAAATGAATATCCATCCACCACTCTCTGTAATTCAAATCCCATAAACGTTAAGGTTCAATTTACATGGCCACCAACATTCTTCATGCTTACCTCATTTCATTCGCATCTCACTTCTTTAGTAAGCCTTCAGTGGATATGTATTCAATTTGCATGTAATATAAATGCAAACAAACAAGTAGTGAAAAATGAAAAATCAAAAGTGAATGTCAAGGAGAATGAGGGCTTGCCAAGTTGGTTGCCAACCCTATCTCCCACTCTGATGACCAAGGATCGATCCCTAGTCTCTCCCAACCCAAGTGTCGGATGTACTTGGACAAAAAGATGAGAAACACTAGTTGATCCAAAACATTTAGTCGGCTGCCACATGTAGATATAGAATTGTTTGATAATGACTTATGCACCGACATAACATTGTTTTTCAATTGTGTCAACAACTGGATTTTAATGGAAGTACCTGCTACGCTATGCCTGCATTCTTCATGCTTACCTTATTTCATTCGCATCTCACTTCTTTAGTAAGCCTTCAGTGGATATGTATTCAATTTGCATGTTATATAAATGCAAACAAACAAGTAAGTAGTTAAAAATGAAAAATCAAAAGTGAATGTCAAGGAGAATGACGGTTGCCAAGTTGGTTGCCAACCCTGTCTCTCACCCTGATGACCAAGGATCGATCCCTAGTCTCTCCCTACCTCAATGCCGGATGTTTTTGGACAAAAAAGATGAGAAACACTAGTTGATCCAAAACCTTTAGTCAGCTGCCACATGTCGATACAGACTTGTATGATAACGACTCACGCACGGACATAACATTCTGATTCACTTGTGTCAACACCTGGATTTTAGGAGAAGTACCTGCTACGCTATGCCTACACAAGGGAATCCATCGAACGACTAAGAAAAACCAAGGGCTTATTTTTTAGCTGGAATTCCAGGAATTCCTGTCTGGGGAATTCCTGAATTCCTAGATAAAGTGGAATTCCTGGATGTCCCTCTGGGCTTGAGCATCCAGGACTTCCACCAAAATGCATAGGGAGTGGAATTCCTAGATTTTCAAAGGTCAAAAAAAACTTTTCATTTGGCTGGAACCCAGAAATGCTAGTAAGGAAACATGGAATTCAAAAATTCCAGGGGACAGCCTATCACATCATGTACATGAATTCCTGGACATGGTGAATTCTTAGCAAAAATTCCACTAAAGAAAGCGGGCCAAAGGGTTTTGCATTTTTATAGTTTGGATTTGGATTGGACTCAGGGTTTAGGTATGGTCTCTAGGTTATATGGATTCGGCTCCTGCCGGAGGCTAGCTGTAGGGCCCACGTGCTAGTCCACTTGGGGATGGACCTAAGGGGATCTGAGATCTAGTTCAAGCCCTTCTATGTATAAAAAACAAAAATAGCCACATCCAATCATCCATGGCCTCACAAGCTCAATCTAATCAGAAGGTTGTTTAGTCAATCCAACGGCCCAATCCATATAGATACGTGCAAACCTGATGCATGTACTATATGTGCATTGGACCCTAGTCTGGCCCGGCTACCCTAGCACTTGACATCCCAAGTCTAATATAAGGACACAAAACCATTTAAGAGTGGGTTATGTTCCATTGTAGAGGAAGAGACGGGTCTCTAATCTCTACTCATGAGACTCGTGTCAGGACTTAGCATGGGACTGTTTGGGTAATTCACTGGTTAATTTAACTGAAGTGAATGATTATTTTAAGAGACTAGTAAATAAGAAGAGGGTTCATATTAAAAAGTATTAAATCTCAAAATTCACCTTCTTGACTTTTTTATCATTTCGTGGTATGAGAGTGGACTTTTTTTTTTCTTTCCTGGATAAAAAGATGGCCTTTTGTCATTTAGTGGAGTGAGATAAATCACTTTTTAACCCTTTTTATAAAAAAGAAGAGGCGATTTTTGAAATTCTATAATTTTTGATATGACCTGCTTCTTTTTTTTTTTTTTTTTTTTTGTTTCTTAAAATGACCATTCACAAGTAAATTACCTAAAGAGATATGTTCTATAAAGTTAATTACCTAAATAGGTAAGTACAAAAACCATAAATTAGATTGGAGTTCATGTCCACCCAACCCAATGTTAGATTTCTTTATAAGTCATAGTGGTGATAAGTTTCCATGTGGACAGTAAATTCCTTTATATTACTTTTATTTCAGAATCAATTCTAAAGTTTATGTAGTCAGTAAATTTGTTCATTTGACTTTCATTTCGGAATCAATTCTAAAGTTGATGTAGTCATTTTAAACCCCAACTAATTATAATGGCAATTTAGAATTGAAACTAAGGGCCTTTCTTCATGTGATTGAATTCCAATGAATTATAGATTTTGTATTTATCTATATAGGCATGTTTGTTTGCATAGAATACATAGAAATTGAATACAAATCCATACCATTAGCCATAAGTGGTTAAGAAAGAAGAATCAAAAGTGAATTTCCGAAATGAGCATCACATAACTGACAAAGCTGCTAGCCTACACAAACAACGAACTTAAGACATCTGGGTTTAATACCATGACAAAGTCATAGCCAGTAATCCCAAAACAGTTGGTGATAGGAAATTGTACAAACAACTACTTAACAATAACCTTCTCTTTAATGAAAATTTAAGAAAAGGAGATGGAAAATGAATATCCATCCATCACTCTTTATAATTCAAATCCCATATATGTTAAGGTTCAATTTACATGGCCACCATATATTCTTCATGCTTACCTAATTTCATTCACATCTCACTTCTTTAGTAAGCCTTCAAGGGATATGTATTCAATTTGCATGTAATATAAATGCAAACAAGCAACCAAGTAATTAAAAATGAAAAATCAAAAGTGAATGTCAAGGCGAATGATGGTTTACCAAGTTGGTTGCCAACCCTGTCTCTCACCCTGCTGACCAAGGATCAATCCCTAGTCTCTCCCTACCCAAGTGCTAGATGTACTTGGACAAAAAAATGAGAAACACTAGTTGATCCAAAATCTTTAGCTGGCTGCGACATATTAATATAGAATTGTATAATAACGACTCATGCACCGACATAACATTCTGAATCTCTGATTCACTTGTGTCAATATCTGGATTTTAGGGGAAGTACTTGCTACGCTATGCCTGCACATTGGACTCAATCGAACAACAGGGAAAAACCAAGTGTTTTGAGCTTTTATAGTTTGGATTTGGATTGGACTCAGGGTTTAGGTATGGTCTCTGGGTTAGATAGATTTGGCTCCTGCCGGAGGCTGATTGTAGGGCTCACGTGCTAGTCCACTTAGGGATGGAGCTGAGGGGATTTGAGATATGGTTCGAGCCCTTCTATGTATAAAAAAAAGATAGCCACATCCAATCATCCATGGCCTCACAAGCTCAATTTAATCGGAAGGTTGTTCAATCAATCCAACGGTCCAATCCATATAGATACGTGCAAACCTGATGCATGTACTATATGTGCATTGGACCCTAGTCTGGCCCGGCTACCCTAGCACTTGACATCCCAAGTCTAATATAAGAACACAAAACCATTTAAGAGTGGGTTATGGTCCATTATAGAGGAAGAGACATGTCTCTAATCTCTACTCGTTAGACTCGTGTTAGGTCTAAGCATGGGACTGTTTGGGTAATTCATTTGTTAAGTTAATTGAAGTGAATAATCATTTTAAGAGATATGTATAGAAGAAGAGGGTTCACATTAAAAAGTATAAAATCTCAAAATTCACCTTCTTGACTTTTTTTTTTCTTTCTTGGATAAAAAGAAGGCCTTTTGTCATTTAGTGGAAGGAAGCATTAGATGATGAGATTGAATCCTTTTAGCTAACAATACCTAGGAGTTAACTGACTTACCTTTAGGTACCAAACCTTTAGGATGCAAGTGGGTTCTTAAGAAAAAATTTAGGCCGAATGTGCCAATGGAGAAATATAAAGTAAGTCTAGTAGCCAAAGGCTTCAGGCAAAAGGAGGGAATAGTTTTCTTTGATACTTATTCACCCTGTGTCGAGAAGCAGTTCTATTATATTCTTGATTGCTATTGCTATTGTTCATAATTTGGTAATACATTAGATGGATGTTAAAACTGATATCTTAAATGAAGATTTAAAAGAGGAAATATATATGGAACAACCAGAATGTTATATCATAAATGGACAAGAACACAAGGTGTGTAAATTGATAAAGTTCTTATATGGACTAAAACAAGCACCTAAACAGTGGCGTATGAATTTTGATGATGTTATTCTTTCTAATAGCTTCAAAATAAAGGAGGCTGAAAAATGTATATATATTATAAATCTGAGGTTTTTCAACAATAATATTATGCTTGGATGTTGATGATTTACTAGTTTTTTGGTCAAGTCTAGAATGTGTAGAAGAAACAAAAATCCTTCTTTCCCACTATTTTGATGTGAAAGATTTGGGAGAAACAAGTGTTATATTGTGAATTAAAATCATTAGAGATGATTCTAGAATTAAACAACTGATAAAAAAAAATTCTAGAATTAAACTATCCCAATTACATTACATTGAAAGGTATTGAGAAAATATGATCATTTTGATTGTAAACCTGTGTCTACTCCTTTTGATCTAGTATTAAATTAGTGAAAAATATTGGTGATAGTTTTCTCAACTTGATTATGATAGTGTAATTGTAAGCTTAATGTATGTTATGAATTGTACTCGTTCTAATATAACCTATTTTGTAAGCAAATTGAGTAGATATACAAGCAACCTGGTGTTGAACATTGGAATGTTGTATTTATAGTACTTAAATATTTAAAGCATACTGTAGACTATGCATTATGTTATTCAAGTTATATAGCTGTAGTTGTGTGTTACAACGATGCTAGTTGGTACTCAGACCTAGATGATTTTAAGTCTACTAGTAGATATATCTTCACCTTGGGAGGTGCTACAGTATTCTCAAAATCAAAGAAAAAACTACAATTTCTTATTCCACTGAGGATTTGGAATTCCTAGCTTTGGGAGCTGCTGCAATGGACTCCGAATGGATTAGAAATTTATTATTTAATATTCTTTTATGGACTAAATCAATTCCTCCTATTATTATTCATTGTGATAACACCTCATCAATTATTACTGCGAATAATGTCATGTACAATGGGAAGTCTAGACAAGTGCAATTGCAACATAGCTATATGCGATAGATCAAGAGATAATTTAACAGATCCTTTGACAAAAATGCGAAAATTTAAGAAACAATTAAAGGGATGGTTCTTACGCCCATAAATCATCAATAGCGGGAACCCAACCTAATAACCGGAGATCCTGAGAACTAAATTCAATGGGAAAAACAAGCTACCCCGAAGATGTGAAGTACTGACATATGGGAGAATGTTTTTGTATGAAACTC
Source organism: Camphora micrantha (assembly GCA_003546025.1). Taxonomy (NCBI): domain Eukaryota; kingdom Viridiplantae; phylum Streptophyta; class Magnoliopsida; order Laurales; family Lauraceae; genus Camphora; species Camphora micrantha. Next base: position 12,495,274 of record QPKB01000007.1, read on the forward strand.
ATCCCAGTCGTTTGAGATTACTTGTTAGTACATAACCTGTAGCGAATGAGGTTGGATTTTATCCTTAATGAGATCTATAACCTATATGGTGGGGTGCACAGCTGCATAAGCACTCTTGATAGACTCACCTATATGAGTGTGGGAGTGGGGCCACTTCCTACGAAAATATAGGCAGATTCTCTAGAGCACGTACTCATGAAATCCGAGGTAAAGCGCATGGCCGTAAAAAGCTGAACTAATCACTCAAAGAATAAATCTTGACATAATTCTGAGCTGATATAAAGAGTTAAAGTTCAAGACCTTGCTCACTACAACTCCTAGATGTTTGAAATTATATCATAACGGTGAGGTTCAAGCTCTCTCACCTTACCAGTGAGATGCTCATTGAATATTTTGAAACAAAGCGGGGATTGTCGGCTTTTGAGTGCTTTCAAAATTCAAAAGGTCTTGACCTTCTTTGAAAATGGTTTGTCTTTTACTCACTTTGTTTTATAAGTGCGTAGTGTAGGATGTATGGAATAAATGGGATCCTACATCGGTTATGTGCAACACTTTAAATGACTTTATACAGGTTTTCATTTCTTTTCACTTTAAGAACTTTTGAGCCTTTTACCACGAGCCCTATGGTGTGCACGCGAGTCCGGTTGACCCGGGGTGCTGGTTCCAGTGACGAAGCTAGAGTTCTCTCTTTTGGGGGGAGTTTCTCTTAGCGAGGAATTTAAGAAAGAATTAAAATTTTTACTACACTATACCTCAAAATTGTTATTACAATATAATGGGTAGAAAAAACTAATGGACTAGTCATTACATTATACCCAAAAATATTTTTTTTTTAAAAAAGATGAATTTAGATTGCTCTTTATATCCAACAATGATAAAAATGGGTACGAAAGAGTAGTGAAGAGTTGTTAATTGCATAATTTCAACATTTTTACTCATGAGCACATGATTTTGATTAAAAATTAAATTAAACAATTTTCACGATCATAATACGAGGACCACCACACGTTTATAAAATGTCTTGATCTTCTCATTGTTTAGAGCCCAAATCATTTCTAAAACTTTAATAAAACCACCAAATTTGATGGAACATTTGACCTGTAATTAGATTAAAAAACTTACGTAGGAATTAAATCAGATCTATTTAATCCAGATTTTGAAGTAAAATGCTAAAAACTCAAAATTCGATAATAAATTAAACGAGCTGGGGTGATCATGCATTTCAAACTTTGAGAGGATTAGGATTCTAGGCTCAATAATGGGTAAGAAAAACGAAATATTAAAAGGAGAAAAATCACATCATAATTCATACCTTAATGGTGAGAAATAAAAATATCTATCCACTTGCTTTTGCTTTATACCCCTCATATGAATAATGAAAGGGTGAATTCCTCCAATGAATTCCTTGAAACTCCAAGATGTTATTTGGAGTGTAGGTTCAGTTTGATCAGTGTGCTCCCTTCACACTCGCTATTGATCGAGTTCATGAATTTGCATATTTACGCATCATTTTAGGATGAATTAAGGGTTTAATTAGGTGAATTGCATCATTATTTATGTAATTCTATCATTTCATGCACTTTCACCTAGAAACCTGAATTTTCATATTTTTCATACATTTTCTGCATTAACTTAGGATGTTTTGCAATTTTTCTCTAAAGAGTTCCAATTGGAGTATAACTCTGTCCGGATGGGCCCCACTTCAATATGGGCTCTTCAGTATTTGATGTGTTGAATTAGAATGTGCAAGAAATGAGAATTATAGGCCTCTATCACGGGACCCACTTTCAAGCACACATAGTCATCTTCGGCACTGCATTGCTGAATTGAAGCTTAAAAAGAAGTAAATTAAAGAACTCACCGAGAAGACCCCACACACATGAAAATCAATCAAGGGGCAGTCTACTCATCATGTCAGTTGAAGAGTCCTAACTATAGTAGACTTTCTTTTTAGTCCACATATACTCTTTTCAAAAAAAAAAAAAAAAAACATGACATGAACTTCTAATGGTGGATCTAATTGTCTTGTATCTACAAATTTGTTGGATCATAAAATCTACGAGTAACCTCTGTGGATCATATTTCATGGGTCTTTTGTTTTGGCGAGTCTACTTCCATATGGATTCCCCGTGAGAACCCATGTGCAACCAAAGCATTATAGCCTTCAGTGCTAGAACTGGGTTGATTACTACTCCCCGGACCATCATCTTCAAAACTTTGGGACCTTTCGCACTTCAATAAGGAATCTTCAAGCCTCATAAAGGTGAAAGAACTAGCTGGTCCCAGATGGATGTCAGAACCGAACTTGCTGAGAACCTGTGCGTTCCGTTGTGAGGTAGACCTGCGAACTCACTGTGAATGCACTCAGATCTACTGGATGATCAAACAAGGGTTCCCATCTCCCTTATATAGAACAATCCGTAGGAGTCACGACTATTACAGACTTTATGCCTCATAGAATCCCATATCTCTTGACCAATGTGGGAATTCTGCCAACCGAAAGTCTGAACTTGATCTAAACTCTACTACTAAGAGTTTGATCCTTATCTGACTCGACCAAATTAAGACTTGTTGGGAGTTCATCGGCGGCACACCGCCGGACTCAATCTGGCGTGGGCCCAATGGCAATCGGGCCACATAATTTTTTAAATAATATACCACTTGGCATGAATGCCATGTAAATCAAACATGTAAACGTACATCAACATATACTCCAGTCCCTACATACATCTTCAACCAAGGAAAAGGCTTAATGAAGGAAATACACATCAATTCCACCAGTGGGATTGATGAGATTGGGATCTCACCTTTCTTACCCACATTTTAGATATACTGATATCACAATTCAATATCTTGAGGGATTATGGAATTGTGATTCCATTCACTGATGTGATGGCAGACTCATACCATTTGCACTAGCTTATGGGTTCTTACTAACTTCAAATATCCATGAAGAGATCCAACCTGATGGCCACTTGATTTACTGCATTGCAAGTTGTATCCTAGCTTCTGTTCTCAATAGAGATAGTAGGTCTGTTTTCTTTGTACCAGAAAATTAGTACCTTTACCAAGGGTTAAAATAACCAGACATGGACTCCCTTTCATCCAAGTCATCATCCCAAGAGGCAACCATATAATCATGCAGTTCCAAGACAACAACCGTGCCACAAAAAATGGTGTAGCAAATGTTTTTGGTGTACCCAGATCCCCTTATTCACTTGCCATAAGGATAACTTGGGAATCTAATTATGAGACCAATGGCGATCCATTTCCAGTCTCATAAATCCGAAATTACAACATTTTATGCATGATGAGGATGTCATGCATTATGCACCTCCCACTATCTCGAGTAAGGCTTGTCTCTAGTCATGAGCATGTCCTTCTCTCTAATGAGATCCCGATTGTTGGACAATTTCATACACATGCAAATGGGAGTGTCGATTGGATTGCACATCTCCATATCCAACTGTTTTAACACAGCGTCCTACTCGGACAAATGTGACCAAGTTCATACCAGATTCGGATTACATAGTTGTTGCATATGCCCAGTACATCATGCTTCAGCCCATGTTTTTCATCTCAAATCAAGACTTTAGCACTGTTGTTTGGAGATTGCTTCCAATTCGCTACCAACAATCAATATGTCATCCAATGACAAATATATAACTCCTCCCACTGCTTTGACCTAATTGCATATCTCATAATGCCGGGGATTAACTAATTTTACGTATGGCCTCGTAAAATTCCCATGTTAAGATAATTTGTTCACATTTATCTTCATGATCTTTGCACCACCAAATCCGCAGATTACATGTAAAGCTCCTCCTACTTTTCGCTGTTTAGGAACTCAGCCTTTACATTCACCAGGTGCAATTACAGATTCTCACAACCAACCATTGCCCTTAGAATCATATAGATGGGAATTTACGCCCAGAGAGATAATCGCCATAAAACCAGATCCTTCCATTTCTCAATCCTCGTGCCACCCATTGGGCTTATCTACCAATCTGTCATTGTCATTTTATAGCCAATAACCCATAGCCTTTTCAATCCTTATTTGGATCAACGAATTGTCATGCTTGGTTCTTATTTGTTTTTCACATCTATAGTCTACAGTCAGTCACCATATTGCATAGATTGACAACAAATGACAGATTAAGGTCTTGCACGATTTTTACAAAATAACTGCGCCAATCATCCAATCATGTCAAATGTTATTAATCCTACAGGACTCTCAATAACCCGGGTTGTTCATTGTCAAATGGGCCATGGCTAGGACTTACACTTTTAACGCTGCCAACGTTGAAACTCCCACTTTCCATAACACCCTCCATCCTTAAAGGTGTTGTGGTGCATCTCTAGGAATTATATGGGATCCATAAGGAAACACACATTTTGACCTTTGGTTATTGTCCAATATTATGATCGATCACACGATATCCCTTTGGATGATTCAATTTTCAATGAAAAAATGATTTCCTTCGTTTCCATTTGCAGTTGGTATTCTAGTTGTGGCGCTCAATAGTTTGTGCACAATACATCCCCTCAATATCATAGGTCAAGTTTTTAGGTTTGGTACCAGTCCATAACTCATAAATGGGTCTTTCGGCTAAATTTTAGGATGTGTCTGATTCAATATATTGTGCACTTAATAATATCGCCCCTTATAGCACACAGCGAAAGATACGTGTGGTTAACATGGATCTAATATATCCAAACATAAAATGATTTAAAAGTTTCTAAGCACACCACTTTTAGTTGTGGGGTGTACAGAATCAATTATACATGTATGATCCTCCCCATGCACAATATTCTTAAATCGCTCATAGGTATACTCCCCCGTTTAACGGATCTCATCCATTAACGTTCTAGCCCTATTGGTTCATGACTCAGCAACATACCACTCAAAATATTTTTACAATGTCTCAAGCTTATATCAAATCAGATAAATTTAAATGTATTTGCTAGAGTCATCAATTAGATTAGCAAATCACTCCTACCCATTTAAATTTGGACAAATAAAATGGTCAGCATATTTTAGAGTGTACGATAGCACTCAAACACACTTCTAGTTATTCTAGAAAAGGGTATTTAATCATTTTTCACCCATACATGGTTCACATATGCCGATGTCAGGTAAAGGTATCATCCCAACCAGTCCATTTATTTTGTCTTTGTTGATCTGTCATATTCTCAATGTCATAAGTGTGTTAAACCACACATTCAACATATACATAATAATTAAAACTAGAATATTTATACATTAAAAGCTATATCAAGCAAGTAAATATCATCTCAGAAATAATAAAAAAATAAAAAAATGCAACAATCTCCCATGCACGCAAATCACAACTATATCGCCTGAGAACAGATTTCCTTAATCTATTTTATCACTAGTTGAGCCACGAATTTTACTCATCACAGAGTATTAATTAGTAAAGCACCCCCAAAATATAATAAATTGGATTTTCAGAGTCAAATGTAATTTAGACTCATGTCATTACATCACAAAATTTGTTCCAAATTTATAGATGCTTACAATCGCTAGATTTCGTTTTCACGAATTCAAAATTTCAACTTCCATCCTTGAGATCACATGGAAAACCATAAATCGATCCACCAGTTCCGTTTTTACGCATGCATCAGATCCACCGTTATATGACTATAACCTTTGTACCCAATCCACTAGCTAGGTTGTTTATCTCGTCATATTCTCACCTTAACTTAAAAAAATTATTGTTATTTCTTGCCTCAAATTTCATTGAAATTTAAATATTTGAGAGGCTTGAGACTCACCCCCACTGGAGTGGAAGACCATGACAATATACATAGAATTGGAACACATTATTTAGTTTTCCCATCATGGTCAACACATATAAGTGATCCGATTAACCTAGATGTCAATCACGCATCCATTAGGCAATCAATAGTAGATGCATGCATCATAGATTATTTTCATCCAAGATCTAGTGGTTTTTATCAATTTTTACCACTAACCAGAGATCATGTCTCTTTGTGCTATTGGATTGTGCTCACATACTTTCAATCAAATCCTCGACCCTTTGATCTGCATATTAAATATTTAGCGAATCAATTATTATACCCCCACTGCACAAGGTAATACCCAAATTATTATAATGCAGTGGTCGTCAAGGGTTCATCAAAAGAAAATACAAGTTGGATCTTATCACAACAAATAAACGCACAATTCCTATATAAGGCACCCATTCGATATCTCCACATGAGTGGGTACTTCTCGCTGAAGATATCACTCTCGAGTAGGTCATACAGTGCGAATCTATATAAGACATATCCAACACATAAATAAAAGGAAAAGGCTAAGATACCACTGACCGTGATTACTGACTAAGAACTTTTCTAACTGTTGGATTGTCAATCTCTCACTGCCTCTGTATAAAGCTCGTTGCCAAGAGTTCGTAGAACCAAATCGCTCGTCGATCAGAGTCCAGATGAGCGATTTACGGCCGGTCAAAGTTTCTATGGACTGTTGATTAGGCCTACGCATGCATCAGGTTTTGAAGATTTATAAATAGGCCCTTGTGATTTTAGTATTTATAAATAGGCCCCTTCTTTTTCATTTTAATACCTTCCATATCCCCAAAATCAATATTCCTAATGAGAATGGGCACCCACCATACGGTTTGTATTGAATTTTTATAAAAATGACAACTTTACCCCTACATAAATTAAACAAGAATGAGTATGTTGTTATTTACAACAAATTCCATAAGTTTATCTCAAGTATCAATGGTCTCTCTCTCAATAACTTTCTCATGCACATGAAGCCCAATCATGTATTTTGAAACTTTTATCAATCCAATAGTGGGTTATGCATGGGTTGGATTAACTCAAACCAATTATAAGCACGAGTGTCGATTGTATTATGATCGATTTGGATTTAATGAAATTGACCGTGCAATGATAAAAATGGATTTATGAAGAGTTATTCTCTCCCACTAAATGTAATTGTTAATGTTACAAGCTTTGAAGAAAAATAGGTACAAACATTTGAAATTATGCATATAAATAGATAAAGAGATGACAAAAGTGTCATTTTTCACTCTAAAAACTTATATAGTGGTTGGAAGGCTATTGATTTTGGGGATATGGAAAGCATTAAAATGATAAACGAGGGGCATATTTGCAAACACAAAAATCAGGGTGACCTATTTATAAATTTTATAAACCTTAGGGGGTATATACAAAAAAACTCAAAAAGAAAAAAAAAGAAAATATCAAAAAGAAAGAGCAAATAGAAAGAAATGAAATATCAATGTTTCCTATTTTTTCTGAATCTTTGGATCATAAACAAGCCTTGGCAAAGAATGAAAGATTTAAAGAGAGTGTGCAAAAAAAAAAAAAAAAAAAAGAAGGAAGAAATGAGTGAGTGATTCATGAGCTAGCTGTAATTTCTAAAAATGGAATTGTTAATGTTACAAGCTTTAGAGAAAAATAGGTACAAACATTTGAAATTATGCATATATATATATATATATATATATAGATAGATAAAGAGATGGCAAAAGTGTCATTTTTCAGTCTAAAAACTTATATAGTGGTTGGAAGGCTATTCATTTTGGGGATATGGAAGGCATTAAAATGATAAACTAGGGGCCTATTTACAAACACAAAAATCACGGGGACCTATTTATAAATTTTATAAACCTTAGGGGGTATATACAAAAAAAACTCAAAAAGAAAAATATTAAAGAGAGAGCAAATAGAAAGAAATGAAATATCAATGTTTCCTATTTTTTCCAAATCTTTGGATCATAAACACCCCTTAGCAAAGAAGGAAAGATTTAAAGAGAGTGTGCAAAAAAAGGAAGAAATGAGAGAGTGATTCATGAGCTAGCTGTAGTTTCTAAAAATGGGTATTCTAAAGATATGGCTGTGTAGTTTCTAAAGATGGGTATTCTAAAGATATGATCCTTGCTGAAGTTTTTAGAGATTAGGATTCTGCCCCATGTATTTTCCATACTTAGAATAGAGTGAATCGTAAATCATAGATTGGTTATGCTGTCAATTGATTACCATCCTGTATTATGTATATATATATATATATATACACACACATATTTACCTGGTTCAACGATTCACATCGAGGATTTAGGGTGGCCATTAGTTCTTGAGTTTGATTGTTGTGTCATTTTTTTAATGAATTTGATGGTTTTGCAGGCACCATGGGAACTGTATCCAGTCATTCTTCATTCAACAGACTGAAGAAGGGAATAAACCCTTATTTGCTCGCCTTGTGCTGTATTCACCTGCAACGACAACAATTCCAACGATTTTTCAAGGCAAGAGAGAGTGAAATTTGGGTACGATGAGCATCTTCTATTTGGACTTTTAAGTATAACTGATATATAAAGCTAATATTTATAAATCATGACCTTTGAACGCAAGTCTTGCTCTGTCATGTTCTTGAGAAATCATCAGAATATTGAGGCCAAGAACAACACAACGTGAGCCAAGGGGGGATTATTGAGTGTGAGTGAGACTCGGATAATCAGCAATTGTTACCTAATTGTCTTTCAATTTTGAATGATTCAAAACTTTTTACATGCTTACAACTTGGTCAAAACTCAAGTGTATATAAACCTTTTAAATTGTTTGATAGTGGGTGTTTTAAAATCACTATATCTCTTCATCTAAGGAATTGGTCTTCATCAAATTGTAGACATTGGTAAGATCTAGACTGTTGATCATAAAAAAAAAAAAAAACAACAAAAGCGGAATCGAATCGGATCATCAGTTTTTGGTACCTTCTGGTCTCTCTCTGGGTCATCCCATCTTTTATCTTACTTTGAAGTCAAAGTGTAGGAGCAATTAACTTGCCCATCAAAACCATTTGATAGTCATCAAATTGCTGACATTAACAAGATCTAGCCTTTTTTCTGTGTTATCTCAGCTAAGGGGGTTGGGACTCCTAGAGACTCACACAAGCAAAGAAACAGTCCACACGCACACGTGGGGAGTGTAAGTCATGGCCGGAGGAGAAAACCTGCAAAAGCATGGAGTGGGAGAGACCAGGGTTGATCCCTGGTCATCAGGGTGATATAGGCAGGGTTTCTAAACAACCGAGCAACCCCTCATTCTCAAAGATCTAGACTGTTGATCATTAGAAAGAAAAAATGCTCCCTATCATGTTAGGGTGTGCTTTTAACATATTGTGTCATTTGATATATTTCCTTAAATTGATCATATGGTTGTGTGACCATGTGAAACTTCCACCGATTGGTATTAGAACGGGTCTGATGAATGTGTTATTTGTTTGATATAGAAAAAAGGCAGAAAGGAAAGGTATGAAATTTGATGATTTCAATGCCTTTTGAACTTACATGATCATGCAGTGGGGCATGAGCAAGACATAAAGGTATGAACCCTATGTTTAGATATCAATCGAGAACATTGAAAGCCTCGTCAGGTAAAAAAGCATTTGCATGTAAAGTGACATGAAGTGGAACATTTCTAAGCTCCTTAGATGTGTTTTGTTTGCAAGACCTGCCATCTCTGCTTATGTTTTGTAGTGTCTTACAACCCAACCTCACAAGGTGTTACACTCTGTCCCTGAGTTAATCAAGATTAACTCTAATTGATTGATATTAATGCTAATTAACCGTGTTAATTAAGCTAGTTGTGGTTAATGACCAGATTGAATAGAATTAGTCTCAAATGATTGAATTAAGCTTAATGAAATGAATTTGAATGAGATTGAAGTAATTGAGTTGATTTTAGACTCAAACAATGAAGAATAGGGACTTTTCCGTAAATATGACTATTCACGTATTTTGTCGAATATGGTAACTCTTGATACCAACACGTGTATCTCAAAGAGTACATTAACTTTCATAATTGACTTGATTACATTTGACTTGAAATGGATCAAGTGAGTCTTCATTTGACTCAAAATGAAAACAAGATAAGGAAGGAGGGTTAATGTGCAAAAATGAGCTTATAAGGATTGAAATGAACCTAAGTTCATTTCATTCGTTCACTTCATCTGAAATTGGAGGAGAGCTCAAGCCCTAGGTTATTTTCTTCTTCTTCTTCTATTTTTCTCCATCAAGTGTCAAGGTTAGAAGATTTGCAAGTGATTTTGGAAGAGGATTGGAGCTACTTCATCTTTTTCATCAAAATCTCTCATTTCTTTGAAGTTAGAGTTAGAGGAGGATCTCAATATTCTTCTCTTTAAGCTACAAGTAAGTGTTTAGTGTTCTTTGTAGAGCTTACAAGTTCTATTAAGTGATTGAAGTGCTTTATAGCACAAACAACTCATAGGAGTTTTGTGGTTAATATTTTCATAGGATTGGGGTTTCAATTGAGAGATTTTCATCTCAAATCAAGCTAACAAAGAGGGATTATTGTCAATTGATCTCAAAGAGAGGCAAGTATAATCAGTTCTTATGTATATATGCTTGTAATTGTTCATTAATTTGGTTTTGTGAATAATTTCCATTTGGTTTTAGAATTTTATGTCATATGAGTTTGTTATGATGATTAAATTGTTTATGGAGCATTAGAGACTCAAATCATATTTAAATGGTCTTTGGAAAGACCTTGAAATGAGTAGGAAATATAGGAAGAAAAATCAGTATAAAACAGAACTTTACAGGTTTTGTTTTGAGGTTATGCTTTGAGAAATCCTGCATTGAGAGTTTGAACTCTTGGCCTTGCTTGTTTTTGGCTTGGGAACATCCTGCACTGAGAGTTCGAACTCTTCTCCTGAGAATTCAAACTCTTGGCAGATAGTTGAATTTGCAGATTTTCAAACGGCCATAACTTCTTATCCGTACGTCGGATTTTGGAGTTCCATATATCGTTAGAAAGCTCTTGGAACGTAGAATCTAATGGTCTACAGTTCTGTTTGCTCGGATGACTCAAAAATGAGTCCAGACTGAGGTGATTCTATTTGAATTAAAAACTCTTTCCATGCGTGTAAATAGGTCTATAACTTTGTTTTGAGGCTAATTATAGTGTAATTGAAGATTGTTAAGTCTTATGGACAAGAAAGACGAACTATCGATGACTTTGAACATTATCCAAGGGTGTGTATTAATTGTTCAATTGTATGTAAACCTTCATACGTGTTAGCTAAGGTTATCTTATTGTACAAATTTCAATTAAAGTGATGTCATCAAGAATAACACATACATTAAATAACGAACATTTCACTTGAATGTTTGGTTTAGAAGTTTGAATAGAATTTATTGATTTGATTTGATTTGATTCCTGAATCTTGCATTACATAGTAGTTTTATTAAGCTCGTAATAGAGCCGAAATGAATTAATGAACTATCCTACTGCAGTAGATGGACCGGGGTGTTCCGGAGCTCCGTGGTGATGCTAGTGATCTCTGATCCAGACACTGATAGATACCACAAATTATTGAAATGATAAGTCACTTAATGAAGAGTAATTACTGAAATGAAAAGTTACTAAATGTAACGCACTGACTGAATATTGAATGAATGAATGACTGGTATTTGTATTAACAAATGCAATGACTGCTTCCTATTCGAAGAAATTAGATAAATACTATTGTAATTGCCATCTAGTAATTGTCATCACTTGACTCTGAATGCACATGTAATTGTTATTGATTGTAGAATTGACAAACAGATTTATTACCAGTGTTGTTAGCATGTACAATCATAGATCTTGGTATACATTGTTGAATCGTCGTGTTCACAGTGTTATTGATGACATTATAGGCCTAGTTGCTCGTGTCGTTCTGCAGAGGCTGTACTGCCTGCGAAGGAGGCCAATCAGATTCCTCCAGGAGGATTGATAGAATAAACTTGACGGGATATCATTTGATATTGGTATCCGAGTGCGAGAACAGAGATAGAACTATTTGAATGAAATGAGTTAGAACATTTTGGAAAATGTTTTGAGAAATACTTTTGCATATTCATTTTGAGATGTAAATAGTTGTCACCTGCATTGTATTTGAATATGCAGTGGTTGATATAAATAGTGAAATGAAATGTGTGTATTGAACTTTACTTTTATGTAAAGGACTCATATAGTTTAATTGGTATTGTCAATGTATATATTTCTGCAAAAGTGTACATTTGACAGGTATGAATGTTTGTTTATCCCTTGTGGATTTCGTTTTAACTTTAGTTAATTCGGAGTTTACGGGAGTAAGTATGGATCGCGACTCGGGGTTTGTCCGGAGTAATAAAATCTCGGACTCGGGTCGTGATACAAGGTGACAATGAAACAGAAAAAATAATTGATGTACACACTTGAGTGATCAGTTGGATATGCATATGTTTGTATATTGTCTGTGATATTAATTTTAAATTTTTTTGTGATTTGCGTTTCTTGGCCTCTGGCTCCAGCTGATTTCTGAGGCAGACAAGAGTGAGTGGAGACAAAGCTTTTCTTTTGGAGAAGCTTCTTTTCTTGTTTTTAAATATTGCTCAGAAGAAACAAGTTTTCTTCTATTAACTACTTTTTTGCAAAAGAGAAAAAGAAATAAAATATTTTTCTCCTTATCAAAGAAGAAAACAACATTTTCTTTTCTTTTCTTTTCTTTTTTTTCATATTAAAAGTACATTCAACTATGATCAGCTTTCTATTTCCCTCAATTGTATCTCAGCTTGTTATGGATACCAAAACCCAATGTCCCCATGTGAGGGCCTCAACTGCGGTATCTCCAAGCAAAAACAACATATAGTTTTTTTTTTTTATTAAAAGGACTTCACAATAGTTTTCTCCTATATTAGCTTTTTTCATTCAAATCCAAACATGCCTGCATAATTAGTCAAGAAAGTAGAAAAATGGTGAATCATCCATGGGAATATCCTCTATATTTCTTCTCTTTTCTCCAAGTAGGGGATATTTTCTACGTATTATTTCCTCTCATTTAAATGGGCCCTGAAAACTTGCTGATTTTGGATAACTATTTTTTATTTGGGGGTGATCTAATTGTTGTATTTTTAAAAAAGAATAAATAGTAAAATAAAATTATGAAGGAGAATAAATGGGCGAGAGAAATAATACAAAATAATGAGAATATTGATGATGGGCAACTCTCTCTCATAAATCCCCAACGGCTACTTTTCTCATAAATCTTCAATGAATGTTTTTCTCATAAATCTCCGACGATTAGTTTTTCCATAACTCTCTAACGGCTCGTTTTGGTATAATTTTTTCTCATAACTCTCTCTCTATCTACGGCTTTTTTTTCTCCCAAAAACTCTATACAAAGCCTCGTATCAAGGATTTAATAAATATACGCATATACTTTCCTACGTGCAACTCCCTCTCAAATGTTTATTTTTATTTCAAGAAAATTATTTATAATTATATTTCTTAGAAGAAGAATAAGTACTTGATATAAAGCTTTATATAGAGTTTTTGGGCGTAAAAGAGCAGTGAGAGAGAGAGAGAGAGTTGTTGGAGAGTTATGTGAGAAATAGGCATTAGAGATTTATGAGAAAAACAGCTGTTGGAGATTTTTGAGAGAGAGTTACCCACTTACCCCTTATCAATTTTCTCATTATTTTTCCCCATTATTTCTCTCACCCATTTATTGTCTTTCATCATTTTCTTTTATTATTTAATTTTAAGAAAAATATACAACACCAATTAGTGGTAGAGTCATGAAATGAAATTAAAAGAAAATAGGGTGTAATTAATTAGGTGACTCCTAATAAAATCTTGGAAAAACCCCCAAATGTCATAGGAAGTTTATACTCCTTTTTTTGGTATGGTCCCTAAAGAAATTGTTAGGGTTTTATTAGAGAATATAGAGTTGTTAGGGTTTTATTAGAAAATTGTTATGATTAAAATAAGAGTTAGTTTGAAATTGAATTTAAGTATCTTGTGTATAAATTGGGAGGAATTTCTTTCATCAGATTTACGGTGAATGAATAGAAATGAAGTGAAGTGCAATAAAATACATGTTTTCATCAAGACCAGCTTTTGCATACTCCCTGACAATAGCACTACATGAATAGACAGTTCGAAAAGTTTGTGAGACCATGATCAACGCAGGTTAATGTAAAGAAGGCACTGATGTAGATTTCTTCTTAGATAACACTCCTGACAAAATGAGATTTTTCAACTACAAATTGTGAACTTAATTTTGTTACTACATAAATTTAAATTAAATAAAATAATAAGTAACCATGTATATCATTATCCTCCTCCTTTGGGTCAAAGGACAACATATAAATTGGCTATCTTGGATGAACCAATCATCACAATAGATCTATCTCATAAATCATGCGTTATAAAGAGACTAGCTAGATATCACCTTTGGGTAAATAATCAGTCAATTTAACAAGGGGTTTTAACGGGAAAAACCCTCGTGCATGGGCATTTCATAAATTTAGACCCAATAAATCCTGGCAGACAGAAGTGGTCCCATGGGCCACTTGCGTTTTTTTTTTTTTTAAGCTTTTTTTTATAATAGTCGATAGCGACTATCCAGTCATTATACAAAAGGGTAAAACGCCCCTTTTTCTCATTGTCTTCTTCCCCTTTTCCCTTTCTCACTCTGTCTTCATCACCTTTTCCTTTTCATCCTCTCGATAGTGGTCCCAGGCGGTGGTCCCAGAGAAAGATTCGCGCCAACTCTTCAAACATTCTCCATAGTTTGACGCACATGGAGGTATTTTGTTTTTCTTCTCGTTTTTGTGCCCTAAATTTAGAAGGGAGTTAACGTTTTTTGATGGTTTTGATTATTCGGAAGGGAAAGACTTGCAATCTTCTTTACAGTTTCTAGTTTGCCCATTTAGAAGGGATTATTCGTCTATGAGCACTGCTATTTGCGGAAGTTATTATATCATTCTGTTTATGACATTAACCAAGTTACATGTTCATGGCAAACGTACTGGGTTTTCTGAAATCATAGTAAATTGGTTTTGAATTGCAGTAACATTTTCATGAAATTACCAACAAGATCCCCGACAATAAACTAGAAGTGGATCCCCTCTCTTTGGTCTAAGGATGAAATTTTGCTTGTTTGATTCATAGGATTAATGCTTTTTATTTTCAGTGATTTATCTTCTTTTAAGAAGCAAATGTAGCAAGTGCAGTTTACTCATCTAAAGAAACTGCTAATTGGACACAATCACAATCATCTAAACCACATATCACTTCTCTTAACATGCAGTGGATATATGTTTTGGTGGTTTATTCTTTGTCACTAATGTTATGTGCCCAAACAAGCAAGTTACATACAGTTGTTCAATTGTTTTCTTTATTTGCTTTTGTGTATATGAGCACTCCAGTTAGATGTGGTGGTTTGTTAATGATCACTCCATAGAGACTGATGTAACGTGGTAATATAATATGTGGGCATTCCAAAGAAAGTAATATGTGGGCTTTTTAGAGAGAGTATTATCTTGTGGTATGGGAAGGGAAAAGAGAGCATCTTTCCAATTGTTGTCTCTAAATTAAAAAAGAGGTAGACATCTTCACAAGCCTCCAAAGATCCCGAACCCTTTTGAATAATTCCAATCCAACGTAAACAGTAAACACCTGTAGCTTTCGTCTTCCCATGAACATCTCAAGGGTTGATAATCGTTCAAATACAAAGAGGAAGTCACCCAAGGGAAAACAAACTTGCATTGGCTGGAAGATATATATGTGCAGTCCACTGTTTGGTGATGCAAACAGTTGATGCAATGTGGCCCCACATAGACATACTATCATTCAAAACTACTAGTGATTTGGTGGCTTTAAACACTTGACCAACAACTTGATAAGATGCTGTTAAAAGAAAATAAATTGTCAGCTCATTTTCAAACTAAAAGGAATGCAAAACTATTCGATGCCTCCAGTGATAACAATGCAGACATGACCATACATTCCCTATACCTTTCTGTGATAGTCCAAATTCATATGCTACAACAAAATGGGCTGCATTGGTAAATTTGTTAACCTATCTATTGGTCTACCGTAACTTTTTATCGTCGCCAATATTAAAGTTGTAGGTTCTAGAGTTCAAGAGCGGGATTATCCTTTTTTTTTTTTCGTAATTGAACTTTTGGAATCCTTATGACCTGAACCTCTTATGTAGTATGTTCAATGCAACTCACATCCTTTTGCAACTACAGAGTAATATGATTTCTTCTTTCTTTTGCGTGTACGTGTGTAATGAATTATGCGCATGCGTGTATATTTGGCGAATAGTACAGGAGGGAGGGAGGGAGTGAGAGGCACATGATTATCGTAGATGGCTATAGGTAGGTAGGGAGGTTAAAGGAGGTCATGTATGTAATTGACAAATGCTATAAATACCATGTTATCATGGATGTCTCTTATTAGGCAACTGATCTACATTATGGAATGTAGGAAAAGAGAAAGGCTGTGGTAATGGACTATAGCTTGAAGTAGAAAGCCTTTGTCATATTATAATGGCCATTATAAGGGGTGCATTATGGAATCGACAACAGGCTGCATAGTCATTATGATTCAAGATAATCTCACCAACACCTGTAATTCCATATTGTGCACACACACTGCCATAAAAACGAGTTTTTTCTCACCTAGTGAAATCAATGATCTTCAATGTTGCCAAGTCCTGATTAATTGTCTAAAAAACTCGTTGATATTTTGCAGGTCAATGAAGAGAAACCCGTTGAAACTCCAAACATACTCCTCTTTAACCAAAACAATCATATCTCGGAGGGTATCGGTCACGGAGAGGTATACCGAAAACAGAATTCAATTTTGTATTTACAATTGGAATTTCTTATTTTCGTTCTATTGTTCAAGGGGTCACCTCAATAGTTGTTGTTTTTACAAGGAACTCGGACGGATGAGATGCATCCCAACAAACCCCGAGAAAGATATATGGGTGCTTATAGATGTTCAAAAGCAATATGTACGGCAAACAGGTCTACACCACTTGGCTAGCATAGATCGTATGGTCATAGATCATGCCTTAATAACTGCTTTGGTTGAGAGGTGGCGCCCAGAAACAAATTCATTCCATTTGCCATCCGGGGAAGCAACTATAATACTCGAAGACGTTGCTTATATCTATGGCTTGCCAGTTGATGGGCCGGTGGTAACCGGACGAACTTTCCCCGGCAGATTTGTAGAACCAGTTTGTCATGAGTTGCTCGGGATCACGTCACAGAAGAAGCTAGACTATGTTGGCATAACAATAAAATTTAAGTGGCTTGAAGACAATTTCAAACCTTCCGCCTGGCAGGATAAGAAAAAGAAGAAAACCAAAGATGATGAGATAAGAGCCACTCGGGCATATTTGTTCTTTTTGGTGGCCGGGCAAATCTTCACACAGACTTCTGGTGCGAGGGGGCCTGCTTATCTGCTTGAATTATTTAAAGAATTCAAGTCTTATGCATGGTCCCCCGCATGCCTTGCAAATCTTTATAGAATGTTGGCAAAGGCAACTTGGTGGGGGCCATGAGAAGAAAGAGGCTGAAGGAAAGGGGAAAGATCAACAAGATGAGGACAGCAAGTCCTGCAGGACACCCACAGGGCCTTTGAAGTTGCTACAGGTGGATAATTCTCAAACTTAACATTTTTGGTTGCATCATTTAAATGCTAACTAACACTTGCATTTTGATGTTTTCCATCGCAGATATGGGCTTACTCAAGAATGTCTATTGGACGGATTCCTCGGCCACATCCTAGTTGGAAAAAGGACATACAATTTTCACTTTTCAAGACATGGCATAAGAGGTTGGTGGATCACCCCCAAGCCCTCGCAACGATCAAAAAAGTCAGGCACCAACTAAACATCTTGCCGGCTGATGGGGTAAATATACATGTGTTATCCAAGTAAATTTTATGATGTTTTCACTTAAGTTACTCATTGCTTATGTTTTAATGTCTTCTTATATGTGCTTCTATGCAGCTCACTTGGCAGCCGTATTCTAGCTATGGCAAAAAATTCAAGACAAGTGTACCCAAAGGGGATCGCGATCTATTTTCGTCATCAACCGTCCTAGTGTGGTACTGGATTGTTGAGCGGCATAATACATGGCGAGTCATGAAGCAGTTTGGGCTCAAGCAATTAGTCGCCCCCGCCTTTCAATATGCCATACTTCCGTGTAGAACGTATAGAAAGGATGGTGATTGATTACAGCTCGCGTATGGATGAAGAGGTAACAGCACTGTGGGCTGCAAGAAAGCAGCTGGGATTATGCGGGGAGAAGTGCACCCAGCTGGTTCATTCAGAAGAGTACCTGCTATGGTATGGTGCCAACATAGTCCGACACATCGGCAGGGTTGAGCACTAGGAGAGGCCCGAGGCAGAAGCTCATGTTCAACAAGCCGAGCCATCTGTCCCACAGAAATATGTAAGTATTGAATGCTAGTTAGTCCGAAATTTCATTTATATTTCTATCGTAGTAACGTTACTTATTTGGGTTAATTGCTTATCTGTTGTTTTCAGGTTGATGAACTTGTTGCTTGCTTAGAGCGGTCGTGTGATAGGGCAGACAGGAGGAAAAAAAACGTGTCCAAACTTGCAGAGTCAATTCGGAAAAAACTGAACACCTTTAAGGCAGCTATTGGGACGGCATTTGAAAACTTCTCTATGGAAGACTGCAATAGCTCACAATTCGATGAGGATATAGAAAAGGTAAACCATCCCACCCTCCATTAAATTTTATCTTGTGCAATCTGACTCTATCCTCCATTAAATTTTATATTGTGCAATCTGACTGTGTCCTTTCTGTTTTCCATCAAACAAGCAGTGTTCCCTCTCAAACTGGTCCATCTCACACTGTTACCCCTCACACAGTTCCTGATACCGATATCGGTCTGAGTTTCGTTAGACCCTCTCACACGAGAGCAAAAAAAGATGCTCTTAAAAGTCCAAGGGCGAAAAGGTTAAAAAAGGCGGGACCAGTGCGTCTCGATCATTCACCAAGCAAAGAGCGTAAAACAGGCTTACCACCAACCGAAGAAGTCCTCTCAACCCCCCCAATAGCCAGGACATTGTTTGACACTCCTGTGACAGTTACTAGTGGTTCCGCAATTGTTGCTATAGCACCTAAGGCTACCATAGTCTCTTTGATTTGGAGAATCAAGCGCTTGCCCCGTATGCGTAAAGTTCTCTGATTATTCTCATTCTATGGTGCATTCGGGCTAGTATTAAATGATCAGGAGCAATTCTTTCTTAGGGGTTTCAAAGAATACTATGAGTCAAAGTAAGCATACTAATGTCCCCCATTACTTTCAATTTGTACCCATTTTCATTAATATCTTGTGCATTGTGTTTTTTATTAACAAACATCTATTTCATATAGAGAGGATGAACTAGCTAGTATTTGTACCATGATATCCAACAACGATTTAAAGAAAGCACTGGACGAGGGAACTTGGCTGGACACCAATCTAATGTATTATTACTTTGAGATCATGAGAGAAGGATGTCCAACCGCTTTCATCGCCGACCCAAGCATATGTGTAAGTCTGTATTGAACTGTCCTATCTTAGTTTCCATAGGCGCCTATGAGTCATCTTTATTTGTTAACCATTTATATTGTGGTGACATTACTATTCACAGAGTTGGTGGCAAGATGGATCTGATACCAGTGTTGAAGCTACCTTCGGTAAGCATGGCCACAGAGTCTGGGAAGCAAGGGAGGCACATACACTAGTGTTTGTCGTCCACTATAAAAACCATTTCACGCTGGTTGTGGGATACGTTGATGAAAAAAGGTGGGAGTTTTATAACAATTTGGCCGGTGATCATTTGACACAGAATAAAGCGGAGAAGTTTGTAAGTATGGTTTAGGATCCTAAATTGCAATCCCAGTACATAGTTTAAGACATCACTTATGATAACAGTCGCCCCCCATCTATTTTCCATTTTTTGCAGATCGACTGGTTGAACAAGATGTATATGCATTTTGGGTGGACGGATCCATTTTTATTGACTATCGTGTTCAAGGAAGACATTCCTCATCAAAACAATGGTAATGATTGCGGAGTCTTCGTTGTGGCATTTGCAGAGCATTGTGTTCACCGCCGTCCTATCACATTTACCCAAAACGATATCCCTTACTTCCGTAGCAAAATTGTCATTGAGTTATTCAAGAGAAGTTGGCAAGTAAATGCTAATAGGTTGAATCTTCCTGAGTTGTTGAACCTACCGGCTTGATGTCATTTTATTAGCTGGTTAATAGAAGTTTTGGGAAGCTCTTGGCAGTAGACGGAGAGGCCAAACATAGATACTTACTTTTTTTACTTCATATTTGAAATTGTGGAACTTGTAAGAAGCAGTGGTTGTGGAACTTGTACGGTTCGTGTATGATTTTGATTATATATTATGAACCTTCATTTCACATTATTTGAAATTGAATGGGTATGGAACGTGTATTGAATGTGGTTGTGATTTTGATTATATATTGTGGACCGTCATTTCACATTATTTGAAATTGAATGGGTATGGAACGTGTATTGAATGTGGTTGTATCAGTGTCTGGTTTGTGTTGAATGTGTGCTTGAATGGAGATTACCAATGTAATTTGGATCGTGACTTACAACCATTGTCATAATAGCTAAAAAACAAACACAGTCATAGTCGATATCGACTATCATCATAGTCGATATCGACCATTTAGCTGAAACATAAAAAACACAGTCATAGTCGATATCGACTATCATCATAGTCGATATCGACTATTTAACTGAAATATTAAAAACACAGGAATAGTCAATATCGACTATTACGATAGTCAATATCGACCATTTAGCTGAAACATAAAAAACACAGTCATAGTCGATATAGACCATTTAGCTGAAACATAAAAAACACAGTCATAGTCAATATCAACCATTTATATGAAACATAAAACACATTAACGACTAGATGGGATTAGTCAATTAATGATTCTCAATAGTAAGGCTGGAAAAATAAAACATCAAAAACAGTCATACACTTGCATCCCCAAGAAATTAATAGTAATATTTATCATAGATGATTTTTCAACATATATTAACCCCAAAAAGAAGTTCGTCCTTACAAAAAAAGGGAAGTATACAACACTTATGCCCTTTCAAAAAATTCTTCAACAAAATGTACAAGCCCATCACGGCAACATCTTCTATCACATTATCACCAACAAAAAAGGAGTTCACGTTGACTCTTGCATCCCCCTTCCAAAAAATGCTTCAGTAGACTATACACTGTCCAAACGACTGCTTCTTCTATCACATTTACACCAAATACTAACACCAACCAAAAAGGAGTTCACGTTGACTCTTGCATCACCCTTCCAAAAAATGCTTCAGTAGACTGTACACTGTCTTGACGGTTGCATCTTCTATCACATTTACACCAAATACTAACACCAACCAAAAAGGAGTTCACATTGACTCTTGCATCACCCTTCCAAAAAATGCTTCAGTAGACTGTACACTGTCTTGACGGTTGCATCTTCTATCACATTTACACAAAATACTAACACCAACCAAAAAAGAGTTCACATATACTCTTGCATCCCATTTCCAAAAAATATTAACAAGAACCAAAAAGGAGTTCACATTAATCATGCATCCCCCTTCCATCTTTAAGTTCGCGCCGGTGGATTGCGACAACTTTGTCGATTATGCCCCCTCTCCTTATAGTTACCACAGGTGACTACCCTCCGTTGGCGGCCACGATCCTCGATCCGAATCCTATTCTTCTTTGGTCGCCCTGGTTGTTTAGTAGCTCGTGGTGGCAAAACTCTTTCATCAGATGTGTGCTCCCATTGTTTACTGTCACGGGTAGCATGCAACACTTCACTATACGTTGTACGATAAACACTTGATAGGTACCAATGTTCGCAGAATTCATATGGATCATAGTTTCAAATTCTCATTGAAGCCAATGCATGAGAACACGGGATCCCCAGAATCTCCCATTTTCGACATGTGCAAGTCTTGCGTTCAAGATCTACGACGTCCACGTACTCTACAGATTGTACCTGAAACTCAACTAGACCAGCCACACGAACATGCAATTGTCGAGCTTCTTCACTTTCTTTTTCCAAAACTTTCTCCGCATAAGGTGTTAGACGGCTTGTAATTGCTTCCGATTCAAGATGGCGCTTCTTGTAAAATTCCATTAGCTTGGCCCGTATTTCCTTGACCTGTTTTGTAATAGGAAGGATCCTTGTGTCCTTTAATAAGAGGCCATTTGTGCATTCTGCAGCATTACTAGTGAGCATGTCATACCGCCGTCCTTCTACATATGCATCAGCCCAACGTTGCCTTCCAATTGAATCAATGTAAGTAAATGCCTCTTGGCTGACTGCCCGTATATCGGTCATATATGCATCATACCAAAACGGCCTATTTGCTTTGGCTGCACGCCAAAATTTCATAATAATTGCCGCATCACTGAAAGCTACCCTAATATTCTCGGCAATGTGACGACAACAATAACAATTCTTACGGAGGGTATGGTGTTCAAGAGCGCTGGAATAAGACCCTTTTGACGGTCCGACACAATAGTCAAATTGTTAGGCTCACCCAGCGCTATATGTAGGTTTGCAAGGAACCACTCCCAATTATCATGTCGTTCGGCTTCCGCAAAGGCAAAAACGATGGGAAGGAGCTTATAATTGGCATCGTGTGTGACAGCAACGAGCAAGACACCGGGATACTTTCCTCGGAGATGTGTCCCGTCTATAGCAATCATTGGTCTGCACGTACTAATGAAAGACCTTAGACAAACTCCGAATGCCCAAAAAAATCTTCTGAAACGGTCCTTAGATATGGTGTCTATGCTTGTTATCATGCCTGGATTGGTTCTCTGCAGTTCAATACAGTAACTAGACAGCATTTGAAAGACTCCTCGTAAGATCCTCGCATTACACGCAGGGCTATCTCCTTTGCTACATGTGCCTTTCTGTAACTAATCGTTGTCCCATATTCCATTTGGTAGTCGTTCATGATCTCTTTTGGTTTCAGATTGACATTTTGTCGGACTCTGTCCATGATGAACTTTGAAATTAGCAATGCTGACGCCTGTTTATGTGCTATCCCCATCATTGGCTTCGAGCATTTATGGACAGGATTATAAGTACGTACTTTGAATTGTGGTCCTGATTCCACGATAGAGGCATGAATGCGCCAAGGGCAATTTTGATCTTTACAGCATGTCGTCACTTTGTACATGTTTGTCTTCAAGTGCTTCAGAGTAAAATTTCCATAAATTGCAAACTTAGCCACAGTCTTCCGGAATGTATCACGATCGGGAAATTCACGGCCAACCCACATTTCACGTGCTGAATTGTTTCCAATGTCTACATTGGATTCTTGATCAGGTACCATGTTGTCGATGAAATTAACACCTGAATCTTCACTTGAAGGAAATGCATTGTTGACTGGATTAGCCCCGATAATGTTGCTTTTGTCTGAGCCCATCACAATCACTGGAATTTGTCCAGTGAAATTATTTTCATCAAAATGATTCTCATCACTATACTCTGCCCCATCCTCTATATTATCAACATCAATTTCTTGACCTGAGGTATGATGTGGACTTGTAATGTTTCGAACAGTTGAAAAATGCATGTCATTATTTTCTTGGAGATCAACTGTAGGAAGCTCTGGAACGGTTGTCTTATCTTTCACTTCTTTTCCATTGCAATTTATCAATACACTCCTCGATTTTCGAAGTAAACATCGATGCTTGTCATTCCTTTGAAACCCACAGTGCATCAACATATAATAAAATGCAAGTAAGGGATTGAAATTAATATTTGATAAAGTATAATTTAGAATACAACAAATTGACAAAGTATAAGTTAGAATACAACAAATTGACATACCTATATTGTTCTCCTCCTCTACATTGTCCATTGTTCCAACTTTTAGAAACATATAAGTAAATCCCATTTGTATCCTGACCCGATGCTTTGATCATTCTGTTCACATTATTATCATCTTCAATGCTAGCCAGTGAAAATGCACGTCCATTGTGATGAAGGTATTGTATGCTTAAACTTTTAGTAGATGAATCACAATTAGATGCTTCAATTGCTTCGGCAACCAATGAGCAATATGTTATGTTGGTTGATAAATACCTCATCTTTTGCTTTCCTCTGTTATAGACGGGACGTATAATATCAAATTCAAAGTTTCCATCGTAGTGGAATATGATTAGAACCTTGCAATCTGACATGCTGTTTATAAATAAAAAAATAGTTTATAATAGTGATAGGAACAAAAGGTAAATATGTATACATAGACAGTGCCCACGGTGAAAGGCCAAATGTATGTTTAAAGTAAATGCATTGTGATATTCCAAGGGTTGTACTAATTGTATTGTTAAACAATGCCATACAGAGACTATGTGCATTTTAAACCCTAAACCAAAAAAAGGATTATGAAAACTAAATAAGTTAGTGTAACTGTAGGAGCATATCCACCTTTATAACAATTTCATGGGACAAGGCAAATGTACTATTAAAATTTATAGTTATTGTAAAAGGAAATAGATGAAAATGAATTAACATGGGGCATGAATGTTGTGTTTTAATTTAGGTTAGAGTAAATAATACAGTGAAGAAGAGAAGTGATGTCTTTATTGTCAAATATATGCACATTTAAAACCCTAAACAAAAAAACGTATGCAAAAATTAAAGATGGTAGTGTCACTTTAGGAGCAAATATCCATCGTTCCAAACTCTAGATGCACTTGGGTGCCATTTTCTAGGACAGCCAAAAAATGCACATTTAAAACCCTAAATCCAAAAACGTATGGAAAATCAAAGATGGTAGTGTTTTTTTTTTTTTTTTTTTGGATCAAATATCCACCGTTCACAACTGTAGATGCACTTGGGTGCCATTTTCTTGGATAGAGCAAGGTCGTTCTTTACTTGTTTAGGGCTGGTAACATATAAAAGGAAGAATATGAATCAACATGTTGGGTGAATGCCAAGTTTTGGAGAAACTATCAAACTAATAATAAAAATTCATGTATGTACCTACCTCTTAAAGGAGTGCAACCACCACCCTTAAATAATGGAGTGAATAAAGAGTCGCAGCTCTTGTTCATCATCAGGCAGTGTTGCAGATGTGAGACGAACGATGAAAAGGGAAAAAGAAGACGTGAAACTGGGTATTTAACTTATGAATGAGTGTCGATATCGACTATAGCGCTAAAAAAAAAAAAAAAAGAGAAACATAACATTAGGACTACTTCTGTCTGCCAAATTTTATTGGGTCTAAATTTATGAAATGCCCATGTACAAGGGTTTTTCCCGTTAAAACCCCATTTAAGAAACATGTATTGAGATATTTCATTCCTTTGGGCTGATCCTAGCTCTCCTAGTTGGATGCTATAATTTGATGTTATTATGCATCATCACTTACCTCGGAGAAGAAAGATAAAGGGACAAGAGAGTTGTGATTCCCACTAAAGACCAACATTATGTTGGATGAAAGACTTAAAATGACGTATTCAAATAATATGTAACTCATTTAATTGGAATGATTCCAGAGAGATCATTGTTGATTTCAATTGCGCTTCTATAAGAACAGATCTAAAGTCCTTCAAGAGATTCTTAATTTTCACCATACGACACAAACTACAAAACACTTGCTTTTCCTTTTGTAATGAATCATAATATCTATCTAGATGTCCAGGTAGTATTTTATGCACAAACTCCCCTTAGTTTCACCTTTTTATCCTTAGCGGTTGTTTAGAAAAACCCAGATTATCAACACCTTCCTCTTCATTTAGAGATTGCCTCGATCCTATGTTGATATCCATTTGTGGATCAAATGTGTTGTGTATGGAAGCAGAGCGTGGCTGATGGTGTTGCACTTGCTGACGATATGAATGGCTGAATGGCCCTCTTACTGATGAGTGTGGCCCCACTTTCTGATGAGTGTGACCCCACTTATCGATGGACTTGGAGTCTTCTTACCACTATGTTGATCGATGAAACTTGTAAAATAAAGCTATGACAGGAGAGTTTACCCGGCTTTCCTCTGGGCTTGAAGAGATTAGTCCAGCACAAAGAAATGGTAACCCTCCGATATTAAAAAATAAAAAAATAAAATAAAATAGTATGTTATATAATTGAAGATGAATTCCAAATTCAACTACAAGCAATTCAAACAAAGACACAAATTGAAGTACAATTCAACATCAATTATTTCATATCAGTGTCAATATGTTCATTAAAATAAATATCCAATTACTAGCAAAAGTGATTATTCTACCAAGTTAAAATGTGAATCAATTTCAATTATCTTACAGTGGATGTTATTGTCCTAATTAAAAAATAATTCCTAATATTTTTCTAACTTAACTCTATCAGCATCAATTGCCTTATATTTTCCAATCCAATGATGAAAACTTCTCTTCAAGTATGCATTGCCGCCATATTTCGATGCCCTTTTGCCTTTTTAAGTATATCTCTTCACTTCTTTTTTTTTTCCCAAAGGATTCCCAACCCTTTGGGCTGGACTAATCCCTCCGGGCCCAGAGGGAAGCCGGGTAAACTCCCTTGTAGCCCCAGTGTGGTAGTGCAGCTTCGAACCTACAACCTCTGGGTGCAAACCGTGGTCCTAGGCCAACTGAACTATCCCTTTGAGTTGAGCTCTTTACTCACATCAAGGATGGTGGATAACAAAAGCAATGCAATTTTGAATTGAGAAAGGATCATCATTTTCTATTCTGGTGCTTGAGCTAGCAATCTTTTTATGATATTATTCTTTCACACTTGCACAAGCTTGATCAATTGGACTTGATGCCTTGGAAGCTCATTTACATTCAGAATTAGTCTGAGCATTTATTTCTTCAACAAAGTTTGAGATGTCATCAAGATCAATTGCAGTATCTTGAACTTGACTGCCTTGACCCTTTGCTAGTGAAACCACATTCTGCTATCAGTATCTTCTGCTCCTTGTGTTGGAGTTCCATCATTTTCACCCCTTGCAGTAGTGTCACCATATATGATTTCAAAATCTTCAAACATTGGACATCCTTTGTATCAGAATGGCTTTACATCTTTGTTTGTCTAAAAATATTGAGTGTAAAACGTACATAAATATCTGCTATTAATAAATTTTACAATAAATTCATCATATGACGATGTGTAAAATCATATGTAATACCTTTAAATACCAAAGCCAAGCATCTTGTGCTATTGTAGCAGTCAAGGGCGGACCTACATGTAGGCCTAGTGGGGCCATGGCCCCCCTTAAATTTTTAAATTTTTATGTTTTTACCACTAAATTGTTTGTAATTTTTTATTTTGACCCCTAAATTGTTAAAACTTTCTTTTAATAATTTTCATTTGCCCCCCCCCTAGTTCCATTTTCTGGGTCTGCCCCTGGTAGCAGTCTTTGTATTAGTGTCCCAGTCAAATTTGGTCCGAATATCACGGAGTTTCTTAAACTCCTTATAAGATGTCCTAAATTCCTTAAACTCGTTTATTAATTGGGCCTGTGTATATCCATTGCATGTCCTTTTATCCAAGTCTTCAATTATTAACATTGATTAATGTATGTGATCAAAGTCAAGCAATTTAGGCTTCAATGAAGTCCATTAATTAAATCATCATGGTCATTCAACGCAGTTTATGGGTTAGAGACAATCACACATGGTTAATCATGATTTTGACAACACTAACGATGAATCAAGAAATTCCTATATTATAGACATGGAGGAATTTTCACAATTTTCTTTCATCATTGTCCATCACAAAATCAGCCCCTAATATGAGAAATTGGGAGCTCCGGATCACGGTTAAATAATGGACAACATGTAGGCATTATGACACGAAGTGGAACATGAATTCTTTCCATTGATAATCAAACACAAAAACACATGTTACCATGACATATGAAATAGTCCACATGGATACCCAGCTAGGCCTCTCAATCTTAATTATCATCATCATGTTCATGATGCTGGGTCTCATAATTAGATCATGTAAAATGTCTAGAGATCAGGTTAGCCATCTCACAGGAGAGATGATTAATGCACAATGAAGATGAAAGACCATGGCAGTTTTAAGGTACGTAGTACACAAAAAAATCTGTTAGACCGATCTGGACTGGGCAGTTCGGTTCGGTTTTGTAGTAGATTGGTTCGGTTATGGTTGGATTTCCTTCAAATTGTTTGGTTCAGTTCGGTTTTCGGTTTGAAGGTGTGGTTAAACCGCTCAAACCGAACCGAACCAAACCAATTATATAGATATATATCTTATAAATATATAAAGAAATATGAAAAATTACTTAACAATGACTCGAGAAAAACTACATCTCTCACCAATTGAACTGCCATTTTTGTCTAAAAAAAAAATAAAAAAACCACAACCAAATTAGACCGGTTCCTTTCGATTCGGTTTGAGCACATGGGTGGTTCAATTTGATTTGGAAAAATAGAAAACCGATGAGTTCGGTTTGATTGATGGTTTCCCTGAACTGCTCATGTGCACCCCTATGTTCAACGCTGAATCAATAACAAGAAGAATCAATAGTTAGTGATGCATGCTCTAGCAATGATGATGAAGATAAGGTTTGAAGACGATGCAATGCTTGCTCTCTCTCTCTCTCTCTCTCTCTCTCTCTCTCTCTCTCTCGTTCTGTTTGTGTGCACAATTTTTTTTAATTCAATTTTTTTCTTATTTAAGAAATCTCAACTTCTTTTTTCTACATATGTGGTGAATCTTACGAAATGGAAATTCTATACATTTAAACATTACAGAAGGCAAACCATTCTCTCTTAAATGTTTTTATCTTTTTCCATTTTTATGTGAAGGTATGACTGGCTACTCTTTCAAGAATGAGTTCTATTTCTGCTCTAGCATCAACTGCCCTTATCTTCTCCCTAGCCCTCTGCTCTTCCTGTAAATTTAAACAAAGCCCAATGGATTTTGGACCCTCGAACTTCCCACATAGCACCCCATTTGATTTTTATTACTTTTATTGTTCTTAATTAGATGGTATGAATTACTAAAGTCACCTTTTTCTACCATTGTATATCTGGTGAGATTGGTAGAGGCAGAGGATCTTGATGATTGACCAAGAAATGTCATGAATGAAACACAATGCCTCCTATCTTCACATTTTCTTTGGTGGGTGAAGATAAATTGGTGTTTTTTTTTTTCTTTTTTCCTATATCTTTGATTTGGGTTTTTAAATTTTTCTTGTTCTTTCATTTTATTGTTAGTCTAATGGTGCGTTGATTTGGGATTTTAGTTCTCTATTCGGCACAACTAAGAAAAATTAATTTCCTGTTGAGATGTGGTTAGAAGATCCGTAATTGAAATTTTATTTCCCTTTGCTTTTAGGCCATGATTAATCACTTTCAATAATGACTTGCCCATGGAGTCCTAAAAATTCTTAGATTCCTCAAAATTTGATGATTTTCAGCTATGATTTATCTGTCTTCCCATAATGGTATCATATGGGCATATAAGTGTGATCCATGAGATATTTACAATTAAACAGCTACTAAACAGCTGAAAATCAGCTTTATTGAGTTGTTCTAGAAAATATAAATGAATCACTCAACCAGAATACCTTCAGGAATGGCCTGGGCCATTATTTGGTACTAGTAGCCACTAAAGAGCAAAAAAATAGGTTATGCTCAACCACTTCTAAACAATCCAAATCAATGGAGATTAAAAAAGAGAATATCTGAACTAACTACAGCAAGCATGCTAATAAACACTCTGAATCAGCATTTTAAATAACTAACAAAAAACGATGTGCATGTATTTGATGTTTCCTTGCCATGCTATTTTAACTAGAAGTCAATTTATCTATAGTAGAAAGGGTCCTTGGACTCTTGATGTTGGTACAAATCTAACGTGCTTGTTTATGCGTTCTCGATTGAGAATGATCCCAAACAGAAGGAAATCCATTCAAGCAATATTATTGAATTATGTATTTATTTATTTATTTTTGGGGGAAATGAACAATTATATCACCTTCAGTTCCATATATCTTAGATGGAGAGTTCAACTTCTAATCCTAGACCTGACAAAAAGGAATTGTAACGCAAGAAGAAGGGTTTCGTTTTGCTTAACGTTGGCTACAGAGGTTGCATGGAGGAACCAAATCTATACAGTTTCTTTCCATGTGATCAGATCAAAACACAAGTCCAAAAAAAAAAAAAAAGAAGGAATAGAGACATACACCAAGCTCAGTGTTTTGGGACGTTAACAAATGACCAAAAACCTAAATGCAATAGTCAATTAAGATTCATCTTGTCTACTATTGATATGTTGTGCTGGATATTACACAATAGGGGACTACTTCAAGACACTCCAGGTCACAGTGGAGGACCAACTAGCTCTTTAATTGCACTCCTGAACATGATGTAAAGAATAGAACAAATAGCATCAAGTTCTATAGAGATGATCGATCAACACCTTCATTGATGCTTAAAAAGGCTATTAGTCTTTTAGCACCCAAATTCATCAAACAAGCAGGTCCTCACACACTAGGTATCCATATGGCTTTGAGGTATATAGTTTGATAAAAAAAAATCTTAAAAATTACATAGATCAGTTCATTTTATTATTACTACTTTCATCAATGCTACATCATTTAAGTGTCTCTAATTATGATTCTGTCAAGGCGATTAACGGAATCCATATACTCCTGCATATGTACCCATCAGTATGCAAGGCCCTCTTTCAATATAGGAAGGGGAAATTGTCACAAAATGTACCACATGTGGATTTGATCTAAACTTCTAATATGTTCTTGTGGGTTGGGAGGTCCGCAAGTGATACCTGCATGCAAGAAAATGCATTTGGGCGAGATCCCCTGGTCGTCCCTGCAGGTAAATACCACATCATATTACAATTTTTATAAGAGCACAGAAGAGAATGCACGTTAACTAGAGACTTTATTTAATACCATGAAAGTAGGTAAATACTACATAGTGAATGCCGGGTGTGCCAACGCACTCCGGGTTTTAGCTCCTTATCAAGGTGCAAGATATCACCTCAGTTAGCACAAGGGCAGACAGAAATCCACAAAATGCAAAGGAGTTTTTCAACGAAATGCATTCTCAGTTGCAAAGTTATTGAAAGGGTTTTCGGAATCATCAAGAATTGGTAATTTGGGATTTAAAGTATACTCCATGATATTCGATACCAGTGCATGTATCAATCGTCAATGCCTGTTGTGTCCTCTATAGCTTCATCATAGATGAGGAGGGGCAAGTATTTGGTGATGAACTCCATGACCCTTGAACAACTGTCGAGGAGAATGCAGATAACTATTTATGATGACTTCAATGTAAGCCCAGTGGAGCCCATGCAAGAAGTCAAACCTTCACATACAATGCGTGCATACTCACAGAGGGAGAAGACGAATGGAAAAGACTCAGGGATAGCTTCATAGTGACAAGGTGGAATGAGTATCTAGGCAATAGGAATGAATATTGAACCTTAAAACAGAAGTTATACTAAGTCGGTTGTTCTACAGGGTTCTGCACTCTTTTAAAAATTTAGAAACAATTGTACCAATGTTTGTTTGCGTATCTGAATATTTTATTAATAAGGTGTTCTTTTATATGAAATTTCTGTTTTTGTAGCCATCTCTTTAGAAAAGAAAGCGGTGTTCAATGCTGCAATGGATGAAGAACAGTTTGGACTCGAGCACAGGTAGTGGTAGGTAGGAAAGGAGATAGAGGTTCCGAGAATGAGGCATATGCAGCTGTTGCAAAAGCAATGTAACAAGAAGTCAAGGTGGGAACGATGTTAAAGCAAAAAGTGTCAGGAACAGGTGTAGGTTGTTAAAAAAGGACTATGCTACTGTGGCTAAGCTTCTTAATGCGTCTAAGTTGGATTAGATAGCACAACAAAATGAGTTGTTGAGTCATATGAATTATGGAACAGTTGGATAGAAGTACCATTTTGTAGGCATATTAATTGTATTATTTCTTATGTAATGGTCATCAATTTAATTTTTAATACAAATGTTCTTACAGACGGACATCCAGATGCATACCCAAGGAAAAGTAAGAGAACTGATGTCTGAATATGAAAAGCTGAGTCTGGTGTTTGGTTCCGATGCTGCTACCAGTCAATTTTTTGTGTTTGATTCCAATGCTTCTACCAGTTTATTTTTTTCAGCCTTCAAATAGGGAACCTACCGTCCATGGGGAGGGTTCAACCACCAGGAATTACAGTATGTAAACATCCATCCGGACATATGGAGGACTTCTCAATGATGGTTAATTGAGCTGAATCCTCATCAGAGAGTAGAGGGTCCCCAAAGAGGCCTAAAGCTACAGAGGAAATTGCAGCTTCCATCCGTAAGGAGACAGATGGTCTTCAAAAATCTTACTTAAGGCAGATGGGACCATAGAAAACCCAACAAGAAGATAGAAAATGACATGATCAAGGAGTTGGTAAAGATCACTGAATTTAATCCTACCGAGGTCGAGATGGCACATGAATGGATCACCCTTCACAAGAAAACAGCAAGTTTATTTTTGTCAACACCTATTAAGCATTAATGGACACTCCGAAGCTTGCCCAGGATTTGGAGGGACAGCTTATTCAGCTGCAGTATGGTATGGCATTTGCCGAAGTTGATGAAAGACTTTTTTTTTTTAGATGCCATTGATTTAGTTGACTGGAACAATTGGTTTTTAATTTGAGTTTTTAGTGACGACTGTTAACTCGCGCCTACATGTTATGTACCTTTTTACTTTTGTTATCTATGGCCTCATTCTTGACATGATGAGGGAAATTTTGATGCAACTACTTCCGCACTCATTGCAATTGTATGTAATTTTTTCCCCCTGCCTCTTTCATTTTCACAGGTTTTGTAGCTAGATGTAGTCATGTATCATTTTGAGCTAAACTCACTAAAATGCCTCAGGCCTGCCCATCAGGAGGCCCAGGCCCAAATGGCCCAACAATAGCAACTAGCATTTGTTGGTTGACTGAATCGATTTTATCCATTATCCTCTTTGCCTGCTTCTAACCCTATTCATATTGTTACAGTAACTATATATAGAATACTGCTACCTGGGTAATTCCAATATAGAGAGTATGAAATCATTTCTCCATCTCTCTAAGATTCATCGGGTTAACATGGTATCAGAATCCCTGCTCCTGATCCATTTCCTTTGCAATCTCAGTTCTGATTAACCCCATCTTACAATAAGAAAGAAGGTCGATCAGCAGAAACTTTTTTGCACAATTCTCTGCTTTCTTGATTTGGATCACCTGATGATCCAATAGCTGAATAAAAGCTTGGTTGGAAGCTTCTTTGGACCTTTGCATCAAGATCTTACTCTAGGAAGGATCTCCTAAGTTGATTTGTTACGTTGTCTTGCAGTGTGCTGAGTTTGTGCAAGATTTACATGGGTCCCACACCTCCTGCTGCCTAGCACACCAGATCTCCACACAAACAAAGGACACCCAGACCCCTGAATCTTCCAAGATCTTTTTCAGACTTTTTCAGCAATGTCTGAGTCCCCATCTTCTGATCATTCATTGAATCGTTTTTTGGGTCCCTTCTTGGCCTTCTAGAGGCTTAACAATTGTTCATTCTCCCGACCAATAAACAAAATTCCTTTCTACCATGGAAAAATGTTGTGATCTCACTCAAATGAAGCTCAACTTCTACCACTTAAGTGGTCATGGCCTCTCTGCCTACTTAAATGAAAACCAACTACTCCGACCGAAGAAAAAGCAATAGCTACTTGGAATCAAAATAACTCCCAATTACTGACTGAGATTCTGAATTTGGTTGAGCCAAGCATTGGACTGTCCCTTCAATCCTTTAGATCAGCCTCTGAAATGTGGACCCACTAAAAGAAAGTATATCATCAGGTCAATAAAGCCCGAAGATTTTATCTGGACACTGAAGTGGCCTAGTACACTCAAGGAGATAAATCAGTCCAAGATTAATACAATGAGTTTCTAACACTGCTGAAAGAGACTCCATTACTTCATTCGACTCCACAGTTCTCTCTGACCAATGTACTTTCGCATCCCAGAAGAATCTCGTATAAGTTAGTTTCTTATGAATCTTCGACTGAAGTATGAATCTGCTCAAGCAACCCTTGTGATTCAAGAAATTGCTCTTGATCTTGATGCTTGTGTCCAGGAAGTACTGCAAGAGGAATTCAGCTTGCAATCCCAGTCCTCTCTCAACCAAGATTCCTCACTCCTAATATCTACTATGCAAGACACGTCTACCCCGATCGCTGACGACAAAGGCAAATGGTCTTGCAATATTTAGTGCCATGAGAGTAAATATTTTGGTCAGATCGCCCGTAATTGCCAAAAAGAGATACTTATTCCTACTGCAAACGAAGTGGTCTTATCCTCTCTGAATGAACCCCCATCCCCACAGATTCAGGATTATCCAACCAAATGACTTCAATCAAATTTACATTTCATCATATAGAACCCTGCACTAAAAAAGGGCACACTATAGCTGTCAACGGTAACCATATGCCCATCTCTAGTACTGGTACAATTGTGTTATCCAATTGTCACAGCCAACCTGTGCACCTCTTGATACCTATTATGTCCACAATTTATCTGATAATCTTATTTCTGTTGGTCAACTTGTGGACAATAGTAAAAAGTCAGCTTCGCTTCTAGTTGTGCTGCAGGATCAGAAAACCAGGAAGGCACTCAGGACAGAGCATAGACAAGAGTGGCTCTTTGTATTGGATACAGATTATCTTGCAGTTTACTTTGTTCTCACTTCCAATTTTACTTTACAGCATAGGTGTTGGATAAGGTTGCCCTAGAGTTGGATACACTCCATTCTCGTAGGTAAGACTTCAAGTGCTTACGCTCCTCTGATGGATGTGGATATGGAGACTTTGACTCGTGGTCCAAGATCTATGTGCGTTATGGCGATTGGGAAGCTCCGCAGATCTCGTCCTAAAGCCATCCATCATGAGGTCGAGGCCAAACAATATATATATATATATATATATATCATTGGGTGCAAAAGGGCATCTCTATTAAAGTTAAAGCTAATGGGTCAATAGAACAACATAAGGATGCTTGGTTGCACAAGGCTTTAAACATGAATATGTAATTGACTATGAGGAAACCTTTCCACTAAAAAAGGGCACACTATAGCTGTCAACGGTAACCATATGCCCATCTCTAGTACTGGTACAATTGTGTTATCCAATTGTCACAGCCAACCTGTGCACCTCTTGATACCTATTATGTCCACAATTTATCTGATAATCTTATTTCTGTTGGTCAACTTGTGGACAATAGTAAAAAGTCAGCTTCGCTTCTAGTTGTGCTGCAGGATCAGAAAACCAGGAAGGCACTCAGGACAGAGCATAGACAAGAGTGGCTCTTTGTATTGGATACAGATTATCTTGCAGTTTACTTTGTTCTCACTTCCAATTTTACTTTACAGCATAGGTGTTGGATAAGGTTGCCCTAGAGTTGGATACACTCCATTCTCGTAGGTAAGACTTCAAGTGCTTACGCTCCTCTGATGGATGTGGATATGGAGACTTTGACTCGTGGTCCAAGATCTATGTGCGTTATGGCGATTGGGAAGCTCCGCAGATCTCGTCCTAAAGCCATCCATCATGAGGTCGAGGCCAAACAATATATATATATATATATATATATCATT
This sequence comes from Camphora micrantha, assembly GCA_003546025.1. NCBI lineage: Eukaryota > Viridiplantae > Streptophyta > Magnoliopsida > Laurales > Lauraceae > Camphora > Camphora micrantha. The sequence continues at coordinate 12,530,851 of QPKB01000007.1, forward strand.
GGGTGCAAAAGGGCATCTCTATTAAAGTTAAAGCTAATGGGTCAATAGAACAACATAAGGATGCTTGGTTGCACAAGGCTTTAAACATGAATATGTAATTGACTATGAGGAAACCTTTCCCCTATTAGCCAAATGACTACTATACACAAACTTATGGCCGTTGCCTACATATGAAAATTGCCTCTCTATCAACTCGATCTCAAAAATGCATTCCTCTATGGGGAACCTTCACGAGGTTGTACAAAAGTCTCCTCCTGCTTGGTACAATTGCCCTTCAGGCATGGTCTGCCATCTGAATTAAGTCTTTGTAGGGCCTTAAGCGAGCCCCGTCTGTCTAGTTTGAGAATTTCCAATCTGCTAATATACAAAACTGCTTTTCATCAGAGTGCATATGACCATTCTTGTTACACTAAGAACTTGGAAAGGTATTACAATTATTCTCCTCTATGTGGATGACACGGAGTAATTAGTCTATCGGAATTACTAATCTCAAAGCTCACCTCGCCAAACATTTCCACATTAAAGATTTGAGACATCTAACATATTTTCTAGACCAGGAGATTAAGATGACTGCTCATAGGCCTAACATTGATTGAAGGAATTCTGTGGAGGATTTGGTTACACTTGCTCAGCTAACAAACTACCATATCGCTGATAAACCACTCAAGCTCAATGTGGAATTTCTATTTGATGATGGTCGTTACGTCACTGATACTACATCTATAATCATCTAGTGAGAAACCTCATTTACATGATTATGACCCATCCATAAATTGCTCATGTTGTTCAAACAATGTTGAGCCTATTTTATGTTTGATCCACAACAACCCTATCTTACTGTGGTTCATTCAGATCCTTCACTACTTATGTGGAGATTTTGACAGTAACTTCCACCTAAAAAGGATATATATATGCTAATGCCAATTGGGCCAGATCAAGATGTCCTTACAATTAAAAACAAATAACACTGAGGAATTGTTAAAGACTGTCAATGGATACAATACACAGACATTCCATGAAATATAAAATAGAAGACCATCTTATTTAAAAAGCACATGCAACAAAGTTTATCGATTCTAAATTTCCCATACTGTTACCATACCGGCCCCACCTCAGGTCAGCACTATTTCTTTGTGGGGCCCCATATATGATGTGTGAGATTAGAAAAAAAAAAAAATGGTGTTTTTTATACCAGAAAGTCTATTTGGACCGACTTTCTGTCCCGAATTTGGGACCGATCCCAGCTGGCTGCCCAGCTGGACTCCAGCTGGGATCTCATTTTGAATAATGGACCATTTCACTTGAAAGCCCGCTCCAGATTTTTCAAAGCCCGCCAAGTTTATGAGTAAGAAGAAAGAAAAACGGGAAAGGAAATGCACGTCTGCTACCCCTTCTCCACCGTCGACGTCCTCGCCAACATCTGGATCTGCCCTTCTGCTTCCACCGCAACCACTTCCCCCTCACTACTCCTCCATCTCCGACGACAACCTCCCCGCCGAGCTCTTCCCCGAATACACCACTCCCAAACGATCTCTGCCCAGCTGGATGGATCTCGTCTCTCAAGCGCTCGGTGACGGAAGAGGAGGAAGTCCGGAAAACCCTCGGGAATTCGAAACCCTCCCAAAACCCTAACAGATGTCGACGAATCAAAAGC